>CM043015.1:214574023-214897538 GCA_023690525.1 Holotrichia oblita
TACAATACAAAACAAAAACAAACAGAAAACAAAGTAAAGTACAAAAAAATACAGAATCTACTAAACTCGACGTTTCACCGCTAATATAAGTATCTTCTTCAGGAGCAAAAAGTGAGTAGGGAGCATGGTAACTCGACGATAGAGGTAAAAAGCCCTCATAATAGAGACTCAAACCGTGGAAGCCTTTAATATCATTTATCAGTATAATTTGTACTTGATATTCCTAAAAATGCACCGAAAAAAGGGCCAGAAAAACACAAGAACTCTTGTAATAAAGTGTTTCATTATTTTTTCTTGTCATCTTTGAGCTAGATCAAAACGAAATATCCGTTTTGCAAAATTTTTGAGTCAATTGAAGGGCACGTGTCAGAATCATCTTCTTCCCTTTCCATTTTGAAATTCTGCTATATCCAAAGAGTGTCTGCTTTCACAATCTTTGCTTGAGTAACAGTTGAAGGCAGACTACTAGAGTAAATTTCCTTTCTTTATCTATGGTTTAATACTTTCTGGAGTTATTTGTGTGATTTTTGAAGTAAAAGGTTTCGGTGGTGGTAGAATTTCGGAAACAAAAGTATTTCTTAGAATGGTCGCCAAGTTTTTTTAAGTACTTTTATTTAAAGCGGTTAAGAGGTAAACATATTTCCGAAGATATGCTTAATACCCTTAGCGATCAATGTCCTTCGTATGCGACCGTGAAGAATTGGATTGCAAGCTTCAAAAGGCCAGTTTCTGTGTCCGTCCCGAAAAAAATTGATGCAGTGCATGATATGATTTTGTCAGAGTGTTGGACGAATATCTGAGGCACTGAATATTTCAGATGAACGCGCCCATCAATCGATTTTGACATGAGAAAAATTTCTGCAAACTAAATTCCAAAATGTCTGACCAGAAGCGTGCAAGGGTGAAAGCATCACGTTCGATCTGTGCTCGGTTTGAAAATGATGCAAACCTCTTAAGCTGTTTTGTTACTGTGGATGAAACTTGAGTACATTTCTACGACCCCGGAACAAAGCAACAATCCATGGAATGGGGACACTCTGGTTCTCCCAGGCCTAAAAAGTTTTGTGTTCAAAAATCTGCTGTAAATGTTCTAGCTTCAGTTTGTTGGGATTACCATGGAGTAAGCATGATTGATTTTTTGGATAAGGGTGGAATAATAATTGAGAATTATTAATCGACGATACTGATCACTCTACGAGAAAAAATTATGGAGACAAGATGCAGAAAGTTATCTAATGGTTCTGCACACAAATCCCATGTTGCCATGCAAACAATTCGTCGAATTGATCGTATTGTATTAATTAAAAAAAATCAATTAAAGTTTATTAAACTGTTGAAAAATTCTTCAACTTTCCTTCTACTTTATGACTTGAAACAAGACACGTAAGATTTGTTTTAAAACACACCAAACACAATTCAATCCTTAACATACGCGACAAACATAAAAGTAAACGAAGCCGTGAGAACTGACGACTTGCATTCGAAACTCGGGAGGATATCCTCGTTTTACAAAGCTGCACAGTTCACAAAACTCGGTCAAACAGGAAATGAAAATCCAAAACTCGTCGCTAAAGTTGACATGGCAACGCAAGAAAGTCCAGCCGCGTGGAAACATTACCGTGAAGGTAGACTATTTACTTACATTAAATCCCAGTCGCCCAACTGATGCACTTCCTGCATTAAGTTCTGCACTTTGGACCGGAAGAACGGTTCGAATCTGATGTCGTCCTCCAGTACCAGTATCGAGTCGTATTCTTTATCTACAATCTGCGAACAAAAGATGGGAAAATAGAAGTTTCTTCGACTTTGGTTGAGTCGGCGTTGTCTTAGATTTTCATATTTTTCGCTGGCAACGATTCAAATAAAAGGAAAAACTTGTTTTATTAAATGAGGAACGCGGAAAATACGTTTCGGTGGTTTTAAAATAAACTCTTTCAAAGTTTATAATTTAATTTGAAGTAAGTACCTATGTACGTGCAGTACATACAGTTGTAATACTCTTACTGGTGTTTATAATATTTCTAATATAAAATATTACAACATTAAAGTTCTACTACTTATTCATAAATGAAAAGTCCTTGTGGAATTATAAGAACAAAAAAGAAACAGAAACTTCGTTATAAATATTTAACAAACGCAAGAAAAACGGTCGTTTTATTTATTATTTGGATAGCACAAGATATGACATAAATTAATCATACAGACGTACATGTAACCCTCTTCAAGGGAAAATAATTCGTGTAGAATTTTTTAGAAAGAAATGTTTGTCTTAAAAAAAAAGTCCGACAATAATTTTTCGATCCAACAAGCTTCGCAACGCGACACAAACTCCGCTTCTCAAGTCCTGACCGTAACCGTTGTTTATTTTTTTTTTGTCGTTGATTAGGGATTAATAGAACCAACCATCAAAAGATTTCCGTTAGCTGTCCACTTATAGAATCAGTTATTTTGTCTGAATTGCAACACTTACACACGTTATAATTTCTTGATAGGTGTGACAGTATTGACGCAGTAATTTCCTTCTTATTTGGGCTAATTTTTCCAGGCTTAAAGATTAAAATTTATCACAATTTTAAACGGAAAAAATTTTAAACGCGCCATTTTTACATCACTAGTCGGAAACCAGGGGATCATTTTATTATTAATAGTTGGGGACAGTGTCGTAGGTTTACCGAGTGAATATAAATGTTTGAAGTAAATATTTAGTTTGGCAATTCTGAAACATTTTTAGGTTAGAATTATGTATTTAACTTGACACATTTGAATTTAAAAATCAGGCATGTCAACATAAAGTATTTTCTTTAGTGAGATTGACAACACTGTGTTAGTGATATTGTTCTGAATCTTAAAAGTAATCTGGCATGCCTGGTTGTCATGTTAATATATACTGTTTTTGTTTTAAAATAATAATGAAGAAGTAGACTTTATATACAATGTAATCTGTGTCTTTATTCAAGTAAAACCTTCAATACAGTTTGTACAAACCACATATTATATCACATTGCGATAATTTTAAATTATACTTCCAGTTGTGACAGTTGTTAGTGACAAACCTAAATTAGAGAAGCTGACATTTGATTATTTATTTAACATGTTGGAGTTACAACGCATAAAGTTTCGAAAATTAGATAAATAATGTCATGATTGTCATCATAGATTCTCACGTCAGATATATACTGACTTCTAGAAAAATTGCAACACCTAGAAGTTGTCGAATGATTTTATTGAAATTTTGAGGAAACGTTTATTTTCATTAAACAAATTGATGATTAAAATTTGAATAAAATCTAGCCAGTAGTTTTTTTTTTGCATGTTGTTTCCATAGCACATAGTAACTATAAATTTGAAGTATTAGACCATTTAGTAACTGTCAAGTTTGAAAATTGTTGTTGTTACGTCACAATTTCATTCTGCACTTGATAACAATGCCGAGAGTACGTCAACATCAACATTTTGTCCAATTAAGTGATTTTGAACGTGGCCGGCTAAGAGAAATTGCTCGTCGTGTAAACCGAAATGTTTCAACGGTATTGAGGTGTTGGTCCAAATGGTCCGAGGAAGGGGTTCAACATCGTCGCCGTGGATCTGGACGTCCTCGAAGGACTACAGATCGCGAAGAACGTCGCTTAAGACTTTTGGCCACAAGAGATAGATTTTCAACAACTCGATCAATTGCAAATGATTGGATGAGAGGTACAGGACTCAGAATGTCAATGTCAACTGTTTATCGCCGGATAAGATCTTATGGATTGCGTTCATATCGTCCATTTTTATGTCTTCCTCTTACACCACTTCACCGTCTACGCAGACTAGAGTGGAGCAACTTAAGGGTTAATTGGGCGCAGGAATGGCATCAAATTGTGTTTAGTGACGAGTCTCGATTTTGCTTGTGGGCCCACGATGGTCGTAGGAGAGTCAGACGGATGCGTGGAGAACGTAAAAACCCAACATTTTTTGTGGAACTCAACACAGCCCTCACTCAAGGAGTTATGATATGGGGTGCAATATGTTATGGTAGCAGATCACCCTTGGTCTTTATTGACGGCAACCTTAACGCACCTGGTTACATTGCTAATGTGCTACAACCAGTTGGCCTTCCATATCTTCAGGGGCTGCAAAATCCCATTTTCCAGCAGGATAATGCGCGCCCTCATACGGCAAGGGCTACAACATGGTTTTTGGAAGAATCTAACATTGTCGTCCTCCCATGGCCTGCTCGGCCGCCTGATTTGTCGCCCATGTATGGGATATGATTGGTAGGCGAATAGGTAATTTACCGCACCCTCCAGATAATTTACACGATCTTCAACAACGGATTCAAGAAGCTTGGGACGATATACCACAAGCAGCTATAGATCACTTGATTAATAGCATGCCAAGGCGTCTAGATGAGTGCATTACAAATCGTGGCGGAGCAACTCATTATTGAAAAAACTTTTAAAGCTTTTATTCTTTTGTTTTTAAAACTTAATCATAACTTTGTTTCATAGAAATAGACGTTTTCTGAAAATTTCAATAAAATCGTTAAACAGTTTCTAGATGTTGCAATTTTTCTGGAAGTCAGTATATTTTCATGGTAGCCAATAACTGAAAAAGAAATATATATCGAAATTAACATGTATAAATAAACATGTATATCTCAATAAATAATAAAGATATAGCAAAATAAAAAAATACGGATCCATTTTTTCTTAATTCGTCTATGTGATTATTATATAATTTGAAAAATGTTCCTGTTCCCCATTACGAGTGTCATAAGTAGATATCAAAAGACTATTCAGTTGTAAAAACCCTTATTATATAGGGTGTTTCATAATATATGCGCAGGACTTCAGGATGTGATACCTTGTCCAAAAATTTGAAAAAAAGTTTCTATCCACTTACCCTCTAAATTGCACCATTTTCGAGATACAGGGTGTTGAAATTTAATTAAAAAAATTCGTTTTTTGGAAATATCTCCGGAACCGTTTATCGTAAAGAAAACAGCTTTTGTAACCATTTTCTACGTATAATAAGCAAAGTTGTGTGCGAGAAAAAAAAATTTTGAGTCACAATTGGTGAAGATTTTGAAGGGGTAGTGGTTGTTTTTCTCCCCAACTTCTACGCCACTGAAAAAAGTACGGTTTTGACACGCCCATTTGAACCACCAACGTTTTCTACACAAAAAAGGTACTGTTAGTCATGAGCTCTAAAGTTGACCGTTTTCGAGAAAAATCAACTTTTATGTTGAAAAACATGGTAATTGTTTTGAAATAAAAGTTTTATTTTACTAAAACATTAGAATACATAAGTAAGAAAAGCAAACGTTAACAACTTTAGAGCTCATGACTACCAGTACCTGTTTTTGTGTAGAAAACATTAGCGGTTCAAATGGGCGTCTCAAAACGTAATTTTTCCAGTGGCGTAGAAGTTGGGGAGAAAAACAACCACTCCCCTTCAAAATCTTCACCAATTATGACTTAAAAATTTTTTTTCTCGCACACAACTTAGCTTATTATAAGTAGAAAATGGTTACAAAAGCTGTTTTCTTTACGATAAACCGTTCCGGAGATATTTCCGAAAAACGATTTTTTTTATTAAATTTCAACACCCTGTATCTCGAAAATGGTGCATTTTAGAGGGTAAGTTGATAGAAACTTTTTTTCAAATTTTTTGATAAGCTATCACATCCTAAAGTACTGCGCATATATTATGAAACACCCTGTATGCTTTTTTTACGGTTTTAACAGATGTAACCGTCAATTTCTCTCTGACAGCTGTCAAAAAAGCAGTTAAAATACTTCAGATTGTCAAATTGTAAAAGGTAGTAATTTCTTTTACAAAGTAACTACTAGAACGTTCCAAACACTTCTGACGCTGTCAAATTGTATAAATTATAAATAATTGTTTTTTCTTTTATTTTGACACTTACATAATTATCACAATGTTTTTTGATAGCTATCGAATTGTAATAGTAATTTTGTGTGTTTTGGTTAATGTCAACTGTTTTTGACAGCTGTTAAAACTGCAAAAAAAAATATTTGTCAGATAGCGACAATTATATCTGTCAAAGTATATCTGATAAGTGCAAAATTGTGAAATCAGTTCTTTCTTAGAATTAAAAAAAATTCTGGCAACTGTTAAATGGTAAAAGTAATAATTCTGTCGCAATTTCAACATTTGCAGGCGTCATAACTTTAATGAAAGCTGTGAAACTATAAAAGCATTTTTTCCTTCTCGGTTTCCATTATATCATATCCGTTAAATACATTTGACGGTTGTCAAACTGTGAAGAGACATATTTTTACAGTTTTAGCAAGTGTGAATGTAAAGATTCTAACCTTCAAAACACCTCTGACAGCTAAAAGAAACTCTAATATCGATTATTTTTTTACAATTTCGAATAGATAATTTTTGACAGCTGTCAAATTGTGAAAAAAATGATTTCTCTCTTATTTTGACACTAGCTACTAACCAAATGTTTTCGACAGCTGTTATTAGAGGACAGTAGTAGTAGTTGTTGTTTATCACTCGCAGGCGTTTTAATTCCTTTTTTGGCTGATGTGACAGTGCAATTATTCTGTTTGTTACATATGAGCACGTTATTATGATCTACATATTTATGTAATACGTTTCATTAATAATAATAAATTAAGACGTTTAAAACACTTGTCATCATTTCGAGAATTCCTTCTTGCAATTCGTGCACATACATATATACCACACTTCTGACAGCCGTCAAACCCTAGAAATAGTTTATTCTGTTTTGACTTTAACAGGCGTAACCGTCACAAGATTTCGTAGCACAGCTCCTAAGTTACAAGAACATAATTTTAACACTTACAGGCTCAACTTAACCACGAAACTATTAAAGCAGTTATTTCTACAGTTTGAACAGCTGTAACTGTCAATTTCACTCTGACATCTGTCAAATTATAATTTTTTTGCAGATCTGCGACCATTGTAGTAGAATTATAAAAACTAATGGTTTTAAGTAACTGTAATATAATAACCATTCAAACGAATTTGACGCCTGTAAAATTATAAAACATCTATAATATTCTTAAAACATGTTGTTCTAATTTGACATTTGCAATTATCAAAATATTTTTGACAGACATAATTTCGTTATCATTATTATTATTAGTTATTTCCTTCTCGTTTTGAATGGTGAAAATATTTCTGACAGTTACAGAATTCTATCCTTCAGCTTTCACTTCTTTGGGCTAAAGTAGAATAAAATCGGTAATTTTTTTATCATTTATCAACAGAAAACTTTAAATTATATAAAAATTACCATTTTAATAATAATGAAATTAATCAAACTGTCATGAATTTAAGAAATCTACGATACCTACCTACTATAAAAAAAAGGAAGAATATTTTAACTTCGCGTACTACTTCGGAACGTCCCCTTAATACGTTTCATTTTAACAACATCAGAATTGCAAACTAGATACACTAATACGAAATGTAACTAGAATACACGTCAATCTACTAGAATGCAAATTCCATCACACAACCGGAAACAGAAACTTCGCCAAAATGTCGACTTGAATCGCATTCAATTATCTCGCTAATAACACGTGTCTAGTCTACCACGACCACGTGTCTAATAACGTCACATTTAGCTGCATATCGTATGCGTATAATTGGGATACATATCTACGTACTACATTCATATTCGTATCACTTCCGTAACAAAAAAAAATAAACCAAAATGAAAATTTTATCGCGTCCCGTTTCATATGCGTTTGTGTAGAAACAAGCGCAATTCCACCTCGAGCTTTGATTCGATTCGTTATAGGGTTGCCGATATAGCGACCTAGATTGCCGTTATGCACGCGAAAAATTCTTCACATCATAAACGGAACGAAGTACTCCATTATATTCGGTTGACGTACAATTGTCGGGGAAAACATGTAATCTTTCCCGATGGGAATATTTCACAGAAATAACTACTACCAGAGAATTGTGTGGGAAAAAATCTTTCCGTGAGAAAAACGAAATGAAAATCGGAAGTAAGAGTTTGTACAATTGGAAGATTATTATCCTGTCATTAGCAAAGATTATCATCATTACTTTTTAAGACATAATTCTAATAATTGAATATGATTATCTTACCTCTTTCCAAATATTATAATGGCTCAGGAAACAGCCAATTTCGCCCATAGTCATGGCTCTGTAATCAAAAAATTCACTGGATGTCAATGTTCATACTTAACTTTATCTTATCAAAATTTACATCAATGATTCAATAAATTATGTCAAGATTGGCAAATTTTTTTGTTTTATTTTTAGATGTATTCGCGAACTATAATACACTTCAAAAAACGGTGCTCCATCCGTCGATCTTCAAACCATCGGAAAAGTAGGATGTTTCGAGGTCTGCAAAATAAATCTGTAGTGGTGATGGTTTCCTTATTTGAAAATTCGATTTTTCCCAGCGATTTTTATCAGATTTGGGATTTAGGAAAAAGTCGCCGGGGTCAAACGAGGCCGTTTCTCCTTCAATACTGCATCGAATCAGGTCAAAAAGCGCTTAGTATTGCCCCGTGGTCGTCCTTCCCTTGTGAGAAGTCGATGAGGAAAAATTTTGGGAATTCAAAAAATGGACGATACGAAGTTGTATTTTTTATATTGGCGGAATGGGAGATTGGCTATGATATCAAAAAAACCAAATTATTTTTCTTTTTCAATATATTCACCTGCAAGACCTAAACATGTTTTTCGACATCTTTAATTAATTTATTTATACCCAATTCACTAAAAATTTGATTTCTCTTTATTGAAAATTTGCCGAAACTGCCAATGACTTTCATCATCGGCAGTATCTTTTATTATAATTCTTCGATCTTGATTTTTCATTTTCAAAATTAATAATTATCTTTCAGTCTGGGCAAAAATAGATTTATTAGATTCACTTCTTTCGAGTAACGATTAAAAGGGCAGCTAACGCAACGCGGCACTTTTGGACGGGCGCGTTGTCGTCAATTTTCCCGTCTTTTCTCTTTAATGGCTTGAATAATTTTTAGTCCATCTAAATTGAATAATATTTCGATTATAGAAACATCTTTATCAAATAATCAATCAAAATATTCCTTCCGAGTTTATAAACCGTTTACATGACAGTTTTCCAGCTGATTGTGACACTTTAAATTTCTTGGGAAAAGCAATGAAATGATGAAAATCAATGGAAAATGTTTAATCCAGTTTCTATCTCCAGTGAAAACGACTCAATACACCATCCTTGTATGCATTTGAAATGGCCAAAAATCCTCTTTTGAATGATATCATAGCCAACTGATATATTCCATTAAAAAAATACAACTTTATCGGATACTCCAACCATTTCTGCGAGTTTTTTTCTTTAGTCGAGCATCTTCCGTTACAATTTTTTCAACTTTTTGTGCTGGCGTGGAACGTAAATGCTCATGCCCGGCCTCGGGTCGTCTAAAAGGAGATTATCTTCCTTGTTTAAATAAAATGCCAAACACCATGGTTTTTCCTGGACAAGAGTCGCCGTCAAAAATGACATCTCATTCATTATGGTTTTGACTTTCCTTGCCTGGTAAGGAACTTTATAACGGCACGATATGAGTCCGTTTTTTGCATAGGCTCTTATAGTTACCGAGATCCCCTAATAAAACATCGAAACCCGCTCATTCCACGATCTATAAAAAACGCTTATAACGACTGACAACTTGTGTTGACAAAATGAATTGTCAAAAAATACAAATAATAACTTTTCTAGGCCATTTTGATTCAAGAAAGTTTTAGTTTGTACAACATTTATCCTAATAGCTATTACAGTAATCATTGATAAGTGACATGATACCATAGATGCCTCAAACATGGTCGACAATCTATTCTCAATCTTTATTACATTTACGGTTCATAAGATATTTATCACTGTATTTCTGTTACGGTTAACAATAGGGGCCATGTTTATCGGCTTTTATGTTTATCTTGGTCCCTGAATATGTACCTAAAATATTAACATATCTTGTTCCTGAATCACCCTGTATTTATATCACGGGAAAATGTAGTAAATAATAATAATAAGATTTATTGCCCAACAGAATCCAATTACAGGACAATATTGTTTACAAAATCAAGATATATGCCAGCTTTTTTACTATTTCGTTGGTTGGTATCTTCCTGGGACCCCACTGATTGTGGATTTTATTTACTATTTATAGAAAAATGTTCTTAGTAAAAGATATCTAAATGAAGTTGAATATAAAAAATGGAACACCCAATATATTATTGTTTTTGAGTTATTCAAATGTAATATAAGGTAATTCTAATTAACATACATGCACTAGTCAATAATCTAGTGGTGTTCCATTTAAAGAAATAAATTAAACAGCTTCAATCACTAGACAAAACGGAACACCTTGTATATAACAAAATATTTTCTTGCTATAGAGAATTTCATTCTAGACATCTTTTACTAAGAACATTTTTCGATAAAATAATTAGGAAACCCACAGTCAGCCGATCTCAGGAAGATGTTTCTGTAGATATCTTCACATTATAAAGGATAGCGATACATGATTAATATTACTAATAAATGATTAAAATTTATGAAAAAATTAAACAGCGCCCTTTAGCATGACGTCATACGGAGCTTGGTTCCAATTTGTAAACATTGTGATTGGAGGAAAAAGCTGTTTTCAATCTGGAAGAACTAAGGACGCTGAAAGCAACTGAGGACAGAAGAAAGGGTTCATCAAAAAATATGGACAAAATTTTCAGAAAGATTCCGATGAACATCTTGCGAGAGGAAAGAGTCTCAACTCCATGTAAACCAGAAGAAAATAATCTTTTACAATTTTTATGCTGATCTAATTACGTAAAATATGTCAATGCCATACTTTAAAAAACAAAATAGATGAATGACAGTTCGGTTTGTTTTAAATTGAACACCCTGTTTTTTTTTGGTTATTCCGATAGTGTATTAAATTTTATATTTCTAGAATACAACCTCATTTTTATTTTACCTTTTTAGGCAATAAAGAGCCTCATTATGACGAAAACGAAAATTATTCAAGTATGCTTTGGAAATGTAATTGATGGGTAAAACTGTTTGTACGTCATTTGACATAATAGTTTTGTATAATCGCTGTCTATTGTTTATTGTTAAATTGAATACATCAAACATTCAAAAATGAATTTTCCAAATTTTTGTCAAAGTTGTTGTTGACTTTTATTTATCAAATGATAATATTTGAAAGGCAAATTTATATTACAATCGATATTATTCGATTATATTACATTTAAGCAAACCAAATTTTAGAAACGCTAGAAATGGAATGACAACGATGCACAAGAAAATGAAAAATAAACACAAAGCCTAAAGGAAGAATAGCCTCAAACACTGTACAGGGAATTTTTCCTACTGTAGAAATTATTTTTCCTTTCGGTTTTCGCTTTTGTGATACTTTCTGAAAGTTAATAGAGAGACAAAGCACTTTTTTTTTATATAAACAAAGGCAGAATGAATAATTAATGTAATCTGAGGTATTTCCATTTCTTAACTGGAACATACATTTGAAAAATGGTGGAAAATTTTCTTCTTGAATGTTTGTGTTTCAAATAATCAGTATTGATGTTTTATGTTTATTTTAGATCCATCGAAAAAAATCGTATTAGAAAATATGGAATATTGTTCCTGAACCACTTTCACATAATGACATTCTTCACATTTAATTTGAGGTTATAAACTAAAGTTACAATAAATTGGAAGTAAAAATTTTTGGATGGACAAAACAAAGATCAAAAACATTGGAACTGGAATCTACCCTAATTATGTTTTTTTTTCGATCGTTATTATGCCATTTGAGCCATTTTGAGGAAATAGATTGAACATGAAGTTTATTAATCGGTCAACATTCTTTCGAAACCATTTTTCGATAGGATGCAGTTCGAAATTTGAAGACGAACCGGAATGTGTTGGTTCCTCGTAAGAGACGCCCGAAAACACTCGAAAATTGGTATCTTGTATCTGGACATCAAATTGCAAAAACAAATACGAAGGGGATTGAAATGAAAAAGATTCAGAGAAAGAGATCTCAGAGGAACGCGTTGAACTGGATTCGAAATTTTGGGCATGAAACCTTTTTTCGGCGCGAACAGCGGAGCAAAAACGAAATCGCGTAACCGTTTCGGAAGAGCGTCTGGCCAGGATTCAACGCAATCCAAGCGATTTCTTCGTGCGTTTTGTAACCGTGGATGAGACTTGGATCCGCCACTACATCCGGAGACCAAGGAACAGTCGAAGCAGTAGACTTTCCCGGGCGAATCAGCTCCGAAAAAAGCAAAAACTGTTCCATCGGCTCAAAATGTCATGGCGACCATTTTTTGGGATTCCCAAGGTGTAGTCCTCATCAATTATCTGCAGAAGGGAAGGACGATTGCGGGGCAGTACTACAGCGACTTATTAATCCGATTCGATGCCTTATTGAAGGAGAAACGGCCTCATTTGCAGCGGAAAAAAGTGCTTTTCCACCACGACAATGCACCGACTCATTCATCCCACATCGTCGTATTCAAATTGAATGAGTTGTGCTACGAGTTGGTCTCTCATCCTCCATATTCACCGGACCTAGCCCCCATCGATTTTTTTCTATTCCCAAACCTGACAAAATCGCTGGCAAGAAAGAGATTTGCCTCAAATGAGGAGATCATCGCCGCTACCGATGAGTATTTTGCAGAGACTGGAGCACCGTTTTATAAAGTGTATTGATGATATTGTTTTATATTTTACATATATACAGCCTTGGCCATAAGTATTGCGCACCCTACAAATTTTGCTCTTGTTTATGAAGTATTTTGTCAGCCTATAAAAAAGAATAAAAAGTACGACTCACGTGCTATGCCCTAAGAATCATAAAACAAAATCTTGGGGAGCACACGGCCCGAGAGGTATACTTCGCACTATTTGAGTCTCGCATGAGATATTGCATTTCCTCATGGGGTTTCACTACTGCGACCAATTTATCTGAAATTCTAAAATTACAGAAGAGGGCCGTGAGAGTGATTGGCGGCGAAGACAACAGAGCCCACTGTCGCCCTCTTTTTGTTTCTCAGAGGATACTGACACTATATTCATTGATTATTTATGAGTCGGTGAGTATGGTGTTTAAACATAGAAGCAAATATACCTACCGAGCGGACATTCACTCTTACAACACTCGAAACTGCAATAGTATCAATCTTTCCAAAAACTGACACCTCTCCCTGCAAAAATTCTCTATACTTTCTTCAATAAATTGCCTCGGTTTATATTGGATTCCCCAAATTTAACTACATTTAGACGCAAATTAAAGAACATTTTACTAGAACAACCTTTTTATTCATTTGATGAATTTATCAAGTTCAAGTTTTGACACGTCTCCACGTTGTGAACGTTGTTTATTGTACTAATACCTGTATTTTAAGTACTACTGTCAGACAACACGTATTTGTTTATTGGCAATAAATATATCCTATTCTATTCTATGCCTAAAAAAAGCGAACTTAGTTTAGAAAAACGTGTGCAGATAAAACTTCTGCATGATCAAGAGAAGTCGCAGGTAGAAATTTCGAAAACTGTGAAATGTTCGCGCCGATCTGTCCAGTATGCTATTCAGCGATTCACCATGACCGGATCGCATGTTAATAGGTCCAGTACCGGACGCAAACGATTTACGACAGACCGTGAGGACCATAAAATATTGAGAGTCGTTAAGAAATAGGAAGAAAACTTCATCAGACCTTGTTGCTGAGTTGTCACAAAGTTTTAATAACATAAATCTGCTGTAGACGACTGCACCAAGCTGGTCGAAAAAGCTGTAAAGTCAGGAAGAAGCCATGGCTCTCTAAAAAAAATAAAAAGGCACGAAGAGGGGTCCCCACTCTTATCCCGTTAGCGGAGAGGAAAGGCCGTGCTAGGCGCTGATTGGCTCATGTGAATACGTGCACTATCGGGTGGTGGATGCCGAGCGGATATAAATAAGCGCTATAGTGCGGATATGAATGAGGGTGGATATAAGTGAGCGCGGAGATAAGCGAGGTTCCAGTGCATATCAATTTTCAACAATTTGATTCGAAAATAAAATTTATTAACAAAAAAATTTCTCTTCAATATTTCTTCACACTTCAGATTTTTGGTACACGGAGTGTGACTTTTGTCCGTCGCCGATTAAGTGAAGAATTTAATCCAGACTGTGTGCTACCGACGGCGTTCACCCTATAGCGTCGACCCTTAAAACTCTGCGGCTGCACTACCCAATCCCTGATCTCATAGTTTCAGGGCAACGGGCGTGGCGGGAGTAGACTTCGTATATAGGGGAGGATGCTTGGGCGTAGGCATGGGCATACGCTCCGGTGTCCGGCCGCTAACCGTCGGAATATACGACGCGGGAGGCACCCTACGGCGCTTACCTAGAGAACTCTGCAGCTGCACTACCCCATCCTTGGTGGCCACACTCAGGGAAACGGGCGTGGCGAGAGAATTTGGCGAAGATAGTAGGGGAGGATAAAAGTCGGTTCGCCGAGGAGTAGTCCGCCCGCTGGTTGTCTGGTTGGGGAAACCTTCGGTTTCATCCTAAAACAACTCGGTGATTCTGGGACCCTACGGTTTCACTGTAGCTGCCGCGGATACTTGATCGCCGGAGGGGCGAAAGAGTTGGCGCGGTTGGCATTTTGGGGTAGGGCTTTTGTCCGGCCGTCCTCGTAGTTCAGGCTTAATTCACGGGCGGGCTGGTTGTACCTCACGGCCAGATTCCGTTTCCCACGCTTGGTCGATAGTAGCCATCCGTAAGGAGGTCTAGGCCCCGTGGGGTTAGATGTGAGGTAGGAGTTCGCTAAAGCGTCTCCAACGGTGACCCGTCCAACGTTGACAAGAAAACTTGTTAACATGGGTAGCACGGGGGAGAAGAGCCCACCGGTTCGCCGGGCCTCTCCGCGAGGTGTCGGTCTCGTGCGGGCAACTGGTTTCGTACCTCTTTGTCCTGAGGAGTGTGTGCATTTCCGTGACGCCGCATACCTAACGGTCGGTCGGCAGCTGGGTGCCCCATTGGGGTCCAGCAAACCACATTCGTTTGTGCTACCGACCGTGAAACACGACGGAGGCAGTGTTATGGTCTGGAGCTGCATAAGCGGTTCTGGAGCTGGAGAAATGTTGGTTTGTGAAGGGCATATGAAGTCCAAAACATACATAAACGTTCTACGCTTTTTAGCGATACAAACATGACTGGCATTAAATTCCAACGCACCCTGTCTCAAAGCTGCCCACACAATCGCTTGGTTCAGGGAAAATCAGATTGGACTGGCCTGCTCAATCGCCGGATCTGAACCTCATAGAACATCTATGGGGTATATTAAAACGAAAAGTCAGGGGTCACATAATGAAGTCAAAAAACGAGTTAAAGGATTGCTTACGCCTAGAATGGAACGCTATAAGTCCGAAAGATTGTAAGAAACTGGTGTGCTTACTAAATATTGATTTTTTCTTAATAATAAACATTATAAACCTGTGCAAGTTGTTTTAATTTATTTTAATTTAATATTCTTCAAAAAACTCCAAGTTAACCTGGGTGCTCAATATTTATGGCCAAGGCTGTATATATGTGCATTGCCTATCTTGATATATCGATTAACAACACTTACCTTTTATGGTAAGGATCCGCATAGTTTGGTAAGAATTTGATGTGCGTTAATGCCGTCTCGTTTAAAGCCCTGAAAATAATAAATAATGTCTTATTATAATAGGTACAATGCATTCGACAGAAGAAAAATTTCAAAATTTCACAGGCATACACGCAGGCTTGAAAGGTTTTCAATTGCAGCATTTCCAGAACCGACAATAAAATCTACGAATTACACGATTTCTGCTAAATTCAAGATATCCCGACAATTTTCCTTTTTGTAAGTCGAGAATGCCGTGCCTCCTTAAAAGGTTACAAATTCAATTATATTCCTATTTCCCTTAATTCTGTTACATATTCCAGGAACGAAATTAAATATTTCGTTTTAGATTTTAACGATTCACTCCAGACATCCAGATTAAATTTTCTTGCGATTTTAACGTAAATAAATGAATTGCTAATTTTAATTTCATAATTACATCCGGCCCTCATATTAACTCTTGATTTTCATTAGTAGATAATTACAGCTGCGAAAAGCGTTTATTGTTATTTTAGTAAAGGTTGCCGCAAGAAAGCGAAGGGGATGATATCAAAACGGATTAAAATACGCTTCCCACCGCACCAAGTTCTAAACGTTGAGGTTTTCACATCGACGAGCAGGATTCCCCGTCTTCCATATTTCGATCTTAAATCTTCAATTCCTCCTAAGAAGATTCTCTTGCTTATTTCTTTTAATAAATCAAGATCCGAATCGCATTTGTTCTTGTTCCATCGTCAAAAAACAAGGGCAACGGATCCGGGCAATAGCATTAGCGCGGCAAAACCGAAATATATGACCTGTCTCTAAAGTAAAAGTCTAATTGAATATTTGACAAGCGATAAATAAGTCTGGGATTACATACATATACATAGTGAGACTGATAAATGTAATAGATACGATGTAAACATGTTTTCACCATTTTAGTGAATGTAATAAATCTACGACGCGGGACTTAAGGGTGTGTTACAGAAACGGGTGCAAACTATATTAATAAATTGTTGGAAAAAAGTGTAGTAAAGTATTTTGCTATAGCCCGGGCGAGTTTGAGCGAGGAATTGTAAGAATAATGCAATCAAAATACACTCTATACATATTTTACTTTATTTCTGTTGCTTGTTTACATGCATAAATTTCTGACACCCTTCTACAACTACTTCCCACTCGGGCTTGTGACTTGGACGACTACGTCCAACTTTTTCCGGTCCTCATTGCCGGTGACCTGAATGCAAAGCATCCCTCGTGGGGATCTGCGATGACAAACGTCTTCGGTAGAAAATTATTTTCTTTTGTTTCTTCCAATTCTGTCGATGTGCATTTCCCGAGCACGCCAACATATTTCGGGCCCGGCACGAGACCGCATGTCGTCCTAAATATTGCCCTTTCGAGGGATACCCCTTTTTCGATTTTCGTCGAGAGTGCTGCGTAGTTGTCGTCTGACCACAACCCGATTTTAATATCCTTTGGCGGTGAGCGCTGTTTTTTCGGCTGCGAAGGGTTGACTGGGCTGAGTTTGGTACATTGGTCCATCAGCTTGTTGAGGACGTTCCGTCTGAAATCACTGATTCCCAAAGTTTGGAGGGTTGGCTTTCTCATGCTTTCTCGATAGCGACAACAACTTCTGTCCCGACCTCTCCCACGTTGAAAAACATACCGGATAGGGTCATTCCGGTTCTCTTGAATATTTTCAACGCCATGCTCCGTTTAAGATATTTCCCGTCCATCTGGAAGCATGCCCGCGTCCGGGTAATACAAAAGAAAGGCAAGGACAGCCACTTCCCTCAAAACGATAGGCCAATAAGTTTGCTCTCCAATATCTCAAAAATCGCGGAGGCAATAATTTTGAATCGCCTTAGAGCCAAAACTATCGATACCAACATCCTGCAGGATGAGACGTGAGTCTACTGGAGCGGTATTCGTGGATGTTGCTAGTGCCTTCGACTCCGTCTGGCACTCGGGTCTTCTTTTCAAAATGCATCGGGCTGGGATCAATCCCAATATAATATATCTCATGAAGTAGTATCTTTCCGGTCGTTCTTTCGATGTAGCAATCGATTCTTCCGTCTCCTCCAATAGGCACATCCTAGATGGGATCCCACAGGGATCGCTTCTCGGTCCTGAGTTGTTTTTGATTTTCATGTCCTACGTACCAAACACTGCGGGCACCAAACTCGCCATGTATGCAGACGACACTGCAATCTACACGTTGTCTAGATCTGATGCCCTTGTCTGCTCGAAGCTGCAAAGCGCAGTAGACGAATTCCAAACAATGTAATCCTTAAAGTAACACATTAAAAACTTGAACAGTTACACCAAAAATTGAATAAACACAATTTTGCCGCAACTTCTATGGTTTTTAACTTATAATAATTATTTTTTAAACTGTGTTGAAGTAGATCTACCAATTTCAGATGCACGATTAAAAGAATTAAAAGAACACACAAAGAATGATGTCATATTAAAGGAAATTATTAACTATTGTGAGTATGGATGGCGAAATAATAAGCACATCATTTCGAACTGTGATATTAAAAATTATTACAAAATTAAAGATAATTTATTTGTGAATTATGGCCTTCTGTTCAATAACTTTAAACTGATAGTACCATCAAAGTTCTAATCTTTAATACTAACTAAATTACATACGAGGCATTTTAGTATTGAAAAAGTAAAGCGAGAGACAGAAAAATATTCTTTTGGCCAAAAATGTCAGAAGATATACATAAATTTGTGTCTAAATGTAAAACATGTCTTAAATATAGTAGAAATAACCAAAATGAGCCAATGATATCACATGAAAGATCAAGCATTCGCTTTTATAAAGTCGCAGCTGACATTGACGTTTGGCAATTATGATTATTTAGTAATTATTCATTACTACAGTGTGTGGATTGAATTAGTAGAATTAGAGAATAAAACATAGAATCCGTACAGACAGTAACAGAACCCATTATTGAGTCAGAGTACGCGAGCTCAACAAAAAATAAACTGATATCGGAAAACAATGTATTACTGGATAAAACTAATACTAAATCTAATATTGATCAGAATAATATCAACAAGAAGTGGACGACCAGCTAAATATAGAGATTAGTATTAAATTTAAGTCTAGGTTAAGAAAAATAAATAAAAATAATAAAGAAAAGGAGATGTAGTGATGATAGATACAGATAGATGGCAGGGCAGTTTGTATAAGATTTGTGTACTGATAGGTAATAGAAATAAAGATTAATAAATAAAACAATAAGTAAACTTTATTAATAAAAACATAACAATATAAATATGATCCGAACAACCGCTATCTAGTAACCAAATGATGTCATCTTGCTTTCTTTCACCTTGGCCGGATACATCAATTTTATTTGATGTCATAACTATAACTTGAAATGAATTTCTGTTACTATCTTCATCTTCGTTTATTAAACTTCCAGCGAATTGTTGGTCATTCGGCCTTCTTCCTGTAAATCTCCTGTTTTGACCTCGACTGTGTCCTCGACCTCGAGATGCTTGACTACTTTGGGATCGACAAAACCTTTTGATGTGTCCAACTCGTGCACATTTATAACATTTAAAACTTTCATATTCAGTTCGACCTTTGCTTGTTTGTGAATTAAAAACTGATTCTTGATGGTCATCGCTTCCATCTTTTATTCTCCTCGAATCTATTAATAGTTTGGTTTTCACGTACTCTTCTGTTTTTCTGTGAGCTGGTAAAGCGTCAACTATGGCAATTATGTGGCTGTGTGATGGGGGTAGTAATAGATAATTTAGTTCATCATCTTCCGATACACTTTCATTTGCTCCTTTTAATTCATTTACTAAATGCTCGAACTTAGCGATGAACTCAGTAGGATCATCATTTTCTTTCATCTTTAAATCCAATAGTTTTCTTTTTGTTAACAATCGTAAACTTGTTGAGCTTTGTTTGTAAATAGAATCTAATTTCTCAATCATTTCTTTCGCAGTTTTTTCATTTAGAATTAATTCTAACTGTCAATTTGACACCTTGAACGATTATATTTCTTGCCTTTAAATCGTTTTTTTTTTCCACTCCACTTACCTACTCACCCTACTCACAACACGAACTCTACGATTAGTGAACATCACATAGAAAATAATACAATGAAACACGCAAATTGATCTGCAGAGTGAGCCAGAAGGCAGAGTAGAATTTGATATGTAAATATCTTGTTGATGAATTAGACCAAGGAAGAACGACTAAAAATTGTCGAATTGTTATATTTTCAAAGTAATCTATTATTCTAATGCAAAGAGCTTATCGCAACCTCCTCCCTCCTGGCAGACCACGTTCTGCTCGCTCTGAAGAGAACATTGAAAGAGTTAGAGCCAATGTGAAAGAAGAACCAGAAACATTAACGAGAAGACGTTCTAGGGAATGTCCCGAACATTCTTAAGAAGAATTAAAAAAAAATGAATTAAAGATGTTTCTATACAAAATACAGTTAGTGCAGGAACTGACCATTGGTCCATGAACTGCGCTGAAATTAGGAGATTCGCATCCAGAAAACAATGAATTTAGTAATCAACTTATCATGTCTGAAGAAGCTCATTTTCACCTGAATGGTTTCATCAATAAACAGAACTGTCGGTTTTGGGGTACGGCAAATCCAAAGAGAATTTATCAGCGCCAACTACACCCTCTGAAATGCACGGTTTGGTCACCAGTGAGCTGACCTCACAGGAAGTTACTTCTTTGAAACCGATACCGGTAACAATGTGAGACAATTACTGGTGAGAGATATCAGGATAATTTGTTACGTCCTGCAATAGAAAATCGTCCAGACATGTGGTTTTAGCAGGATGAGGCAACTCACCATACAGCCAATACAGAAATTCCCCTGTTAATTGCAGAAATCCGAGCATTAACTCCTCACACCTTAACCTAGGCTATGAACAAGACAAACATTTACTGTGTGGAGTATCAATAATATCAATAAATCCTACTCTGCCTTCTGGCCCACCCTGTATATATCACCAAAACACACTAAATAATATAACAAAATACGATAGATATTGCAGATTATCGTGCTTTCTTTAACATAATTCGAATATGTAACAGTATTTTCTCAATTAAAGATATGTTTAGTTCCTGTTAAGGATTTAAGAGGTTGTAAACACAGCCTTAATGTTGATTCTTTTTTGTGTTGGGAAACAGTTAAATGTGTTGAAAAGCGTAAAGTTCAAGTAAACAAAAATCATCTAATATCAATTTCTATTGCAGGCTGAACAGACAAGATGGAAGAAGACATAACAGAAGAGCTCGAAACATCCTACATCACATCGACATCACCAACGAATGTTTCAAACTTCACATCAAACAACATCATAAAAGAAGAAGAATTAACCCTAATACTAGCCAACCTTTATAAATATTGGGTACCCCCTCTTATTATCTTCTGTTTGGTATCGTTAGTCATCAATATAAAAGTATTGATGGCCATCCATTGGCTGAGACGCCCAATATCGCCTACAGTCAACATCTCCTTGAGTCTAGCTGCAGCAGATGCAATTTCCTCTTTATTTTTGGGCGTCCACTTGTTAGTTAACAGCTATATTAGAGAGGTACACGCAATTGAACTGCCCTGCTATCTCACGGCCTACACAGTTGAAATTTATAGGTTAAGCGGGATTATAATCACAGTTTTACATCTTTTAACTTTAAGTATTAACCACTGGTTGGGTATTTTAAAACCGATGCATTACACATCGATTATGACGAGTAAAAAGATCTCGATCATCATCTTTTTCTTATGGATATTACCTATAATCTTCTTTAATTCCTACTTTTACGGTCACAGATCGAGAAATATTGAATGCGACGTCGCTTTCATCTTCAGGTTTAAATTCAGGATAGTCTTCTCGTTCTTATTCTTCATTCCTTTAGTTTTCATGGTGTTTTTCTACACCCACATCCTGCTCATGGTTAAAGCTCAAAGAGAACGGTGGGCTGCGCTGGAACGGAGCGGGAGTAAGAGGAATAAAACTTTAACGCGATCGAATAACCACCAAAGGAGGACTATGGAGAATAATATCAAGGCGATAACGACGACTCTTTTAATACTGGGTTCGTGTTTGATAGGGTGGATGCCATCCGTGACTAAATTCATGCTGGTTTGCGTCGAGGGATGCAAGTATTCGTACGAGGATGGGTTGAAGATCGGAATCATTCCTAATTTCATCATCTCGTACATGTCGTATTTCCTGTTGATTCTGAAGACGATGGCTAATCCGATAATATATTCAACGAGGATGACTGAGGTTAAGGTAAGTGTTCGATGAAAAATTTTAATTTTTTTCTGCAATCGTATTCTGGTTTTTGTTGTTCAGATACCGTAAAATCAGACTTATGTCCGGTTTTTCAGTGTCGGTTTAAACCCAATATTTATTCAGATACAGATGTTCGATATTTCTGACACATAATAATAATAATAATAATAAATCATTTATTGGCAACAAAAATAAATACATACATCACAAGAAAAAGCAAAACAAAAAGCCACCAGGATCGTCGTCAGTAGCTCAAGAGAGCATCCTGCTATTAATGACGACCCTTCAAGATAATACATCAGAGAAAGAAAAAAAAAATTACAATGATTAGTAACGTAACTAAATAAAGTATTCACTTAAAGGTTGCAAAGAATTGCTCACTCTTAAGCAGATCCGAAACAGAGCGTCTAAAAGCAACATAGCTGAGCTGCTTGACAGAGACGGGCAACTGGTTAAGCATACGGGCACAATGGTAGCTGAAACCTCTCTTAAATTGCTGGGTGCGGTGTTTAGGAATATCAATAATATCCTTCCTACGGATGTTAATGTTGTGCACGTCAGTTCTAAATTTGATTTTATTAGTAAGATGCGGCGGAACATTATTGTTAACAATTTTATAAGCAAAACAAAGAAAATGCAGTTTCCTGCGTCTAATCATATTGAGCCATCCCAATTCTACAAGCTTATAAGAAATTCTATGTTTTCTACGAATACCAAAAATAAATCGCAAACATGAATTCTGCGCCACCTGAATCCTCCGAATGTCGGCGTGATCCAAGCAGCTTCCGTAAACTGTATCACAGAAATTAAAGTGTGATAGTACCAAAGAGTCGCAAAGCTGCTTCTTAACATTCACACACACTTCATGCCTATGAGGATACAACATTTTCAAATTGCAGTAAGCACGACGAATACACACATTAATGTGGTTTTTAAATCGTAAATTATTATCAATGTGTAATCCTAAATTTCGAACATTATCCTTAAGGGCAAGTTGAAAACCGTTAACATATAATTTAACATCGTCAAGAACACGCGAGCGACTCCCGGCACCACCGAACACTACACAGCACGATTTTCCCTCATTCAAAGACAAGCAGTGACGTCTAGCAATATCAAACAAACCTTGTAGATCTTGATTGATCTTTTGAATAACAACCTGCACATTTTCAGGAAAAAAGGAAGAATACAACTGCGTATCATCCGCATATAGATGGTAAGAACAATAAAAGTTGTGGAGAAATCCAACAAAACCAATACTGTAACTTGACCACGGTCAGTGGCAGATATTATATCATCAGTAATATTAGCAAGAGCGGATGCACAACTGAAACCGGGTCTAAAACCGGACTGAGTACCAGGAAGTAAGTGAAAGCGGTAGATGTGGTCACGTAGCTGTCTCTCAATGATTCTTTCCAAGATTCTCGACAAAACCGGTAAGATGCTTATAGGCCTTAGATCCGTATAGCTAGTTGGATGATTATTTTTGGGTATTGGAATAACGCGTGCAGTTTTCCACAAATACATTGCAGGTTAAACAAAAGTTGAACAAATGTGTCAAGATAGGAAGGATAGTAGGACAACACAACGACAACATACGTGGAGATACACCATCGACGCCACACGAACTGGATGACATATGATTAATGATAGATTCAACTTCTGCATCAGAAGTTTCGATAAGAGAGAACGTGTCCACTCCGGGTTTGACATTAAACTTATAAAAATTTGTAACATCGGGATCAGGAAGAATACCAGCATTTTGACACAGCACAAAAATATTTATTTAATTCATCTGCATTTAGAAGATGATCAGGAATATCTGCAGAGGGTCTTCGATAAATATTTAAATCGCGCAAATCTTTCCAAATACTTTTTCTATTGGGATCTCTTAGCTTGTATTCAAAATAAGCCTTCTTTTCACGTTTAACAGCCGATGAAGTGAAATTTCTAAGAGATTTGTATTCATCCCAATGAGAAGATTTATTAGTTTGTTTAAATTTTCTCAGTGCCCTGTCTCTTAAAGACATTAATAATGTAATATTGTCAGTTATCCAAGGGGTAGGTGGACGAGAAGAGTGAGTAGATTTTGTGGGAGCATGAATATCGAAAAGTAGGATTATGTATTCATTAAATAATGTGACCTTGTCCTCAATGAAGTTAAGATCATAAATATTACACCAAGGAATATTCTTTAAATGTTGGACAAATAAATTGTAATCAAAGTCACGAAAACTACGAAAAACTCGATCGACTTTGCCTACCCCTTTGGCAAGTAGTTGAATAGTACAGCTAACCACACAGTGATCCGAGAGGTCATGAGTATCTCTCACTGAACTTTCAATTGCAATTAAGTTGTCAGGGAGAATAATAACATCCAGGAGAGTAGCTGACTCCCTTAGTACACGAGTTGGCTCATGAACCACTTGCTGAAGTTCCAATGAATGTAAAACGGAAATAAAATTAAGAGAATTGTGATTATCAGAGAGAATATCAATGTTACAGTCACCAACGCAAATCAAACTGTCAGACACCAAACCAACATCCGCAAGCGTTTCATTAAAAACGTCAAAAAACTGCATAATATCTGTGTTGGGGGGACGATACACCACACCAAAACACACAGATCCGCGAGCACAAGAGATATCAAGCCACAACTGTTCAAGAAAAGGAAAACATTCCGTAGGAATAATCTTATATTTTAAATTTTTATTAATATAAATAGCTACCCCACCACCCCGACCCAGCCTATCTTTCCTAACAATATGATAACCATCAATATCAATAATACCATTAGGAGTATCACAACTCAGCCATGTCTCGCTAACACCAATGATTTGTACTGCAAGTGATTTGACTAGATCACAGAACTCAGAAAAACCACTCAAAATAGATTTGACATTCAAATGGGCAACCCTAAGCATAATTACTAGAAAAATAAGTACAAGAAAAAAAAAAATTAAAAGGTATACAAGATGGTAAGCAAAATATAAATAAATCAAGTACAAGAAAATAACAAATATTCGTCATCTCTCCGCTCATACAAAAAAAAAGACAAATACTAAGGATATAATAGTATAGATGTGTTTACAAACTAATGAGAGCTATTAAAGTACTAATTAAGCGCTACATTAGTAATCTAACCATACCTTTTATTTCTTTTACCTTATTTCAATAAGAGAGAGACTACATTCTGAACAGACCCAAATGACAATAATTGTTTCTTATTGGATGAAAACAAGCCAAAATTACATTATACTATACGTTCTGTTATTGTTGTCCATTGTCAAATATTCTGACATTGTTTATACCGCAGCTGTATATAAAGTTTTACTATAATTATTACATTAGTTTATTTATTTTTCGGTATAGATTAATATTCTTTTACCTTACTACTATGCTGAAGTCTTCCGGATGTTGTCGCGTAGATAAGTTTGCATTTGACGTTTCGCTAATCATGCTGTCAGCAGCTGACAGTATGATTAGCGAACTGTAACGAATCAGCCAAACGAAGAAGAAACCACAGAAGAAACAAGGTATAAAACCAAGAGTAGAAAACAACATCAGTCTTTAGAAACCTTATGAAGAAGCTGACAGCATGATCAGCGAAACGTCAAGTGCAAACTTACCTACGCGACAACACCATTTAGTATTTAGATACGGCAGAAGGTCCCGTGTACTGTCGTCAAAGTTTTGGTACTCACACATTTCACCAGGTGTCGCTGGCATTGCTTTTTGAAATTTGAAATATGAAAAGTGCGAAATTGAGTGTCATTATGACATTATATTGTCATTCTGATTTTGTATGTTGTGTCACAAGCGTCTTTAAAAACAGTATTAGGTAGTAGAATATGGTAATTTTTGTGATATTCTTGGAGAAGATATAATATTAGTTGAAGGATTATGCACTCTACAAAAACTTTTTGAATAAAAAAGAGATAACAACAAGAACAAAAATGACGGTGTATCAAGCAGTATACTTACAAGTCTTAACCTATGGAGCAGAAAATTGGATACTTGATGAAAGACAAACAAAACGACTACAATCCAGTGACGCCTTAGACAGATGCTAACAACAAAATCATTAAGAACTGTAGTAGAAGAAAAGAAACTGTAATGGTGGGGACACTTGATCAGAATGAATGAAACTAGACAGGTGAAGCGGGTATGGGAGGTAAGGAAAATCGGGAAAAATCGGAGAGGACGACCCAGAAAAACGTGGAACAGCAGTACGGATAAACTTCTGAAAAAAAGAGGAAAAACACGGAACGAGGCGAAGGCCCTAGCCAGAAACAGGATAGAGTGGCGTGAATTTGTTGAATCTGTGGAACTAAATTAAGAGAACTGTACACCTCGACACCTTCGGGTATAAGAGGTCTTTGATTATGTATGTAAGGATTATGTTGGACGTGGTTTAGTTTAAGCCTTAAATAGTAGTGTTAAATACCGCTTAAGGATAAAACTATCGTTTCTATTAAATTGACAAGAGCTGACATACTAGTTTTGACATAAACCAGTGACACTTTATTTTCATATCGCATTATCCCATACAAATTGAAGCAGTACAAGAAATGTTTAATGTCTTCAAGGCGATAACACCAGATACAATATACTACGCCAAGGAGAGTACAGTATACAACATCCAATTAATAGGTAAATACAAGATGTGTTATTAAATTCTGTTATGGTTTAGACCTACATTCTAATAGTGGTTTTCCGAGATTGTTAAAATTTGAATATCTTTTGAGATCATTTTTATAAATTACCTAACCTTCGGTTTGGATATTGCAGGTATACGTGACATATATCATCCAAATTGAAACTTCACGAGAAGCGTTAGGGAATAAAATTTTATTTCGTCGTGTTCCACGAAGATAACATTTTTGTAAAAATATTTTTAATGAAAATATAGGACAATATTCAGAAACTATATAAATGTTTTGTTTTTTAGTTTAAAAGTTAGAAATTCAATTTTCAATAATAAACAAGCTTTTCGTGCCCCAGTATGGTCTGTTTTAAATTTAACACATTTCACTAGATGGCGCAGAAACACGCCAACAAAATTTTATTAGAAGTGTCCAATCTATAGAGAATGAAATGTATATATTATCTATGGACAACACCCTGGAGACTTCAACATAGTAAACAACTGTCGTAAAAATCTACGCTCAACTATTACCAAGTGTCACATAATAGCTATTTATGTAACAAGTACATTTATGTACTTGTAATAATTTTATGTTTCATGTTCGACTGCCCTATTTCATAATAATAATAATAATAATAATAATAATAATGTTTATTCATGAGTCAATTAACATTAAATAGAATTTGTCAATATATAATATAAATAAAACAACATTAAGGCCCGATTGTACAAACCTAAGTTCAAGTGGAGTTCAACTAAACGGAAGTTCAACTAAACTTGAGTTTAACTTTTTGGTCTGTTGTATAAATGCTGTTTAGATTGAGTTTAGCTAAGCTGCACAGACGAACGTTTTCATCCTGTTAATAGCAAGTTTGAAACGTCAACGGCATCAACTGTCACTATGACTGTCACTTTTATTTGTGTTTTGGTTTGGTGTCTACATATTAAGCGAGTAAGTATTATTTATCTGATTATTGCGTAAGTAGTGGCCCTTATAAATTACTAGTGAAACCTAAGTCTTAGATATTATGTCAGGGCAAAGTTTGTAATTATACTTGTTATTGTGTAGCTATTCACTGGTGTGAGGACATTTGGTGGTAGACTTGTAGGTGAACGGTGCCATGAGTACGCAAAAAAGAGCAGCTAACTTTAACAACAAGGAGGAAACTCTTCTGGTAAATTTGGCCAAGAAATATAAAACTATTTTAGAGTGCCAACAAACTGATATGAAGAGCCACCAGGCAAAGTCTGTAACATGGGGAAAAATAGAGTCCGAATTTAATGGGCTTTCTGTGGAAATGTACAGACCACGAGAGGTATTGAAAAATAAAAATGAAAACATTAAGGAAAGGGTAAAAAAAAAGTATGCAGAGGAAAAGTGTTACGCTCGTAGGACTGGTGGTGGTCCTCCCAAGCAGTCAATATTTACTGAAGTCGATACAGCGGTCAAAGAAATATTGGGCACCAGAATTGAAGGCAGACTATCGGAGTTTGATGGTGATGCAGAGAGTAAGTTCTATATCAATACCTGATGATTATTTAGTGAAATGTATGTATATGATTATAGTTCAATACGAAGGTAGCAAAATACAAGGCGATATTGATGGTATCTCTCCAGAATCATACATGGAAGAAGATGGTAAAAAAATACCATAAAATAACAACCTTTCTATCAATTATTTTGTAGAACATGAAGAAGACTGTGAACCTAATGAAGTAATAAAACTGGTAATGGTTAACGAAGATCCATCAACACAATTGGATTTTGATGAAAATCATGAAAATTATGGTAGGTACTTATGTGTAATATATACAATAAGATTATAATCAACTTAATTTTACTTGTAGGTTCAATCATCAATGTTAATATACCATCCACAAACGAAGGTAGGATGGTAAACAATATATACAGTTTGTCCCTGTATTGGTTTACAGTGGGAGTTTTTTTATGTCACAAATTTTGCGAAAAAATATCAAAGAAAATATCCATGTTTTTGTATATTTTAGGTTACTTTTCTTTTTAATTTCTTTATTTAAAAAAGGGTTAATTTTTTAATCCTAATTGCAGATTCGTTGTTTGGAAAACTATCATAAAATGTTATTCCTTTAGAATATTTTTTTCTGTTGTAAATTCATTGGGACAACTGTATACTATTGATAACAAATATTTTAATAAAAATTTAGTTTCAGAAAACACTAATTGGACCAAGTACACTCCGAAAATGCTGAAAACCATAAAATCTAAGGCATTAGGAATAAATAACAGCAGTGGTAAACATAACATTATTATCTTGTTCTGTAATGTGATCATGTACTTTATTTTAGGAAACACAAAAATTGTTGAACAACATGGTATCACACGTCGGGTTTCCCAGTGGGCTGAAGCCAAAAGCCAATTGGAAGTGTCAAAAAATAAGTTATTGGAAAAAGAGCATGAGCTCAAGTTACAGTTTATGGGAGAAAAGCATGAACTGGAACTTGAGCTCATGAGGAAAAAAGCGGCACATGAAATGAAATTAACGGAAGAAGAGAGTAGGGCAAAAGTGGAAGCTATTCAGAGAAAAAAAAATAAATTTGTTATTGCAAACATTTTATTTTATTTTACCTTACAATCATTATATCAGTCTATTAAAATATTCATGGATCAAATTGTATCTCACAATATTGTTTAATCCTCCAATATTATCTCTAACATTTTCATTTTCTACGTTATTCACTAATTGAATCGCAGCTTCCTCTGCTGCATCGACTGGGGGGTTGGTCTTCATTTAACAATATAGCCATATTGTGTAAAACAGCTGTGGTAACAACAATTGCTTCCACTTTGCACAATTTTGACCTGATGCCCAGTGCTAAAACAGGGAATCGTCGCTTCCATATCCCAAATGTTCTTTCGATGGGGTTTCGAGTTCTAATTTCATTCATTGTATAGCTGTTCTGCTTGGGTACGATTTCCTGAAAATCAAAAGATACTTCTATTTCATTAATTATAATGGCAATATTCATTACCTAGTGGTGTAAGTAAGTATGGTTTGATTCCATAACCACTATCTCCTACTATGTGAAATCCTCTATAGTGCCCATTTTCAAATCTTACCCTCAATTGTGAATTGCGAAATATGGTACTGTCGTGTGCAGACCCAGGCCACCTGCATACGATATTTTGTATCTTGCACTTTTCATCACAAACTGCTTGCCCATTTAGAGAGAAAAATTTTTTCTGTTCCGATATATTTCTAGTTCTTCTCCCCCTGGTGAAGAAATTTTAATGTGGGTGCAATCCAGGGCTCCAATACACTTAGGAAAACGTGCAATATTATAGAATTCGGAATTATTCGAAGTCATTTCTTCCTCATTTGCAGGCATCTTTATAAAAGTAGTGTGGAGACTGGCAATAGCTCGACTCACTTTATGCACAATCCTGCAAGCCGTTGCTTTATCTATGCCCACAAAATCACCTACCACTTGCAAGAAAGAGCCAGTCGCATAAAATCAAAGTGTCACAAAAAGCATAGTTTCTGCATTAACAGCGTTATTCCTACAAAGAAACAACAATGATAATGTATATAATTTTATGATTATTCATACCGTTCCGTAGGATGTGATACTTCGTCAGTTATGTTTTCTAAAATAAAACGAACTGCATTTTTAGAAAATCGAAATCTTCGTATAAAATCTAACTCATTCCATTTTTCAAATTGATTTTCACGAGGACGAAATACTTTGCGACGCCTCTGTCGATTTACAAGATCTACCAGTTCTAACATCTCTTCGTCATCTGAATCGATAAATCTTTCCATATTTTAACAATATTCGTTTTCAAAATGTAAAACATTACAATCGTATCGTATCACAACACAAAAGTGATATATGTAAGTGACTGAACTCAAACTTAAGCCGTCAAATTTGATGGTTTAAGTTAAACCAGAGTTGAACTTTCGCGCAGGACTAAACTCACATTGTACAACTCAAGTAAAAACTTCAACTTAGTTTTTCTTCGGTTTAAGCTGAACTCGGGCTTAAACTCGCAATGTACAATCGGCCCTTAGACATATACATTATCTTCCACTAGCCGCGTACTCGCCTAGACTATAAAAACAATTTTCTGTCAGATACCTCCTTAAGTAGGTTTTAAAACCTTTAATGTCTGCCACATCTCTGACCCGTTTCGGAAGCTGGTTATAGATTTCTATGCAAGCAAACTCAGGGGACTTACGATATAGAGTCGTGCCATGCCGAGGCACAGTCCATACATTACGACCTCTTGTATGGTATGTATGATCAGGTAAATGTTCATTAAATTTATTGAGGTTTTCCCTGGCAAATATGGCACAGCGATATATGAATATAGACGGAAATGTCAGTATATTATGATTTTTAAATAAGTCTCTACAACTATCGCGGGATTTGATGCTAAAGATTAGACGTATAATACGCTTTTGAGCTATGAAGATTCGTTCCCAACTCACCGCTTGACCCCAGATAATTACATTATACGAAATAATGGATAGTACTATAGCGTAATACACAACAATTAAGCCCTGAACATCTAAAGTGGACTTTAATTGTAACATTGCGTAATATACTGAATTCAATTTTTTAGCAAGGTGCTGAATATGGCACTCAAAAGTGAGACTGTCATTCATGAAAACACCTAATACTTTAGTGGAAGAGATGAATAAACTACTAACCGGGGGAATTCGTCTTTTATGAAAGTATATTACAGAGGTCTTGTCATTGTTTAAAATTAACCTATTCGGTTTACACCAATTTGACATATTTTCTATCGTTTGTTTGATTGTATCTTCAAGATCCTCTGTGGTGTCTGATGCAAGTGCTATTGAGGCATCATCGGCGAACAATACTAAAGAGCCATTAGAAAGGAAGTTGGGAAGATCGTTAATGGCAACAAGAAATAAAAGTGGACCCAAAACTGAACCTTGGGGTACTCCCAACCCTACGTTGAACTCGTCAGAAATGGAGTTATGCACCTTCACCTTCATTTTCCTACTTGATAAGTACGAGTTTATCCAGTCGAGCACTACGTCACGAATACCTGATTGATGCAATTTGTGAGATAATATATCAGTATCAATACAATCGAAAGCCCTGGTTAAATCAAAAAATATAGCAGCAACATGTTTACGTGCATCCATATTCTTGTAAATATACTGTGTTAAGTCTACTAACGCAGTTTCTGTCGATTTGTGCTGTCTAAATCCGTGTTGTTTACTAGTGATTATATTATGCTTAGTTAAAAAAGAGACAAGTTGATCATACGCTACACGTTCAACAATCTTGGAAAATGTACTAATTATAGAAATGGGACGATAATTCATTACCTCAAACTCACTACCCCTTTTGTGAACTGGCACAATAACAGCTGTTTTCCACGAACTTGGGAATTTGCCTTGACTAAATGAAACATTGATTATATAGGTTAGATGATCAACAATTTCAGCAAGAACCAGTTTGAGGACATGACTGCTGATATCATCGTCACCACATGTTGTTTTATTAGTTATCCTAGAAATTATAGCAGTGATATCCTCAGGACAGACAGGACTGAAAGCGAAAGAATGGCAAGGAGTGGGACAGACAGCTGTAGGCACTATGATGGACGTACTAAACTGGTTGGCAACCAGCTCCTCCGCTACCGATGAAAAATAGTCGCCAAACTCTTTGGATACTTCGCTGGCGTTCGTAATTAATTCATTGTTTTTCACAAGGTTAATCGACGTTTGTCTATTGTTTGTCTTCAGCTTATTGTTTACAATGCCCCACAATGTTTTGGTTTTGTTGGACGAAAGATTTATTTTAGTTTCATAATAGTTGCGCTTAGTTTCAACGATAAGCTTGTTGTGCTGTCTCCTCCTTTCTGCGTACAATTCATGTAGTATTGGTGATTTTAAATGTTGTTTTAACCGGAAAAGATCCCGCAGCTCGCTAGAGCTTGTTGTAATATTATTGTCAACCCATTCATGATTTATTCTCCTAGAGCTTCGCGTTCTCTTCCGTCCAACCGGGCACGATACCTCGAAACACCACAAAACCGAGCTCATGAAATCATCAACAGCATCATCCACATTCGAATGAGTGTACATACTGGACCAATCATTTTTACTTAAGCGATATTTAAATTCAGCTATGTTTGAATCATCTATACTTCTCACTGCTGCATGTTGAAGACAATTACTGTCGTTCGGCGCATTCAAGCTCATGCTCACGTCGAGAACCTGAGCCAAATGATCCCCCAAATTAGGCTCCACAGAACAGCACGATAGATCAGAGACCGGCAGATTTGTAGCAACCCAATCTAATGCAGATTCAGAGCGATCACCAGATTTGTTTGTAAAGATTCGCGTAGGCTTATATTTAAAATTGATCATTTTATGTGCATCCAAGATATCTGACACCAAATCAAGATTAAGAGACTTTTTCAAAAAATCTACATTAATATCTCCTAACAATACAATGTGGGCACACTTTTCGTATAATTTATTTAATGCTAGCGAAAGATACGTTAAAAATATATCTAAACTACCATTGGGAGGACGATAAACAGTCAACAGACCAATTTTTTTATTGTGATTTAAAAAGAATGCCGAGCAAATTTCAATTTCCTTCTCGATACTCAACGAATCAAGGGAATTAAAATCAAATATGTCTAAGTAACTCTTCGCTAAGATTGCTGTTCCGCCGTGGATAGCACTCTTTCGACAATATTTACTTACCAACTTATACCCGCTAATGTGCAAATTTTCTATCTGCATGTCGTTCCCCCAATGTTCCGACACACACAGTATGTCTGCATTGCTTTCGTGTAAAAACAACTCTAAACTATCTAACTTATTAAAGATACATTGGACATTTAACATACAATAAATAATTAAAATGATAGTAATGTTTTGAGCTGATTTTCACATTTATTTGACAGACATGACTCCATTTTTCAGTGTTTAAATAAGTACTAATAGTACCTGTGACTAGTACCTACTTTAAAGTGGCACTTTATGGACGGTAAAGTAGCTCATAAAATGGGCAACTATAATGCAGTCGAATATACAATTTAAAAATCTCGTACACCTAGTTTTACCTATATTGATTTCACCTTTTTGTGACATTTCTAATTTGACGTTTCATTTTCAAAAATAGGTACACTACTTCCATATAATTTATTATAACCTCTACGCATAATCTATTACATCTGTCAAATCTAAAGTCAGCTCACATTGAAAAATAATCTTAAAAAATTAGCTTGCTTGATATTAAGGTGTAATTTGGGCTGGAGATCTGTTCAGAATTTTGTCTCTTTCTTTTTTAAATAAGGTTTAAATAGATTTACTTTAAGTTGGTCACATTGCAGTTGGTCATAGTCATGTCATAGTACAGTAATGGAAGTGTCAATGTGACATTTTGCACCATTCAGTAATTTGTCGTATTTCTAGTGGAGTACGTGAAAAGAGAACTTAATTTGGAATAATTTAACAATGAAATGTGAAATTAATTTTCCAATTCAATCTATTTGGATATTAACACTAACTATACGCCTTGGCATTCAATTTACCAAATTCTTGTTTGGCATTTAATAATTCATCACTATTTCGAAACCTGAAGCTTCTTTTGAATATTGCTGTAGTGAAAAATCCCCATAAATTTTCAATGGGGTTTAAGTCTAGCCTATTTCAAGGCCACCTCAAAGTATTGATATTATTTGTTTCAAGCCATTCACGGAACATCGGAACATCTGTAACTAATCCAAGCCCACATATGAACTGAGAAACGGCCACTTCTTTACTAGTTTGGAAGATTTTCTCATCAAAAAATATAACTTTTCCCCATATTTGAGAATCCACCCTGCAATCTATGTTTCTTATTTTTTTATATGATTTGTTGCCTTGTGGTGATAGGTCGTCTTCCTGAACATTGTTTTGTACTTAAATTTTCATCCTCTCGTACTTCGTACTGAATTACTATCCTCTAAACATTGTAAAACGCAATGTGTTGTTTGTTGTTGTTGTTGTTGTTGTTAATGTGTTATGACATTTGTGTAACTAAAAATTGTGTTATTGTACTGACAATGACGGCGACAAATTGAATCAATCCATAACAAACTTAAAAAGCTTAAAACGTAAGAAATTGTGGTTTAAGAGTCGTCTCGTCTTTTTTTTATGGCGAGCAAATGTATCAGCAGTGTAGCAAACAGATCTTATAGTATCTTCTATTTAAGATGCAAAAGACTTCTTCAGAAATCCGGAGCTCAATTAAGACTAAAAGGTTAAGAGTACTCACAATAGATCTTATAAGTCGCAGTGAATAGAAGCAGCATTGCCTACACAACCCATTACTAATCTAATCTAATCTAGTAAAGAATATATGGAGACATCTATACCTTCTTCACTCGCCTGCAAGTTGCAATAATGTGATCTCGCAAGCTCTCTCCAAGGCTCCGTTATAAGTTAAATGACCATTCATGATCATGATGATGATTCATATAAAAGGATCATTAAAACGGTAGTGCCTAAAATTTTGTATGTATCTCTAGCGTAAAGAGCGTTTATGGACCTTGACATGTTAATAATACACATCGCGGTCCATAAACGCCCGATTTACGCCCTTGATACATAAATAACTTTTTTTTTTGGAAGCAGATCATTGTGATTGGCAAAAAATCAAAGCATTTGCGTTCATAGAAATTTTTTCTCGCGAAATTACCCGAGGAATCCCCTTAACATGGGGCTAAATCTGGTGAGCGTGCGGGCCACGAGATGTCACCTTTGTTGGATATATGTACATATGTAAGTCGCCCTGGAAAATTCTCACTCAAAACACGCATTGAGTTTCGTGATGTGTGGGCAGTCGTGCCATTTTGCTGGAACCATACTTCGTCAAGAGCAATATTTTCAAGAGCTCCTCGAAAAAATGTGGCCCAATAATCCCTACACTTGACATCGCAGCCTAAACTGTGACGCGATCCGAATGAAGAGGCCTCTTATGAACTTCCCTGGAATTGATACCGCTCCAATAAAGCATATTTTGTTGGTTAATCCACCCTGAGATGTGAAAATGTGCCTCATCACTGAACCGCAAAATTGCGTCATGAGGCAAATTCTGAAGGAGCATCTCGCAAGCTGTTTGTTGTGAAACCAAATCACGTTGTTGTGCAACTATCATTTTATATGGACGAAAGTGAAGATTATCATGAAGAATTCGAAGAGTGGAACGATCTGACAACCCCAGGGCAGCCGCAAGTTTTGAAGCAGAACACCTAGGAGATCGCAAACCTGAATCTCGTACAGCCTCGAAGTTGGCAGGTGTTCTAACGGTCCGTGCTGCTCCTGGTCTCTTGCGGAACACATTTCCAACTACCCTAAAAGCTTCCACCCACGATAAGATGGATCTCCGGAGAGGAACAGTACCTCGAGAAGGAATATTGTACCATAAATAAAACGCCGTCTGCACCGCGACGATCGATTGGCCTTGTGGAAAATAGGTTTCTACTACAAACGCGCGTTGCTCTCTCGCCCAAAGCATTTTGAAACTAATGACTTTTGACAAAAAAATTCCCACATCACCGCGCCACATCTAGTTCCAGTCGTGCCACTACGTCTAATTGAAAAAAGAAAGTTTCAATGCCGCACCCTGTATTAGTGATTATCAGCCTATAGCATGTCTATATTGAGGCTAGTAATATCCGCAGGGAATAATGAAATATAAGGTTATCATCATTCCCTGTATCCTACCAATAATAACATAGGGTGACCAGCATTATCATAATAACGATATTCAAGCACCGCCATATTGCTAACGATCAAACCAGATCAATCTGTTAAACATCATATCAATTGATGTATACAAGGTGGGGCACCACATTCGCCTCGGTCGATATACAAAAAACGGTAACACATATTTAAAATCTATTTGTCGGAGCATGTGTAGATCCATAAAACGTTCTAAAATTATTTTGAAATATAACACCTACTTTTCAAGAATAAATTAGACAAAATTAAATCTGAAATTAGTGTTTTCAAAGCTCTTGATTTACTTAACCAATTTTTTTGTATATAATCGCCATTTAAAACACTAAATTGACTTTTACAAAGAGATAGATAGGGCACCTTAATAACATTTAAAAGAGAAATAAAATTAAAATCTAATGACGATGTTAGATACAGGGCGTTCCATTTAAAATAAGCAAATTATTAAGCATTAATGGTACCCACAAGGCGAAAAGGGACTCGTGGAGGAAATTCTGTGAGGAGCTGTAAGATACCCCTGCATGCTCGCGCATCCACAAAGTCTTAGCCAAAGAGGGTAGTACTGCGACCGAAGTAGGTTTCATCAAACGAACGGATGGAACCTACACAAGCACTCATAAAGAGAGCATTGAAGAACTGATAAAGGTTCACTTTCCGTCCGCTAAAATCTTGAAGGGTACTCACGGGTCGGCTGAACCAGACCAAAGGCCGAACAGGCCGAAGCGAGACGACTGGAGGCTGACCACAGAAATCACGAGACCCGCAAGAATTAGATGGGCGGTTAGCAGATTTGCACCATTCAAATCCGCGGGCACAGACGGGATATTTGCGGCCCTACTTCAGAAAGGGATGGAGATACTGATACCACATCTCACAAAAATCTTCAAAGCTTGTATAGCCTGGGGATGGGTTCCAAAGGCATGGCAAAAGGTTAGGGGAGTGTACCTACCTAAGGTGGGTAAGATATCTGATCAAACGCCAAAGTCATACAGACCAATAAGCCTGTCCTCTTTCTTACTCAAAACTCTTGAAAGGTTCGTGGACAGGCATATTAGAGACACCGCGCTGAGAGAACAGCCACTCAGTGACAGACAGTACGCCTACCAACCAGGAAAATCTACAGAGGCAGCTTAAGATGACCTCAACAGGCTAATTTCAAAATCTATAGAAGACAAAGAGATAGCCGTAGCGACTTTCCTGGATATAGCGGGGGCATTTAACAATGCCACCACAAACTCAATTATCGAGGCTTCAAGGAGAAAAGGAGTTGCGCCGAAGCTTCTGCAGTGGATAAGAGCCAGACTGGAAAGGAGGATAATTACATCCACGATTGGCGAGGCTACCATCGAAGCGGAGACGGGAGGAGGCTGCCCGCAGGGTGGGGTGTTATCTCCTCTTCTGTGGGCCGCTCTCGTTGACGACCTAATCCGAAAACTGACCAGAAAGGGCTTTTACTGCCTGGGATATGCTGACGACATAACAATAGTCGTTAGAGGGCGATTTCCGAAAGTTCTGATGGAACAGATGCAAAGAGCTCTAAACACGGTGGAGAGCTGGTGCAAACAAGAGCGGCTAGTAGTCAATGCTCAGAAAACACAAGTTGTCACGTTTACAAGAAAAAGATCGTTAGAGGATCTGCAACCACTAGTAATAGGTGGGGAAAGAATACCACAGGCCAAAGAGACGAAATACCTAGGGGTATGGCTGGATCAAAGGCTCACGTGGAATACGCATATCCAAAAAATAACCAACAAAGCTACTATTGCCTTGGGCAGGTGCAGGAGGTTATGTGGAAAAACTGGGGCCTTAGCCGCAAAATGACTCTGTGGCTATATACCAGGGTAATCAGACCCATGATAGCATACGGAGCTATAGCTTGGTGGCCAAAGGTGCGACAGGCGGGGGCGGCCAGAACGCTGGGTGGCGTACAAAGACTAGCTTGTCTGTGCGCCACAGGGGCAATGGAAGTCATTCTAAACCTGCCACCGCTACAAATCTTTATACAAGGAAGCGCTAGATCTGCAGCTTACAGACTCATTCACAGTCAGGCACCGATAAGTAAATCGCACGGTGCAGAACATCAAAAATTACTAGATGAACTCAAGGCGGGGCCCCAAACGGGGACGCCAAGCGACGCCATGGTTCAGAAATTTAACCTAGATAGAAAATATCAGGTTATAATACCAGATAAGAAGGACTGGGAATATGGCCCCCCAGTAAGAGCGGACTCAAGCTGGTATACCGACGGCTCTAAAACGGACCACGGCGTAGGAGCTGGCATTTATAGAAAGAAGCCGTGCAAGGCCCTTTCATTGAGCTTCAGCAAGGACTCGACAATTTTCCAGGCTGAGGTTGCGGCGATTCACCACTGTGTCAGAGAAGTAGACAGTTGGGCCGAACCAGGAAAAAGCGTCGCTATTTACTCTGACAGCCAAGCAGCACTTAAAGCGATTAGTTCCGCAAGTGCTGACTCAAAGCTGGTTTGGGACTGCGTAAGAGCCCTAAATGAGGCGGGCACCCTAAGGAAAATTACTTTGGCCTGGGTCCCCAGCCACATGGGAGTGAAGGGAAACGAGGCGTCCGATGAGCTGGTCAGACGAGGCTCGTCAAGGCCTTTCATAGGAGCGGCCCCTTCCTTCGGCACTACCAAATCACAAATTAAGAGGTCCATCTACGAATGGTCACAAAACAAGTCCAAGGAATGGTGGGAAAGATCGCCAGAACAAAGACAGGCTAAGGAGTTCCTAAGGGAACAGAGGCCTAAGTTTACTGAAGACCTACTGAGTAAAGACAGGAAGACTGTCAAAATGATAGTAAGTCTGATGACCGGTCATTGCAGACTGAATAGGCATATGTTTAACATAGGCCTGGCGGAAAATGCTCTCTGCAGATTCTGTCAAGAGGAAGAAGAAACCCCAGTTCATGTTTTGTGCCACTGTGACGGCCTAGCGAGGGCAAGGTTTCTAGTAATGGGGGCAGAGAACCCCACAGCCAACGGCTACACAAAAGAGCCGCTCTCAAAAATGATAAGTCTGATTAAGAAGGCGAAACTAGAGAGCGTTCTCTAAGGTAAAGGGGATCACAATAGACCTGTAAAGGTCGCGGTGAAACAGGCCCGCATGCCACCCCACTCCTAACCTAACCTAACCTAACCTACCCACAATTAGAACTAAGATTTTAACCACCCTGTATAATTTTTAGAAAGCATCTTTATTTTAGCATTAGACGTAATGGTTGTCCTAATGAAATAATACAACTTGAAACACGTAACTTAAATACGTACGCCAGATATTCATTCTAAATATTGATCTACATTTGCAAAAATTGTTAAATATCTCAGAAACTATTGAACCTAGGTATAGGGAATATAACAGTAACTTGCCTTTATTTAGTGTGCGTCATCGAAATATGCAATAATATACATGGCCTGTATATTTCAAAATAATTTTAGAACGTACTCCCAATGGACTCCAATAAAAAGATTTTAAATACGTGTTACCGTTTTTTGTATATCAACCGAAGTGAATGTGATGCCCCATCCTGTATAGTTTCGTTAAATTATTCTGAAATATTTTTAAGCAATTTTCAGGTAGTCGTAAATGAAGTCGTATAAACTACCTCGCAATAATGACTATTATACCCACGAGCTGAGTTACTGTATCGCCACTTCGCGGTTCGGTTCGTAAATTCCGCTCTTGGGAACAATAACTGTCATTGTGGTCATTATTGACTCGTTGTATAAACTATTTTGTAAAATTTGAATAAATAGTTCTAGGTTATTTCGTAAAACCTATTAAAACACAAGTAGGTAAGTTTCACACACTCCAAGAAGATATGGAAGAGTTGTCAATGATGTCTCGATTTTGTGCATTTGATGTATTGAGCGACATCTGCAAGTGTAATATAGAAACTTTACCCGGTAAGAAGTGGTGATTCTCCAAGATATAGGCGAATAAGCAAAGGAAACACGATTATTTTAATATAACTGTTATTATTCAATTTTATTCGCACTACATTGTGTTCGTTATAAGAACTTACCTTTAAATAACTTCAAAATTAAATGGACGACCTCAAAATCGTATTCAGAAACGGAATAATCCATATCGCGAACAGCGGGATATACGCCTGCTATTAATTGAATTTACATAATTAAAACAGCTGTACAACAGAGGGTACTTGTACCAGTTATCGCTGTCGTTCCAAAATACAATCACGTTGACATTTCAAACTACGCGAACAATAAACTGCAATGTAAATGACAGTTTCGCTTCAGAATTAATCTCGAATTAAATCGCCCGCGAACAAATAATGTATACGTGTTATTAATCTACATCTTTTGTTCGATTTGTTTCAGGAAGCAACGCGCAAAATGAATCAGGCGATTTGCGGCGCGTTCTGCAAGAGAGATGCCAGGCAGGATAACGGTTTCGAATCGCAAACTTTACAATTGGGTATCAGCGGATCGACGAGAGCTACAACCTATAGACTCAACGGTAGTATTGGGCATAGAAGCATACGACGGAAACAGTCTAATAATACAGTAGTTTAATCGTGTAATTGATGTACCTATACCTGTCAAATATTGTAGTCGTTTTTAACTTGAATTATTTCTTTAAGCATTTCCATTCAGAAATATGATCTTGTTTGGGAAAAAAAGATAAATTCCCAAATTGGAGTATAAGCTTAGTATTAGTCGTAATAATTATAGCAACCCTGTATATAGAAAATTGTGCGTATCTTTGTAAATAATATTAAATGTTAAAGATAAAATATGCAATTCCATAGATGGTCTTCGGTCCGCAATATTAACAGTAGAACCTTTTTCAACATTTTCGGCAAAAATCCTCCAAATCTGCTTCCAATTTAATAAATCAATTGGCAACTTTTGATATAGGTATGTACAAGGTGGCGCAAAAGTAATGTCATAATTTGAATGGCTGCCATTTTGTTATAAATTAAAAAAAGAGCTCTGTTTTCACAAAAAGTTTATTTGAAAGTGTAAAATTGATGACATTAACTGGAAAGAATTATATTGCTCACATGTCCACCTCCCGAGCTGATGCATAATTTCGCTCGTTTTACGGCATTTTGAATTGTTGCTCACAAAACATCTTGTTAAGTAATAGGGTCAAGTGGTGTAGAAATGAGACATTTTATAAAACTTTTAATTTTTCGATGGATTCCTTTCTGAAATAAATTTTCAAAAAATTACCATACCATTAAGAATTCGATTGGGAATAATATAAACGCCACATATTTGGTGACATTATTAAGGTTCTTGGAAAAAAAAAACCACGTCTCATTTTTAACCGGCATTTAGGGTAAAAATAAAACAGGCTGGGTAAAAATGAGACAATATGTTTTCAGGCGTTTATCGAAGAGCGCGTGCTATTTATTACCTCTGGGACAATGCCGAACTGACCTGGTTACAAATAATACGATAATAAATAGAGTTTTTCTTCTATTCAAAAAAATAACCAAACAATTCCGTAATAATAGTAGAAAACATTTTTAAATTATACATGAACACAGCAAAAGTCAAAAACAAAAACTAAATGTAAAAAAAGAAAACAACCTAATTCTTTGGTAATAAACACAACATACGAGGGAGCGTTTCGCGGAATGCGGGATAAGGGGTGGAAATAAAAAAACTTATTAAATTATTTTTCTTTTTCAATATATTCACCTGCAAGACGGATACATTTTTCACATCAATGATTTCTCTTTATCTGCAAAATACGCCGAAACTGCCTCCTTGACTTCATCATCGGCAATAAATTTTTTACCCCGCAGTTCTTTTTTCATTTTCGGAAACAGGTAATAATCACTCGGGGCCAGGTCTGGGCTGTAGGGTGGGTGATTCACAATTTCGAAGCCCACCTTATGCAGGGCAGCTAACGCAACACGGCTCTTGTAGACGGGCGCGTTGTCGTGCAAAAGCAGCACACTTTTCGTCAATTTTCCCCGTCTTTTCTCTTTAATGGCTTCTTTTAGTCGCTCTAATATTGAAGCGTAATATTCTCCGGTTATAGAAACACCTTTATCTTTATAATCAATCAACAATATTCCTTCCGAGTCCCAAAATACCGTTGCCATGAGTTTCCCAGCTGATTGTGACAATTTAAATTTCTTGGGAGGTGCTGTGCCCTTTTTATGCCACTGCATGGAGTCTTGTTTGGACTCAGGTTCATAATGATGAACCCAAGTTTCGTCTCCAGTAACAATTCGACTCAATACACCATCCTTGTCTTCATTACAGAGGTCCAAAAATGCACGCGAACACTCTACGCGCTGTTGTTACTTGGTTGGTTACTTGGTTTATGTTACTTGGTTAACGATAGCTCAAAGACTGACTGTCTAATAACAATGAAACCAATGCGCCTAGTCACCCCCTTCAACCCGCTCATTCCGCGAATATAAAAACGCTCTCTCGTAAAATAAACTTTTTAAAAGTACAGGTAGTCATCACATAAAACTTTTTAGTTTACATTAAATTTATCAAAGGCAATTGAAAACACAATTTTTTGTGCAACCCTAGCAGTACCTCCGTGGAATCCTGGGGCAGGTAGTTTCAGTACTACATCCTCCTTAGGTAGGGGAAAGAGGGGCAAGAGTAAACGGTGAAGGCATATATCGAAATAATTTGTTTGTATTAGGTTGAATGAAATTTAATAGCAGAACAATACTAAAGGTACTTCATACAACAAATATCTTAGCAGAAATGGTGCTTCGCTTATAAACAAGATAATAATTAAACTGAGACATGTTTCCTTTTTCAGACAAGAGTAAACAAGTAAAAAAATACATACGAGTATATTAACGGGACAAATCGCATATGAATTTTGATGAAGTGGTTCCGCATCTGTACAAGCCTCATGAGACCACTTACGGAGTTGTCACAGCAAATCCAGCATTGCCATTGGAAGCACCGTACTTTTTCACAATTTCTTCATTATTGTCCTCATTTAACTTATTTGGCAAACGTTTTTTATTTGCATGCTTTATTTCTGCTGTACCTTTCTTTTCCGTCTTCTTCTTGCCAGAAGGACCAGGTTCGGAAACTGGACCACCAAAAAGTGTTCTTTAGTTGAGCTAGATTTCTTGGAACGCAATTGTTCTTCCCTCTCTGAAACACTCTTTTCATAGGGCTTGTAATAATTTCTGCTCTTTGCTGTTGCCGTGTTTTAGTAGATGGTTGATGTTTCTTTTCCAAAGTTCAGTTATTGAAACATTGAGCTCTTTTTCAATGACTAAATTGTCCTGGGAACCTTGATCATGAACGCTGGAGGATGAGCAAGGAATTTCATGAGCATTTACAGCATTAGCTGGTTCTTCTACATCAGAGAATACATCTGGGTAAAAGGGAGTATTCCGCTCTTCTGAAATCCACTGGTGATGTTGCTCGGAGTTGCAGCTTTCATAAATGCAGCACCTATCATGGGACCCATATCATATTCTGTGATACGTCGTCCTGGATTGTTGGTCATCCATTTATCCATTTCCTGGTTTAAATACAATTTGAAGGGACCAAAAACTGTCACGTCGAGAGGCTGCATCCGGTTGGTGGTATGGGGTGGTAGGGTTATTACATTTATACCATGTTCTCTACATAATCTTATAGTTTGCAATGACTTATGGCTAGAATGCCCATCTACAATTAATAATGAGGTTCTTCTTTTGTTGCTTAATTGCTGTATTACTTTATAATAAATTCAGTATCAATCCACCCAGTAGCACTGGGTAAACAATCGTCAGGAATGCCTCCATCTAATAATTGAGCATTCATGCGTCTTATAAATAATTACACAACTACAAAGCAGTTTTGCCTCTTTCTGCAGACGTAATCCTACCAACCTTTTTCCCTTTTTTTGCTATAATCTTTCCTGGCCGTTGAACAATAGAAACACCAGTTTCATCAAGATTAAAAATCTTGTCTGGTTTAAAATTATGCTTTTCCATTACCTCTTTAAGCAATCCGTAAAACCTCATAACTTTCTTTCTGGAAAATCCTGAAACTCTGGCCATACTCGTTGCTTCTGGAGTTCGAATTGACAAACCTCCTACTCGTTTTAGAAAGTTTTGTGCCCATTGTTTACCTGCTATTTTTTTGTCTTTATTAAAATTGTGTTGTATTTTATTTACTTCTGCATATTCAAATGCAATCTTTCGAAATTCTGTTAAGTTGATACCATAAAATAGTTTTTCCAGTGAGAGCAAATGTTCTTTCAGTTCTCTCTCTTGAGTATCATTAAATGTTGGTTTGAATCGCCCAAGATTTACGACATTTTCTTGTCCTTTAATTATTACGTAGGGTTCAAAGGAATCCCATTAGCTTTGGCGGCTTTCCGAAGAGATAATTTTTTCGACTTTACATCTTCCATGGCTTGCAGCATACTCTCTTTTGACCAGGAAGCTCTATCAGTCGTCCTTTTATAATTACGAACCATTCTAATAATAAAAAATTCAGTCTTAGTAATGAGAGCAGAAGGCGAGGCAAGAGTGCACAAGGCGAGGCAAGAGTAAACTATTGTGTTTACTCTTGCCTCATGTTGTAGGTTAAAAGTTATTTGCCTCTTTAACGAGACGCCACTGGCACTGGTTCCATGCTTTGTTATTGGAGGTTATGTATCAGGTAACAATACTTCAGTTATTAAATTTATAAAACCTCGCTTATTTATGAAAATTTTAGAACACAACAGGGTCTTAACCTTACAGTATATATGAAAAAAAGCCAATCTTACCTGGAATTGCACAAATTCGGTTAAATAGACCAACTTTTCCCACAACACAGCTTTGTTTATGTTTGTTAGCGAGCATTCGACTCAGAACTGGCTTCACTAATGTAACACGCGGAAAATACAAAGCAGATTACTCTTGCCTCCCTGTTTACTCTTGCCCCTCCTTCCAGGGTATTTTTCAGGTATTTCAGGAAATATAAATGTCTCACCTTTCCGACGCAAATATGACACAGAATACTCGTTTGCTTCTACAGATTCTACGAGTGCAACGTAATGCAATAGTTTCTTTTTCGTGCAAAACTTGATCAAAATATAGTCCCCAATGTCAATTTCAGTTGGGTAAAATTCTGCAACGGGTTGATTTGCTTCATCCACAATGTCCTGCAATGTCATATTTTCAGTGTCGCTTTCTTCTTGGTAAGAAATGCTGTTACTATCCCAGGAGGAGTCGGCCACTTCAGTAACTTTTTCTTTTGGTTGCTTTGTTTTCTTTTGTAAAGCTTCTTTCTGCTTAATTTTATTTAAACATTCAGAGCTAGTTAAAACAGCACAATTCGAATCTATCTTCCGCCTTCGTTTAATATCAGGATTTGTTTTGTTAATCTTTCGTAACAAAATGTGCTTAAATGAAGTAGATTGTTGTTGCTCAACATCATTATGTTCGTTATTACTTCTCTCTTTATTTTGTTGATTATTGTTTATTTCTTCTTGTTCAATTACCTGTTCGCGAGTCTCGTCGGCATTTTCCCCGCATCTTTCTTGTAGGTTCAAGTCAAAAATATCTAGCGAATAAGGATTTTGGGCCCTTTCATTGTATTTTTGCAGTTGTATTACATTTAGACGCTCTACAGGATATTTTTCCTTGCAGCAAGGAAATATTCCAGTACATTCGAGAGACTTTTTATGACAGTGTCTGTAATGCCTTCATGCCATAACTCGCAGGTCATATCAGCAAATTCACTTTTTGTGAGCTTCCTTTGGTTTAATCGCTGCCATTCTGCAAGCTTTTTGTTCCACTTGAGCTTCATTGGTCCAAAGCAGCATTTGTCCAAAGGTTGTAAAATATCAGTCGCATGCGGAGGTAATTTAAACAAGGTGATGTTGTTTTGTATGGCTAGATCAATGGTTCCTCTATCTAGATGTGAGACGTGACCATCCATTATATCTAATAGCGGTCTTTCTGAAACCATTGCACAAAATTTGGAGAACCAACTATTGAAGACAGCAATGGTCATCCAGCCTTTATCAGAAACAACATAACAGGTTAGCGGAGGAAATAATATCCCCTTGGCAGAAATGCAAGCCATTGTTGTTATATTTTCTTTACCAGATCCTTCTATGCTTCTATGAACCTTTTGACCCACTGCAGCAACTCCCTTAACTCTCCCTGGATCCAAATTGACGGCTGTCTCGTCCAAGTTAACAAATTAACAAGCAAGCAGAATCGATGTTAGCAGAAAATAAATTTAAAAAACTAACAGGACTAAAGAACAAACCGGTGCAAAAAAGGGTGAGAAGAATAGGAAGAAGAAAGATGATAGTGATGAAGATATCGATGAAATATTAGCTGAGCTTAGAATGGAATATTCAGCTGTTAAAAATGAATCCATTGATGTAAAACCGGAATCAACTGTTCCGAAAGAATAAAAGGTGAAATTGATACTCGAAACGAAAGTGGATGTGAAAGCTGAAGATAAAGACATGGATAGGGAAGGCGATGACGATGAAGGTGAAAATGAACGTAAAAAGAAGAAGAAAAGGAAAGCTGAAGAAAAAGATGCCAAGAGAAGTCCCAATAAGAAAACTATTGCTGCTGCAGAACGCGTAAATGATTCTATTTGAAATCTTTAATTGAGGAAATGATTGGTGAAACAGTGAAAGTGAATCTCAATGTGGACAATCAAAGTACAATAGCTCTGTCTCAAAATCTCCAATAGCTGCCGAACAATGATCGAGACCAAATGCAGCAACTTGATGCAAAAAAAACTCGTTTAGCATCTTCAAATCTTTCACCAAAATTCGTCGCGACGAACTGATGCCTAATTGTGTGCATCATCGTCTCGTTGATGTTTGCGGATTCTCTCTGACGTCGTCGGCAATAGCGACGATGTTCTCGTTCGACCGAGCACTACGAGGCCGTCCACTTCTTGCGGCATCTGTAGTGGACCCAGTTTGCACGAGGACTGGAACGGATACGCACCATTGGAGCGGATCAGGGACTGCGTACCTAACGAGGAGCAGAAGACATCAACATCAGTCTTTAGAGAACTTCTGAAGAAGCTGACAGTATGATCAGCAAAACGTCAAGTTTGTTACAACGACCACCGAAAGATACATCCTCATGGAACAATGGCCGTGAAAGCCTACATTAGACCATTCAGAATTAGCAGAAGGTGTTGAGTCAATTAAACTTTGTAGACGCAGAGATGCTTAAGTGAAAATACGCCGAAGAGTGGCTGTTATAATATCTAATTCTTGTGCACGATGACGAATCAGTGTCTCCGGATTTTCGGCCGCACTCTCGCGAATTGCCGTGATGTTTTGTTCTCAACGACCTCTACGAGTTCGTGCAAACGTGCATCTCACATCACGAGCCGAACCAGTACATTGATAATAATGTTTAACAATCGCGTTGCTCTATCGTGTAATGCTTCATGTTTGTTCCATCTGTCAATTTTCGATCAGTCACGTCATAATCACGTGTCATTACGACTGTCAAACATGGCGAGCTAAAATTACTTCTGGACGGTGTGAAATGGGTTCTTCTGTTAATATAATTGTTAATTTTATAATTATTACGTAAAAATATAATTTCTCATCTAATTACATTGAACCACATAAAGCAAATGCGCTTAAAAAAGACACAAATGAAAATTTGAAACATAATATTGTCTGCGTACTAATATATATAGGATATATGTATAAATATTATCCTAAACAGAACTACATTCATGTTTTTTAGGAAGATATGTATAGAAAACGCACCATAATCTCACTAACAATACGGCACAGTATTTAATATAATCACCTCAGAAAAAAAAATAGACACATTACGCATCGATTAGTAAATAATACTCATTTTTTTAATAGATAAGTTAGACCGCTACTATAAGTAGGAATCGACTTATTAAGGCTGTGAGTGTCTTGCACCATTTTAGTGTAATTATTAGTGTACTAATTAAAAAATTTAATGGATTAAATTAGGTGCTATAATCCCCTTGTTTAACATGTCAAACTTCACCTTTAAGATTGTTAATTCCATTATAAATAATGCATCTGTATTTAAATCATGAAACAAAATCAAAATGTTAAGCCTGTCGTAAATGTATTTATCAGAAATTTCACTTCAAATATGTGAATTTCAGATTTTTCCACAGTGTGTTTGTATATACAAATTGAGGTTTGTGTATAAGTCAGGTAAACAAATGTAAATGTAAGTTTAATAGTTTAATTAATATCGATTACCAACTAAATGTACAATCATGTATTTTATCTGTACGACAAATATAATAAAACTTGCTGACAATTTATTAAACCTTTCAATTCAAATATCCCGCATTTTTAGATCAATTAATTTAATATTAAAGTTGAGAAAATATTGCAGTCTGTTTCTTCTCTCTTCTTAGTAAAAGATATCTAGAATGAAGTTGCTGTTGTTTGCAAAGAAAACATTGATCTCGTCCATGACATGGTCCTAAAAGGCGAATTAGAAATTTATAACTCAGACTTGTGGCTTTTCAGTAGTTAGCGTAGAAACCATTTCTCGTAAAGAAAATTGCACCACTCGACAAGGATTCACCACCCTCTCGAAATGCAACAGCATCTGCGGGGAAGATCATGGTCACAGTGTTTTGGGATGCCGAAGGAATTATCGTTATAGATTTTTTACCACGTGATCAGGCTATAACTGAGCAATATTATACTGCTTTAATTTCATAACTGTACGACTTTCATAGCTGTGCTGTGTTGTTTGGTCAAGACAATGCTCCTGCCCACAAAAGCTGTGTTTCAATGGTCGCAATTCAAAATGCAAGCTTCAACATTTTCCATAAGTCTTCCTATTCTCCTGATTTGGCCGCTAGTAACTTCCATGTGTCCTCCAAACTAAAAGAACGCCTTTGTGGAATTCACTTTCAAGACAAACAGACGCTAATCATAGAAGTTAATGAGTGATTTGCAGCCGAAGACAAACGAGGGCATTAGAGCTCTTTACCATCGTTATACTCAGTGTGTCAACATCTTAGGGAACTAATTGTAAGTTGAAAAGTAAAAAATTCCAGCTTTCCATGTCATTTCATTCTATGTCATGTACAATAATATCTGAACTGCCCTCGTACATTGGACATCAGATAAAAATCGAACTATATCATGTACGAGTACATAAGGGTAGGGCATTAGTGGGAGGAAGTCCAATTACTCCTGTATTATAAGAGAAATGAGAAAATGTTATTAAGATAAAAGTTGAAGCGCATGGGGGGCTATAACCTATAAATATGTTCAACTATACAGGGTGTCAAATAATGACAGGGTAAACTAAACTTACGTTATTTTAAATGCGACACCCTGTATATTTTTACTGTTTACGATTCTCCTCGGTCTTACCTTTATTATAATATAGGGTTTTGCTATGTTATTCAGTTTAGTTTAGAAGATATGGGCAGTTTTGCATGAATTTAATAACAAAATTGGCGCCTCCTACCGTACTACGGCTTCCACATAAAATAATTCATTTGCGCTAGAGACATTTCTAATTTGATCTCCTTTCATTAGAAACTATTTATTTTTCGGCGTATTCAATATTTATATACAGGGCGAGTCATAATACGGAATGTTTATTTTCTCACCTATTTCAAATGGAACACCCTGTATTTTATTATTGGAGTAAACTCCTCTATTCACGAACTTTATTATTTATTAAACGTTCCCTATAGCTAAATGCGATAGTTTTTGAGTTATTTGCGTTTCTATCAGTCGAAAACATGATTTGAAACAAAAACAGGTTTGATTTTAATTGGTTCACCGTGATGCTGAGCTAAGATATAATAAAGTACCTATAGTACTACGGTTGCAGTTTAATGGAAATAGTAGCAAAACAATTAGTAGTTAAGATTCTTAAGTATAATTAGGGACAGAATTGGATGAGAATATTGATATTGATGTTATTAACGAGCTTGAAGTTTTGATATAACAGAATAATTTTATTGCTGTTTACAAGTATAGATTGATATGTTTTTTGTGTTGGAAGGAAGTAATAAGAATGTTTTGCTCGCCAGAACACTTTATCATCGGCAATTCTCTAGTAGACGACAACTAAGAACGGAATCTTTTGAAAATTTTTTGCAATGGTTTTTTCGGACTAAAACTATGAATTATGAAAAATCTAAATGAACCAATACAGTTTAAACAGAAGAATAAATGCATCTATAGTATGCGCAACGGCACCAAGAGTTGACTGATGACGACCATAGAGAGACCATAAAAATAAATACACAAAAATAAATAATTCTGTAATTAATCGATGGTTTTAGCCGTTACTTTGTGGTACATTTTGTAATATAAAATAAATAATACTTTACTTTGTTAAACCACTTTATTTAATATTGTTTACTGCAGTTTCAACCTTCTTGGATCATTTTCATTTCTCTTATAATACAGGAGTAATTGGACTTCCTCGCACTAATGCCCCACCCTGTATGTAGAGACCAATAACACACATATTATATTTAACTGTGCCATTATATATCACCTACTATAACCAGATCCTCCTACAACCAATGGCAAAATCAAAAACAATCATTTGTAGGCCAAATTCAGCCATTAAATTGCACAACTGTTGCTCACTAGATTTTACCTAGAAAATTACATTAAAATTTGACCATAAAAATATATTTTTTTAATTTTTTCATATACAACCTTTGACGTCTACAATATAAAATCAACATCCTGTCCAAGATTCAAATTTTTACCCTTAGTAATTTGAGCTGGGCGTTGATATGTCATGTGGTAACTTTACACGTATACAGAAATGTTGAAGTTGTTACCTGAGGTACGAACAAAACTGAATAAAATGTTTTTTTGATAAACCCCTAAATTTACCAACTTAATGTCTATCACAAATATCAATTATTTTATATTTTGGCAAATAATAAGGGGAGGAGAGGAGAAAATACTTTGTTGTGAAGGAACGCTTAAAATTTTCCGTTTTATTGAACCGAATTTTGCAAACTTAGTTTCGTTGAAAATAACATTACTCCTCCAATCTGATGCTTACAAATTCGAACCAATCTAATATGTGACGTACATGCTAGAGGGCGCTGTTTAAATTTTGTCGGACATCTGGTTCTTTATCGAAACTATAAAATGGAAACATACATTTTGGACTACAGGTTTATGATATAATATATAATCAATCAATCAATCAGAGCAAAAATCTACATTGTGAGAATTTCCTCTAATCTTACAATGACATTAACGACCAAAATTTATTACTCGTAGCTGTACATTTACATAATACAAAAGTCCCAAAGGCGATACTATACAATGATTCCAAAAAACTTTCCTAATCAAGGAACACTATAGTATTTATGACCAAGTCTTCGGATTGGATAAATAGAACTAAAATAAGATAAAGCGATGCCTCTAATGCTGTAACACTTTAGAAGCGAGCTTTAAAAGCAGACGCTAATGATTGATGCCGTCGAAGACTAGAAGGTTCTAGAAGAATACCACAAGAAATTCTTTTGTTTGCCGGGAGTTCTAAACTGACTTGTGTAAGATCAAACAGAACAGTTTCGATGCTTTTTGCCCCTTCAGAAAACAGTGTTGATAATGATATAGGAGGTATCAAATTTTTAACATATTTCCACAAAACGGTACCCTATCTCTTCTGGGCTGTTGCCTTTGTTCTTGCAAGAGTCTGCCAAGTAGGTTCCGGTCGTGCTCTACTTGATTGAAGTCTAGATAACTGCCTACTAGCTAATCTATGGTATCGATTCACTGAAGGATCAAGCGGTATTTTGCATTAATACGAAATTTGGTCCGATCTAAGGCGTAAATTGCACAACATGATCTTGAAGGATGTCAGTTATGTACCGATCGGCATTAATAATTCATTGTTTAAAACTATTGGCCTTCCCATGCCATTACAGAACCTCAACCAAATAATGTGGTATTCAGGATCTTTCGTCGAACATAATAACGTTCATTTGGCCCTCTCTCACAGGTACCTATAAATTGAAAATCTGGATTCGTCCGTAAAGATAACTTGTTGCCAGTCATCCTGCAACCAATTCACGTAATAAATAGAAACCTGTACAACTGATTTAGATGGATTAAGAACGAGGACATGTTGAGCTGCCACATCAGAAATCATGTCCAAGTCAACATTAATAGCGGTAATGGTAGCTTGACTATCTACCTATATATCGAAAATAATGATATAGTTGTTATAGATTATTATTACCGATTGTAAGAAAAACAAAGATATTGCGGATAACAAAGTGAAACAACCGTTTTCATCTGGTTACTTCTTACTACCAGTCATCTACTAGTTTTTTGTTTACACGGTTTTTACATGTACTTAAAAAGTTGGTATATACTTTACTAGATGGCGCTAGAACGACAATCTTATTTTTTTTTTTTTTTTTTTTATTTGTGGTGGGTGCTTAGTTGCAGTGACTCCGTAAGCTGTATTACTTGTCTGGCTATCACTGCAACTCTTGCGGTGTAGTTTTAGTGTGTGTAAGTTGTGTTTAAATGGCTTTGTGACAGCATCATATCGCCTTTTATGATGCCGCGCTGTTAATCACTTTGCTCCCAACAGCGAATGGCAAGTCGATCCGGGATTAAACTCTCTGAAAAAATGTCACCGTCCCTCCAGAGAATTGAACCCCGGCACCTATCGTTCTCTCACAACAATAGTCAGCCGCCTAACCACTCGGCCATCGACCCGGTTACTTATATTATTTTGATCTTTTATTACCAGTCCCACCACGGCCGTAGCTAGAGGGGGGCTGGCCAGGGCTAAGCCCTGGTAAAAAAAAATTCAGCCCTGCCCAAAATTTACACCCATTTAATTAATAATAATTACAATTCCTTATAAATGTATTATAGAAACGGGTCGATGGCCGCAGTGGTTAGGCGGCTGACTATCGTTGTGATATTTTTTCAGAGAGTTTAATCCCGGATCGACTTGCCATTCGCTGTTGGGAGCAAAGTGATTAACAGCGCGGCATCATAAAAGGCGATATGATGCTGTCACAAAGCCATTTAAACACAACTTACACACACCAAACTACACTGCAAGAGTTGCAGGGATAGCCAAACAAGTAATACAGCTTACGGAGTCACTGCAACTAAGCACCCACCACACATTAAAAATAAAAACAATAAAATAAGCTCATTTATGTCAATTTGCGGACTTCACACTTAACCGAATGTAATGTTGAAATATGATTTTTGTTTTGCTTTCGTATTCATGAAAAAGTTGTTGGGGCTTTTAGAACCTGCAGATTCTGCGTTCCAAACGTGAACAATCAGTTTGAAAGAAGGCAGTCTTATCATCAAATCAATAAAAAATGAAATTACTAAACTAAGGTCAGCCGAGGAGTACCAGAGTTTGGAAAATGATGTAAATGAGCTTTTGGGTAAAGTCAACATTGCCGAATCACATGAAAGGGATACAAAATTAAGTACTTCCACGAAAGATTACTTAATTACGGAGAAAGTCCCCTCTGAAAGTCAAACAAGCGAACATACCATTAATCACCAAAGAATCCAAACAGTATATTATGAGAATTTAGATCTCGTGCTCTCCTTATTAAATGAGAGGTTCTCCGAGAACAACATTAGTGATTAATGCAATCACTAATATTGTGATGGTGTGGTGCGGACACCTTTACCGAACTATTCAAGCAAATGGAAGTATTCAAACAAACTCACGCGCATTTTGCATCCGTTTATAGGCTTGGATGTAGCACTGCAGTTAATGAATCATCTTTTTCAACATTAGCAGCAATCAACCGACCACAACGGTACTCTATGAATCAATCCCGGATGGCCAATATAATTTATTTGGCTTTTGAGTGGAAAATAACGAAATGTCTTGATTTCGATTTGTTCCTAAGAAAATTTAATAATAGGAAGCAAAGGAAGCTTCAACTATTTTAAGTTCCCGTCATTTATGTTCTAGCCTGCTGTACATATTTTTTTTGTATTTATATTCTATTAATTAATATCCAAATAGTCAAACTTAATTTAAATATTTTAAGCCCTTTGAGAGTCCTGTTCCAGATAAATGATTAATATTTTTGACTTGGTTGGCAATAATTTCTGTTACCTATAAAAAAAATTCGTATTCGTTTTTTACTTTTTTTTAAAGCTCGGCTTACTTTTAAGGGTGGTAGTTATTTCCAGGGCTCGATTTGAGGAGGAACGCGCCGGAACGGCTTTCCAGAACCTCTCTCACTTAAAAAAAAGGTTGCTTTATTTTTAATGTAGGTATGTAATCAATAGAAGTCGGACACGTGCGACTTTAAAATTACGTATTAGGTGTTTAAATAACGTTTTAAGAAGCTAAAAGCTGGACCCTGTAGGTTGTAGTTCCGACACCTCAATTTTTAGAAATCGAGCACTGGTTATTTCTATTCATAATTTGTACCCTGCGTCATTATTGAGCTGTTGATTTATGCTTTAATTTTGCCTGAACGCGTATGTACATGCGATATTATAAAACAAAATTGTATAATGAAATACGAGCCCTGGCGAAAGAAAAATCAGCCCTGCTAAGAATTAGGAGCTGGCTACGGCTCTGACTCCCACTGGTCAAACTAATATTCAAATTAAATTAAATAAAGTAGAACAATGACTCGACTTAAAGTAATACAACCATCCCTTGTATTTAAGTTAACTTCCATTCCCAAGTATTTCTTAACTTGCCCTAAATCTTTAATCCTAAAGGTCTGACTTTAGTTTTATTTTTAAATCATTTGACTCAACCTTATCATTACAAAAAATTAGAAAATCGTCTACATAAATACACACAATAGTCTTTACATTATTTTTCATTTTTGTACATAAACATGGTTCTAACTGTGATTTCTTATAACCTAGATTATGAAGGTAATTGTGAACTCTTTCACACCAAGACCTTGCAGACTGTTTAAGGCCATAAATTGCCTTCTTTAGTCTCAAAACCTTGTTTGTATCTTTTAACTGTAAACCTTCAGGAATTGTCATTAATATTTTTTCTTTTAAGTCGCCATTAAGGAACGCTGTTGCTATATCTAAATGAGAAATTTTCAAGTTTACATTAACCAAAAGAAGTTCTTCACTGGATCTCTTGGTGCAGAAGTAGAACACTAAACACTTTAACCCACTAAACACCAAAAAAGTTTTAACTAAAACACCGACGCGTTTCAACAGCGATGCTGTCATTATCAAGGCGATAATAAAACTAAATTAAAATAAAATCTACAAAAGCAGGTAACCTAAATGTTATGCACGGTCAATCCGATACGCATCATTAATTTCCGATTAACGAAAACAATGACGAATGCGGTATAGGTCCGTTGTCACAGTTCATTACACATGACTTATTTTTATATATTTCTAAACTCTCGAAAACATTTAGAAACTTACAATTGTTTATTTATCTAATTAATTTAACATTCGTATGATCGATGTTGTGATCTGTTTCAAAAATGTGTTGGGCAACGCTCGATTTCTCAATTCTATTAAATCTAAGATTAGCCATATGCTCTTTGAATCTAGTTGAGACTGCTCTCCTGGTTTGCCAAATATATTTTTGATTACAATCTTTACAATTGATTTCGTAAATACCTGACTTTTCTAGAGGTTGTATTTTATCTTTAGGGTTACCGATGAGACTTCGTAAACTAGTCCCAGAACTGTAAACTATTTTGAGATCTAGCTCTTTGAAGATTTTACTCAAACCTTTAGTGATAAAGGGAGCATAAGGGAGGGTCATAACGGGTGAAGCTTTAACATCCTCTCGAAAAGTCGTAGATTCCTTCACAGTTTTCTTATAATTAAACTTCCTAATTAACTTATAGATATGCTGAGGCTGGAAACCATTACACTTGGCCGCATCTTTTATAATTTTAAGCTCTTTCTCATACCTCGCCTTGTTCAAGGGAAAAGTGAGAAGTCTGTGGACCAAAAAATTCAGGCTTGCCATTTTGTGTTGAACACAATGATGGGAATCTGAAGGAATGTAGCGAAGTGTGCTGGTTTCCTTTCTATACACGTCAAACTCTAATCTATTGTTATTTCTAATTACTAGAGTATCTAGAAAGGGTAGATGACCGTTTTCTTCTCTTTCACAAGTGAACTTTATGGTTTCGAACCGATTATTTAATGAATTGATGATGTGTGATGATGAATTGATTTCATTTGATGTTAGTTCTCTCTTTCCTAGTGTACCGATTCCAGACACCTCGACATACCTCGAGGACTTGTTGCTTCAAAATAGTTTGAGTCAACAATGTGTCCAGGAATATATTCGCTTAACTGACATCTGTATGAAACAGAACATTTTTCAATTCAACGGAAATTTTTATGAACAGCTGGAAGGAACGGCAGTGGGTAACTCCTTCTCGCCCTTTTTGGCTAACCTTTTCATGAGCCGTTTTGAAAAGAACTTAGAATCTGAGAGCGAATACTTTCCTAGGGTTTGGTTGAGGTATGTGGATGATATTTTCGCTATATTTGACACAAAAAAATGTAATATTGACGATATTCTCAATAGATTAAATAATCGGTTTGAAACCATAAAGTTCACTTGTGAAAGAGAAGAAAACGGTCAGCTACCCTTTCTAGATACTTTAGTAATTAGAAATAACAAGTTTGACGCGTATAGAAAGAAAACCAGTACACTTCGCTACATTCCTTCAGATTCCCATCATTGTGTTCAACACAAAATGGCAAGCCTGAATTTTTTAGTCTACAGACTTCTCACTTTTCCCTTGAACAAGGCCAGGTATGAGAAAGAGCTTAAAATTATAAAAGATGCGGCTAAGTGTAATGGTTTCCAGCCTCAGCATATCTATAAGTTAATTAGGAAGTTTAATTATAAGAAAACTGTGAAAGAATCTACGACTTTTCGAGAGGATGTTAAAGCTTCACCCGTTGTGACCCTCCCTTACGCTCCCTTTATCACTAAAGGTTTGAGTAAAATCTTCAAAGAGCTAGATCTCAGAATAGTTTACAGTTCTGGGACTAGTTTACGAAGTCTCATCGGTAACCCTAAAGATAAAATACAACCTCTAGAAAAGTTTTCGAAAGTTTAGAAATATATAAAAATAAGTCATGTGTAATGAACTGTGACAATGGACCTACGAATGTTAAATTAATTCATTCGTCATTGTTTTCGTTAATCGGAAATTAATTATGCGTATCGGTTTGACCGTGCATAACATTTAGGTTACCTGTTTTTGTAGATTTTATTTTAATTTAATTTTATTATCGCCTTGATAATGACAGCATTGCTGTTGAAACGCGTCGATGTTTTAGTTAAAACTTTTTTGGTGTTTAGTGGGTTCAAGTGTTTAGTGTTAACCAAAAGAGCAAACAATAATCTTAATGTAGAATGTTTTACAATAGGTGAAAAAGTTTCGCTACAAGCCTCGCGTTACACTTCACGATCACTGTCACTACATTCAGGCGCGTCCACTAATTCCCAAGCTTCATTATCATGAAAGGACTGCAACTCGTCTTGCATGGCCTCCATCCATTTGTCTCGATCTGGTCGCGACATTGCTTCCTCCACTGAAATTGGATCACCATTATCCTTCAAGTATGAATAGCTGACATAATCGTCGAATTTCTTCGGTTTGGAAACTCTTTCCGATATTCTGACTGTTTGGGGCAGCTCTTCCGGAGTATCAGGAATATAGTCAACATCTTCATCGTCTTGAAGTGTTCCAGAAACATCTGACATATCTTGTAAATCATCATTTATAGTATCAGCAGCTCCCACTAAAAATGGTAATTCGGGTACATCTTCATTTATAAAAATTTCCACCTGATTTGGGTCTACTTCGGCTATTATGTCTCTACCCAAGACAATTTGGTTTGTTTCTAAATCATAAAGCCTATATTCCTTTACGTTATCACTATAACAAATTAGGAGAGTTTTCTTAGACTTTCTATCACATTTTTGCCATTTCTCTTTGGGTATGTGCATCATAACATTGCTACCAAATAACCGAGAATGTGGCTAACATGTGACTTAGTGTTGGTCCACAATTCAATAGATGTTTTATTGAAGCCATTAACTACAGAACGATTTCTTAAATATACAGCAGTATTAACTGCTTCGGCGTCAAAAAGCAAGCATCTTGCCTTTTCCACAATTGTTCGATTGAGGCGTTCAGCTGTACCATTCTACTGTGGGGAATACGCGTTTGTTTTCTGGTGCAAAATTCCATGTTCGACCAAACAATTTTCGAAATTGTTGCCACAAAACTCTCCTCCACCATCACTTGGCAAAATTTTTATTTTAGTATCCTTTAGTAGTAGTAACAAGTACAAGAAAGTACTAGTTTTTTATTGTTTACACGGTTTTTACATGTACTTAAAAAGTTGGTACATACTTTACTAGATGACGCTAGAACGACAATCTTAATACTTATTATTTTGATCTTTTATTAACAATAGTTGCAAATCATCAACATACATATGGAGTTTGTACGTGAGTATAGAATGAAACCGTATAAAAAATAAATAAAAGTGGTCCCAAGATAGAGCCTTGAAATACTCCACGCAAAATAGATGGTATCAAATGCCCTACCAAAATCCAACAGGGGCCAGAAAGCATTCCTTCGTTAGCAGCCGATATCAAGTTATAAATCACGTTTAATAACACGGTTGTGTAATCATAACCTGGGCTAAATCCCGATTGTTGATTCATTTTTTTTTTCAACTATTTTAGATAACACTGGTAAAATACTAATGGGACGAAGGTCTTTGAAATCAGCAGAGAAATTCAGGTTTTGCAATGGACAACAAAACAGCTTTTTTTCATTGTGTCGGAAAAACATTTTCTAAGAAACAGGAATTAGTAATATTTAATTAATTAAGATAGCAAAGCTTCAACATCTCAGCGGTTATCATATCATCCCCATGGGCATTACTTTTTAATTTAATCAATACTTCGAGTAATTCTATTTCATGATACATTTTCTTAGAGTAGTATAGATAGTAGAATACTTACTTCCCATCCACAGCATCTAAAATAGTCACGTCCAATCCCAACTCGTCAAAACAATCCAGCATCCTTTTCCTCCTTTCTGGACGCCTCAATAAATTAATCATGAATATCTTATCGAAGTCCAACGTATCCTTCTCGGGCAGCACAGTATATTCGAGGAGATCATCTCTAACGTACAACTTATCTTGCTCATTCAGAACTTCCAATTTTACATTCGTCAATTGCAACATGTCAAAAGCGATAGTATCATCTTGTTCGAGCGGTATCATGAGGAAACCAAACACCTCTTCGTTACAAACGGTTAAAGCGATATCCGATTTGTTAGCGGCGACGGCAAACGTGATGATGTCATCTCTTGGACCGTCATATCCTTCGACATTCTCCGGAACGTACGTTAAATGATCGGATTCGATTTTCCTCAGGTCGATGAGGACGCACGTGTGCACCATTTTGGTTTCGAAACAGCCTAATTTTTCGCGATTAACTACCGATTTGTAATCGCCGGTTCTTAAATAGTAATAATCGTCGGTCATACCGAACCAGAAGTTCGAATATAATCCGCTGGATTTTAACATCGGAGCTACTACTGTTAAATTTTTGGCAATCAAGTAATGCAGTACATTTTTATTGGTAAGGAAGACATCGCAGTCGAGGGTCTGTAAAAGAAAAGTAAATATAGAAGGAATAAAATTGTGGCTTGCAAATTGGACTTACAAGTAAGTAATCCGCCCATGCAGTTTTGGCGTAGTTCAAAGCGGATTCTCTTAATGATATTACGTTTTCAAATCGTAACATTGACCAATCGTTAGGTCCCTGTTCGTCGCTGTAGGAATCACTGTCCACGTATTCGCTATTTATCGAATGATATTGATGTTGGACTGATATGATCCATTTCTCCAGGATTTCTACAGTGTTGTCAATGTTGTGATCGCTACGTATTCTGTAAAAATAAAAATTAACATTAATAGCAGATTTGTTATCTAGAAATTTTATGAAGGATATCTACAGTAAACCATTCTTTATGGAGATTGTACATAGTATAGAAAGACATATTAAGTATTAGTGATAAAAGTAAAGACCAGTTTAAAGAAGAAATCAAGAAGGATGGTACATTAAGCAAGTCTTTTATTTGTAAATGACAAAATCATTGCGCTTAGTACACTAAGAATGGAAATGTTAAGACAAATACATGCAAACCATTTTGGGATCACTAAAATGCAAGAACGAGCAAAGCAATTGTTGTATTTGCCAGGAAAATGAATGTGGATATTAAAAACTTCGTGGAGAACTGTAAGGAATGTGAGAAATATAGAAATATCAACATTAATGAACCATTCAACTTCCATGGCACGTAATCGTTGAACCAAGCCCGGAAAAAACTGTTCTTCCGAAATGATGGCGATGTGGATACAGCAACGCGTAAATACTCTCTTTGTTATTAGAGATATGCAATGTTTTCCAAAGCCAAATTATTTTTTAAGTTATTATTGCCTGACTCATTTGTACCTTTATACTTGCTAAATAAATTACCACTCCAGAAAGCGACCTCTAATTTATCAGATTGAAACTAATGGATACAGCATATAAACGTAGTTTAAAGTCCACACAATTTCCTTTCAAACGAGCCCAATGTTAAAGCCCACCCAATTCCCTTTCAAACGAGCCCAATGTTATTCGGATAGGTTGAATAGTAACGGAAATATTAAACTTTAAACATTGACGAATAGATGGTCTTCCTGCTCCCTTATTATGCCAGATACGAAAAAATGTGACGAAAAAAAACTATCTGGTATTCAATGAGCTTTCAATTGATGATATCAAAGTTATAGCTTATTGGGCGATTTTCTGAGATAATAGGAATTTTGGATTTAAACATAGCAGTTATGCCCCCTGGCGGTAAAATCTGAAACTTGAAAATAATTTTCTCGCGGAACCAAGGACAAATACTTTCCGAGATACAGCCGCTTACCTCTGTTAGTGGCGCACCCTGTACAAAAAATAGGTAACTTTTGTTTTTGTGCCCATCCTCTTTAATAACGTACGAGCCACCACTGTTTAAGGCATTAACATTGGCTTCGCAGCTGTTGAAGTGGGCTCCGTCAAGTTGTCCCCTTCCCCTCCCCTCTTAACCTTGCACCATCCTAATATCCATCCAAAAAGTTTGCAACACCTTGCACCACATGTATAATAGCTTGCACACCTCTAGTTGAGTAAATATTTTAAAAAAATTGCAGGGGGAGAGGGGCTAACTTGACGCTAGGTCCCCCTTATCACGGGAGAAACTTCAAAATAGGGTAGATAGCTTGCACCATCAATTTTAGAGCTTGCACCCCCTTCCTAACCCTATATATGTATTTAATATTTTTGTTTCCAAGCTAGCCCCCCCCCCCTCCTGTCACGGGAAAAACTTCAAAATAGGGTTGATAGCTTGCACCCACCTTGCACCAGCTTGCACCTCCAATTTTAGAGATTGCACCCGCTTCCTATCCCTATATATTTAATATTTTTATTACCTGTCAGACCCTTTTTCTTCATCTTTTTTAATTTTTAATTTTTGGGAAGTGCCAATAAGGGAACACCTAAGTGTGAGTCATGGGGTGGGAAGTTTAATTACATTGGCTGAATAATCATTTTTAGTTCTGATGAAAGTAGTAGAGGCGCTGATGCACTTGTTTAGGAATATTTCACATTTGAATCAAATTTCGGTAAATTTTAGTTGGTAGCGGTACCTCCGTGTTATGGTCAGGTTATGGTTGATATTTGACATTCTCCATACATTGTATTGCTTATTAGTTGTTGCCGAGTTACCTTGTGTTTTTTGTTTGTAGTGTTCCAGTGTATTTCATTTTATTTTAGTTTTATTGCTGTTTGCTAAGTGGCCAATTAAGGAGAATATGTAAATCTGACTTACTATTTTTACATTGCCAAAATAAGTATTCAAATAGTCGAAGAAAATAAAGCATATATATTATCAGACTTGTATTTTTCTTCTTTTTTTCATTTAAAAGTGGCGAAAAACTGCACTGATTTCCATATACAGGTCAGCGCAAGATGGGTGCCGAGAATATTCACGCCGCCGCAAAAACAACAGCGCGTAGAGTGTTCGCGTGCATTTTTGGACCTCTGTAATGAAGACAAGGATGGTGTATTGAGTCGAATTGTTACTGGAGACGAAACTTGGGTTCATCATTATGAACCTGAGTCCAAGCAAGACTCCATGCAGTGGCATAAAAAGGGCACAGCACCTCCCAAGAAATTTAAAGTGTCACAATCAGCTGGGAAACTCATGGCAACGGTATTTTGGGACTCGGAAGGAATAGTGTTGATTGATTATAAAAATAAAGGTGATTCTATAACCGGAGAATATTACGCTTCAATATTAGAGCGACTAAAAGAAGCCATTAAAGAGAAAAGACGGGGAAAATTGACGAAAGGTGTGCTGCTTTTGCACGACAACGCGCCCGTCCACAAGAGCCGCATTGCGTTAGCTGCCCTGCATTAGGTGGGCTTCGAAATTGTGAATCAGCCACCCTACAGCCCAGACCTGGCCCCGAGTGATTATTACCTGTTTCAGAAAATGAAAAAAGAGCTGCGGGGTAAACAATTTACTGCCGATGATGAAGTCAACGAGGCAGTTTCGGCGTATTTTGCAGATAAAGAGAAATCATGTTTTTATGAGGGTATAAATAAATTAATTGAAAGATGTGAAAAATGTATCCGTCTTGCAGGTGAATATATTGAAAAAGAAAAATAATTTAATAAGTTTTTTTATTTCCACCCCTTATCCCCCATTCCGCGAATATAAAAACGCTCCCTCTTACATAATAGCTATTTAATTATATCGAATTGTATTTAAATATGAACTAATTTGCTTTTTCATTACATCTCCCATAAGTACATGACTTTTTGCTGTATTTTTCCAATATCAAAAAGTTGTATTTTTTGGGAAATGTAATGAAAACAGCAAATTATTTCATTTCTAATTGACAAAGAATACAAATTTAATTTAAATTAAGGCGCTTTGCAATTTTAGTTCCACTACTTTCATAGAGGGCGTAAAATGTTGCCACTGTGGGTAATACTGAACTTTCCTTTCTCGATTATCTCTGGGGGGTTATTCTCGAAACAGTGGAAAAATAGCACTCCTGGGGGGTTATTCTCGAAACTGGAAAAATAGCACTCCCAGGGAGTAACTTTCACCGCTCACTCCTCGATACTACTCGTTACGAAAAAGTGAGAAAGTCAACTCCAGAATAGGAATTATTGAAATTGTAGGAATTTTTTCACAATTCTCTTGAAATTTCCATTCCCTCAGATTCGAGAATAACCCCCCAGGGGGTTATTCTCGAATAACTCCCCTGGTGTGAGTCTACTCATTAATTTGACTGCTGTTGCAAGTCAGATAGGAGAAAGAAGTATTAACAATATAATTTTTATTATAAATATCACGATTGAAAGAAATACGTTAAAAAAATTTGATTTCGTTCCCATTAACCTATAATAAATTAAAATCTCCAACGCATTTTTACTTAAATTATAGTGTAAAAAAGGTTCCTTCTTCCTACATCTTCTTCCAAATCGTCTCTTTCCTTTTTTACTTCCTGTTAAGTAAATAAATTTAAAAAGCGTTTTTCTGAGTTTTATGACTAAAATAAAATTTTGCTTGTAGCCCTTTCAGTCTTGACTTTTCTTCATACTTTCTTATGTACCAAATGTTCCTACATATGTTGTATACCTACAATATTTTTCATATATCCCCACAATTAAAGAAATTTCATTTTACACAGATAGTAAGAGATTCTACGGTTTATAATATAAACAGAAGTTGAAAATCAAAAAGGCTAAAACTTTGAGTTAATACCTTTATACATTATGTATTTATTCTATGTAACATAAACTAGTAACAATAGAAAAAAACAAGAGCCTACATAATAAACAGTAATGTTAATTAATAATAATATACAATTTTATTTTTGTTTTGTAGTGGAACTAAATTAAAATTGCACAAGAACAACGTAGCTCAAAATCAAGAAAGTACCAATAAATAACGTGATATAAACATCATCAAGGCTGTAATAAAAAAAAATTCCTTAAATTTAATAAATATAGATAAATTTAAGAAAAGAAAACTAAAATATATCCGTTCTATAACTATACATAAAACAAACGACCCGAGATCAAATTTCAAAATACCCGCCGTACGATTCGTAACGATTCGTGGCACGAAGGGAGATTCGGGGCGTGGTCAACCTCATATTCACGTTTAACGTGTAAAACGGTAGAAATGTAAACAAATGAGAGCACACCCGGCACTAGCATTTGTTATCATTTCAATTTTGTAGCGGGAAGTGTTAGTTCGGTACAGTAAAAAAAAAATCCACACAAACCTATCTACGTACCGTAAAGCTATCCTCTCTTTCGGATAATTCAGTCTCTCTAGCGACGATAAGAAATAGGGCAACGTGTGCGCCTTATTCCTGGCGAGAATGCTGATCAACACAGTTGGGTATTTAATTCGCGCCGAGCAAATATGTCCGGGAATTAAAGCGAAAAACAAGAAAACGCACAGTGTTTTATCCGTGTAGAACATATTGGTCGCGCTTGATTATCGTATAAATGCGTCCACGTAATGCTTGATCCCGGTATAATGCGAGATAAACATCGACGAACATATCACAATAAAAACGCCATGTTTTTTTTTTTTGGCATTCGTAGCTCCCGATTTAGGACGTGTGTTGTGTCGTCCGAGTGCACTGACGACTCCTTTTTATGTGCTTCCGCGATATTTTTTCTGTTATACATACGTAATGTATGAATATCAATAACATTAAATAATTTAAACAAACATATGGGATGGGCATAGTTCGTATAGACTTCATGTCTAAAACCTACATACATATACAGAGTCTTTCAGCGTGTTTGTAGAAATAAATTGTGCTAGAGATGTTTATACGTTCTCGTGTTATAACTATTGCTTGCGCAAAATATCTTTGGACATTTTTACGTCATTTTTATAACCGGGCATAATAGGAAAGTCGACTGTTTGTTGTGTATAACGGTATTAAATGCCGCGATTGTTTTAACAATTATTCATGTAAGAGCCAGTTACGTCTTCAATTTTTCTTTTTTTTTGTTAACTAGAAAATAAAACGAAAATTTTAGATTAAAGTTTGTTTATTATTTTTTTTTCCACTACTAGGGTTAGAAAACGTCATTATTTGGTATGTTTTCGGGCCGAGAAGATGAATTTCTCTCCTAGTAGTCAATAATAAAAATTATCTCCTACTAGTAAATAATAAAAACAATTGACAATAATAAAATTATGATTTATTCAATAAAAATGTATAGAATACAAATAATTTGAATATAAAACCATAGCAGATGTCGTATAGATGCACGAATGAAATCCGCAATTCAAGAAAAAAGGTTAGGTTAACATTTAACATAAATAAACAAAGTAGGAAATGGCTTAAATAGCAATAAAATCTCGTACACCTAGTTTTACCTATATTGATTTCACCTTTTGTGACATTTCTAATTTGACGTTTCATTTCCAAAAGTACACTATTTCACCACAACCTCTATGCTAGTGTCACATCCAAGTCACATCCGTCAAATCTAAAGTTAGCTTACATTGAAAAATAATCTTCAAAAATTAGCTTGCTTGACATTAAGGTGTACGAGATTTTATTGCAAGCCAGTGTACCAGTATTTTTCATACTCTATTTGATTTGCTTCCTTGCGGATTTCTGCAGGAGTACAACTACTGTCTGACATTTTTTTTTGGTATTGTGACAAGACATGAATAAAATCTCAATTTGACATTAAATGTTTATTCATTTGTTTTTACAGACTAACATGTTTTCTATGGATATCTTAAATTAAACATTTATCGGAACGGCTTATTATATTACATTATTATTGAGAAAGCGGTTAAATATGCTAGTAGTGGAAAAAATAGTATATAAACCACGGCAGAGAAGAATTTTTCTCAGCCTCTTAGCCATTATTTCCCTCGACGTTTCGCGTCTCGGGAAATAATGCTACTCGGCTGAGAAAAATGTCTTCTCTCCCTTGCTGGTATATAATTACTATTTTTCAACATTTTTATCATTTCGTATAATACTGACATTGACACTAATGACATTTCTAAATAAAGCCAGATTTAGACACGACGAAAGTTCTTTTTTTTTGCTTTCGGCAGTAACTATCGATAAAGTTTTGTTAAATAGAAGAAAAGCGATGAAATTTCGCTGAGGATGCTGTAGACACAATAATCTATCAAGTTCATTCAAAATTCACGGCTGTAACTGGTGGCGAACTCTATTGGATTTCTTTAATATTGCATTAACTATAATATGTATTTTCATTACTCCTTAGATGGCAGCACTAAACCAATGCTATCATGTAAACTTCAAGGCCTTTATTTCAATTAATTTCGACCAAATACAAGGTGCACCATGCACACTTTACTGCTAAATTGCGTTTGTTATCATTCAGTACAGCAAAAATTTGCTGAACTACACTGAAAGTGAAAATTGCTGTAATGTCCAATTCTTGTGCACGATGTCAAATCGACGTTTCTGAACTTTCGGTCATACTCCCGAATTGTAATGTTTTGATCTGAACGACCTGTATAAGCTCGTGTTGTATTTTTCACATCAGTAACCGAACCAGTACTCTAAATTTTTCGATTATTCGTTTCATAGTAGATGAATTAGGACCATTCCCTCAACCGAATATTGGACGTTCTCTACGAATAGTGGCAATCAAACTTTCATCATTTTGATATATAATAATGTTTGACAAACAGGATGTGTTGTTCTATCGAATAATACTCCATGTTTACTAACTCCCATCTGTCAATATCAACTTTCGATCTGTTACGTCATCTTGAGGCTGTGTCGAGGCTTGGGCACGTGATTTTGTGATTAATTTCCGATTAACGAAAACAATGAGGAATGCAGGATAGGGCCGTTGTCACACATAACTTATTTTTATATATTTCTAAACTTTCGAAAACATTTAGAAACTTCCCAGCAAACAAAATTCAAATTTCGCGCAATTATTTTTAGTAACTAGAACATAATCGTATAAAAAGAACTATTAATCTGAAACAAATTTATAGGTCATTTCATGTTTCAGCGTTGAAGTTACTAAAAATAATTGCGCGAAATTTGAATTTTGTTTGTTGGGTTACAACTGTTTATTTGTAAGTTGAAGTTGTGACCACATATTCATTCACTCCATATAGGGTTTCTTTATTGTTTGGGCTTGAATTCGGTGAATGGCAACTTTTATTTCACGTTTCAAAGCTTCAATCGTCTCTAAATTTAAATCTAAACATTTATCCTTAACGGCTTCTCACAAAACATATATAGTCCATCATCCAGACATCAGAATTTCAGCTGATTATTCGATTTTCGAAAACGGTTGCATAAAAGTTCTCAATGCTTACGTTGGCTGTGTGGCAAGTAGCATCTTCCTGTTGAAACCAAACGTCGTGCAGGTCATCCTCTTCAATTTGCGGAAACAAAAATTCGTTGAGCATGACATGGCAACGGTCGCTATTGAGCGTAACGGCGACTCATTGTTAACTTTCGAAGAAAAACGACCCAATAATGCCACCGTGCTAAAATCGGCACTAAACAATCACTAGTTTTGGGTGGATGGGGTTCTCAATGATGACCTTTGGATTTTATGAGCGCCTTCCCTCACCCCCAATACGACAAGTTTGTTTGTTGATATAACCTCTAATATGGAAATGGGCTTCATTTGAAAAAGATTTTTCGGTAAAGATGTCCATCTCCAGCCCCATGGGTGAACGGAAAACGCATCGGATGGTCATGAGGCATGCATTGCATTAATTGAACTTTGTAACCCTTCATACCGAGGTCTTTCCCAGAGAAGTATGAGAAATGTCGAATTCCTGATAACGATGACGAGTTGATGTTAATGGGCTTTCACGCACACTCTGGCCAACAGTAGCAATGCTTTCGGCCGTGCACGCTGGAAGAGGACATGAACGAGTTGTTTTGTCCAATAAACTTCTTACAGTTTAAGTTGAAGACTCACTATTTTGGAAGTTTTTAAGCGTAAAGCATCTCATTTTGCAAATGTCAAACATAAAACCATTGAGATAGAATAAGTAGGGAGACGCTATCACGTGGCTAAAACGGCGCAGGTCGGCCATATTGGTACACTACTTTACGTCAAACACGTAGATTATAGTGTATGTGTCAGGATCCGGCACTGAAACTTTCTTTTTTCAAAGGTAAAAAATAAAAGTATTCATTGTACATTTTAAGATTCTCTTTTATTAGCTTTATGCACTAACATGGGAAGTTTGATATTAAACAGTTTTAAAAAGAATATTTGGCAAGCGTCCACCGTTGCTGTCGATGCATTGTTGTACCCGATTTCTGAAGTGCAAGTGTACTCTCTCCAGCATAGCAACCGGAATGTTGGCTATTTCATCACGAATATTGTTTTTAATGCTTCCAGAGTTGCAGGACGGTTGTTATAGACTTTCGATTTGAGGTAGCCCCATAAAAAAATCACATGGGCCTAAATCTGGCGAGTGTGCGGCCCACGAGATGTCATCCTTGTTGGAGATAAATCGCCCTGGAAAATTCACACAAAAACACGCATTGAATTTCGTGATGTGTGGGCAGTCGCTCCATCTCGCTGAAACCATACTTCGTCAACAGCAATATTTTCAAGAGCTGGCAGAAAGAAATTGCCTCGAAAAAATGTGGCCCAATAATCCCTACACCTGATATCGCAGCCCAAACTGTGACCCGATCCGAATGAAGAGGCCTCTCATGAATTTCCCTGGGATTGATATCGCTCTGAGAATGTGCCTCATCACTGAACCACACAATTGCGCCAGGAGACAAATTCTGAAGGAGTTTAATGCTGCTTGTCGTGAAACCAAATCACGTTCGGAAAGCTGTTGTGCGACTACCATTTTATATGGATGAAAGTGAAGGTTGTCGTGAAGCTTTCGACGAGTGGAACGATCTGACAACCCCAGGGCAGCTGCATGTTTTGAAGCAGAGCGTCTAGGAGATCGCAAAACTGAATCTCGTACTGCCTCGATGTTTGCAGGTGTTCTAACGGTCCGTGCTGCTCATGGTCTCTTGCCGAACACATTTCCAACCGCCCTAAAAGCTTCCACCCACGATAAGATGAATCTCCAGGCAGGGACAGTACCTCGAGTAAGAATATTGCACCGTAAACGCAACGCCCGCTGCACTGCGACGATTGACTGGCCTCGTGAAAAGTAGGTTTCTACTGCAAACGCGCGTTGCTCACTCACCCAAAGCATTTTGACCACTAATAACATTTGACAAACAAATTCCCACATCAACGTTCTCGACCAAAAACACTACGCCGCCACAACTAGTTCCAGTAGTGCCACTACGTCTAATTGAAAAAGGAAAGTTTCAATGCCGGACCCTGTATGTTTACATTAATTGATTATTATAGTTCTTACAGTTATATAATATAGAAACTACTAGAAGACATAATGGTTTCTTGTGCTCTACCTAGTTGCAAGAGTAGAAACAGCGTTAACAAGAAGAATCCGTCGAAAATAACATTTTATAGGTTAGTGTTTGACATAAAAACAATGTGCAATTGGAAAATTTCAATTGGTGCGTCTGTATGTCGGTACATAAATAAACTATTACATATTGAGCGATTATATTGTCAAATTATGACATTTATGGGCCTAGCAGGCGTGGGATGGCGTAATTAATTTTAAATAAAACCATCTGTTAAGTGGAGGCTTAAAATTATACTTCAGTAGTACTATCAGTAGTCCGGCCCCGGTGAGGCAGCCATATTAGTACACCACTTAAGCCCCGCCCAGTACGCCGTTTTGAACATAATATAGGAAATATGCTTTATAGCATCTCCTTAGTATACTAGCTCAATGCATAAACCTAATGTTCTGTCAATCCGGGAATGTCATTCTATCTGTCAAAATCAAAATAATCAGCAGTTCAAACTCCAAACCTTAGATGGCCCTCCCTGTATAACTGCATTACTATCATAGCTTTGTAGCCCACTTTCTTCACACCAATCACCTCGACAGAAACAACATATTTGATAGGTATCAAATATTATTTATGGAAACCCACATAAAAAGATCGATACAGCTTTATTATTATTATTATTAGATTTATTACTTAAATCAAAGCGTATATATAAAAATACAAAGTTAACGTAACTCTTGGATAGTCTACGTTATTTCGCCTAGAGCTGATTGGCTGCTATGTAATACTTCTTTACTAGACTTATCAATGCTCCCGTCTGATTTAGTCGCACGTTTCTTCTGAGCGTAACTCAACGACGTTTTGTCGAAATCTAGAGGTATTATACCTAAATCACCGCTGTACCTATTCTTAGCTACCTGCAAAGAAATATACATGACGCAATCAATCATGAATAATAATTATAAAAAATCGTCTTACCTGAAGATACTTTCTCCCTCTAACTGAAGTCAACCTCTTATCCTGTATAAGTAAGATATTATCCGCCTCCTGCGATGCTTTAGCACCACCGAAAATCGAACTGGTCGTCAAGTCTTCGTCATCTCTCTCTTTTCTCGGGTGTATCACCAAAGTGACGTGGCAATTCTTCCTAGTGGCGAAATTCCTAAACGACGCCACTATCAAATCCTGCTTCCAAAATCTATCAATGTGTTTGGTGTCTTCGCTCAAACCCATCATGAATTGCACGTTATCGATGATGACGTGTGAGATGTCGTGGACGTAAGTGGCATGTTCGACGGCCTACGTAATAAACATTACAATCATTTCCTTTCTTTTAGTTTCGGGAAAAGCGATATCTAAAGCGCCCTCTATCGTACAAAACGGACGGAACTTAAGATATCGATTTTACGAAATAACGCAAACATACACCTCCATTACGATCTTTATCGATTGCTGGCCGTGAAACGTCATGAAATATACCGGTAGTTTTTCGAATTTATCCGCCCACTGGTCGAACTTGTCCAGGTTCGTATCCAACGGCATGCCGGCGAATTGTTGAAGCATCGTCCGCGCAAGACGTGCGTTTCTGATCTCGAAGCTGCCCCATAGAGTTGAGACCTGCGCAAATCTAAAGTGGTAAGATAAATTTTAACGTAACGACGTTGATGGATGTTACCCCCTGCATCGCTAGATCCAGAGAATATTCGCTCATAAACGTTGTCTTTCCCGAACCGGTGGGTCCTGTTAGGACGGTAAGTTCGCCCCTTCGGTGTCCTTTTAGGATCTTGTTCAAGGTGGGATATCTTTTCCATTTAACTCCTTGAACCTAATTAAAACGAAGAATTATTATAAATTCGATTAAAAAAAGTAACAAATCGCTTTAAGAGATCATAAAAGTCTTCAAACCGGAAAGGTACGTCCGACACCGCACTACTGAAACACCCTGTATATCGCTCCCTTTCTCTAGAATAGAACATTATTCTTTCTATTTACTTTTAATTACCCGATACGTTGTAAAATGACATAATTACTCAATAACAACAATACAGATTTAATGACATTTTTATAACTTCCGGTTGACGTCACATTGACGTCACAATAACATTTTAACGACCTAAGGTCGACAAACTCGCGCATGACGTTGAATAGCGGTTCAGTTGACCGTCGACAACGGTAGAGGTAACATTTATAGAGACGGTTGTGTTATTTTACATCGGACGAATTGAATTCTTGTAATTTTACTGAAATTTTGGGAATCGTTTCTCGTGAAATTACGAATGGAAGTTATCGAAAGATAGGTTGTGTTGTCCTTTCTCCGTCGATACAAGGAAGAAGGTGGTTAATTTTCGATTCGCATTATTACTGGAGATGATGGCTACGGTGTAACAGTAGGAACTACCTAATATGAACGCTAGTTCGAACTCAAATTTTACTTTGATGCAACGAGGTGTACGTTAGTGCGAGTTGTCCCTCTACAGCTCTTGTGTTCGTCAGATTCTCTCTCTTTGTTTTGACACTCGGATTCTGTCCGGGTGGGTGCTCTAATGGCATAGTTCCGCTGACACCACATACCCTCGTGAGGGTCTATCAACCGATTAGAGAGGTTTGACGTCCGCGAGAGTCTCAAAAGGGACAGTCTCAATCTAATTTATATCCTGTTTGGATTAATTAATGGCTGTAGAATACCAAAAAAAGCGTTCATATTAGAACTGTTCTTATTGTTGATGGTTTGGTAGGTCGGTTGATATCGAAGGCTTGGGTATTGCGTTGAATGTTGGTCCACGTCTTGAAATAAGTGGTAAGTTACTTAAGGAGATCTTTGTCTTATGGTTGATGGTTTGGTAGGTCGTTTCCGATAGAAGTATTGCGCTAAATGTTGGTTCAAGTCTTGAGCTAAGTGTTAAGCTACTTGAGGAGATATTTGTCTTACTGTTGATCGTTTTGGTATTGCGTTGAATGTTGGTCCACGTCTTGAGATAAGTGTTAAAGTGATCAAGGGGATCTTTGTCTTACTGTTGATGGTTTGGTAGGTCGGTTCCTACAGAAGGTTTGGGTATTGCTTTAAACGAAGGAACTACTTAATATGAACGCTAGTTCGAACTCAAATTTTGCTTTGATGCAACGAGGTGTACGTTAGTGCGAGTTATCCCTCTACAGCTCTTGTGTTCGTCAGATTCTCTCTCTTTGTTTTGACACTTGGATTCTGTCCGGGTGGGTGCTCTAATGGCATAGTTCCGCTGACACCACATACCCTCGTGAGGGTCTATCAACCGATTAAAGAGGTTTGACGTCCGTGAGAGTTTCAAAAGGGACCGCCTCAATCTAATTTATATCCCGTTTGGGCTAGTTAATGGCCCCAGAATGCCAAAAAAAGCGTTCATATTAGAACTGTTCTTATTATTGATAGTTTGGTAGGTCGGTTCATATCGAAGGTTTGGGTATTGCGTTGAATGTTGGTCCAAGTCTTGAGATAAGTGTTAAGTTACTTAAGGAGATCTTTGTCTTATTGTTGATGGTTTGGTAGGTCGTTTTCGATAGAAGGTTTGGGTATTGAGCTAAATGTTGGTCCAAGTCTTGAGCTAAGTGTTAAGCTACTTAAGGAGATATTTGTCTTACTGTTGATCGTTTAGGTACTGCGTTGAATGTTGGTTCACGTCTCGAGATAAGTGTTAAGCTACTTAAAGAGATCTTTGTCTTATTGTTGATCGTTTAGATATTACGCTGAATGTTGGTCCACGTTTTGAAATAAGTGTTAAGCTACTTAAGGAGATCTTTGTCTTATTGTTGATGGTGTAGTAAGTCGTTTCGTGTTGACAACTGGTCGGAATGGTATGTTTGCTCTAATCTACATAGAGGTGGTTTGGATTATTTTGGTATTAATCGTCTTTTGTACATCTACTACCGTCTTGCAAACAACTAGATATTTTGGTCGCATACTGTTATTTGTCAGCGTTGACAGCTACGCTTGCTTCGTTTGTGTTCTTACTTTTGACGCTTCGGTAGATGAATCACTACAGAAGATTCGAGCTTGTGACAAATCTTAATTTTAAATTATTTTCTTAGATGTAATAGTAGAATCTATCGATTTTAACTTTATTGCAATGAAGTTAGCTAACGCTAAATTTCATTTTCAATGACATAATTCTCCTGACAAATCGATAGATTCTACTAGTTTTTTTTTTCCAATTTAACAATAGGATCTACCTGATATGAACGCTAGTTCGAACTCAAATTTTGTTGCGATCCAACGAAGTATACTTTAGTGCGAGTTGTACCTCTACACCTCTTATATTCGTCAGATTCTCTCTTTTTGGTTTGACGCTCGGATTCTGTCCGGGTGGGTGCTCTAATGGCATAGTTCCGCTGACACCACATACCCTCGTGAGGGTCTATCAATCGATTAGAGAGGTTGCCGTCTATGAGAGTCTCAAGAGGTTAGTCTCAATCTAATTTATATTTCGTTTGGATTAATTAATGGCTGCAGAAAGCTAAAAAATGCGTTCATATTGGAACTGTTCCGATTGTTGATGGTTTGGTACGTGATATTTTGTAGAAGATATTACAAATTGTTAGGATTGTATATATGATGTGCATTTAAATATACACATTCTTTCAAAATTGTCGTAGTATTTTTTCGTAAAGATAATACGAACTATACTATACATATATAATATTTACAAGGGGAGATATTGTATTTTTAATGAAATAAATTTAAATTTTAAGGTTTTAGAGTGACAGAAAACAATTCTTTTTCACTTTGACAGAATATCGCCTTCTTAATTAGTACAATTAACTTTACACTTACATCAAAGAATCTTTTAGCAATAAAAATCAAAGAAAATGCCTTATTTCTTTGATTTTTATTGAATAATACGATAAAGAATAAATCCAAGTATAGGAAATCTTGGAGTAAATTAAAGTTTGTTTTGAATTCTGTTGAAAAAAAATAATTGATGCTATTTGAAAAATTTGACCAGTTCTAACTATTTTTGAATGCAAAATATGGTACAAAATAAAAGCGTTGATAAGACGAAACTGCTTTTCTTTGCTGTTTCACTCCACATTGTCTAACACTGTGCCACTGACTTGCTGTGCATCCTTTTCGCTTACTTTCATATTAACAATCTAGCTATTTTGAATCAGAAGCAACCAAGTCAAGACAATTCTTAACACAATATTGCTATGCTGGAGTAGAGGTGGATAACAAGTTTACGGAATATAAAAACCATTATCGAAGAAAATATTATTCTAAATCATTTGTAAATGATGCTTGTCGATTTTTGGCTCAATACTCTAAAGTTACAAATAATTTTTTTTAATATAGCACATGTTAATACCTTATCAATATTTTGTAAATCCGACAGGACATCTTGTCTTAATCCAGCAAACGTAATAATAGATTTATGCCAAATAGGTTGAGCTGTGTTTATAATAGCTTTAAAATCTTGATTCGGCTCTAAATGCGGAGAAACGTGCTTATCAAGCGGCCTAAAACAATTCCGAATAAACATTTCATCTTAAGCAAACCGAAAAAAATAGAATACCTAATAAAATAACAACGCTTTTCACCTAACTTCTTAGCAAAATTCCTCGCCACATCCCATGATTCCACATCGCTACCGAACCATAAGATTAACTTGTTGAATCTTTCGAAACTCGGCAAAACATACTGCGGCAAATTTAATAACCCATTCGGAAGACATATTATATTCCACGATATCCCCGCGTTCATCAACGTTAATAAATCTAATATATTAGGTACTACGACAGCGGTATCCTTCTTCTTCGTTGATTTCCCTATAAGAATACCGCCTGAAGTTGAAGACGGTTCTATCGTAGATTCGTTTAAATTTTCTTTAAAAATTTTGTATCCCACCGTTTCCATTTGAACGTTTTCCAGCGGAAAATACAAGTTTTTATAAGATTCATCTGTTCGAATCTTTAAATTATTAAGGAGACTAGATTCAAACTCCTTAAACGTTAAAAAATTAATACAAAAATATAGTAGGAAACAAAAGCTTAATACTCACAGGTATTTTAAATTTATTACTGATATTCGTTCGAGATTCCGCAGTTAACGTATTCAATTCGACGGTCGTTAAATTAATACTTCCCAAATAATTTTCGATCAATTCTTTTTCATTTACAACGCCTACTATCGTATCTTTGCCGAGCTTCGTTTTCTTTGTGATAATTTTTTCCAAGACATTCCACTGCCCACTAGATTTACACATTACGCACATAAAATATCCTGCGAACAATTGCATATAATACGCACTAATCATAACCACCTACTACTAAATTACCTGTCGTTTTATTGATGAAGAACTTGTTCGAACAAGAGGGTAATTTGGTCGCAACGCTCGATACCTGTTTACCACATAAAAGACAGTTTGTAATAAACGAGGTGTAACCTTCCTCGAAACTAATACTATTCTGTTTCAATATTCGCTTAATTGAAGCAGGGGTAACGTCGGGTATATCTTCGAAATCGATGTTATTATAATTTCGAGCTGTAATTGCAAATGCTTTCCTCAAAGTTAACCATGACTTGTAAAAAGTGCGATTTCCTACTAAATAACGTGAAGTATACATGTTTCGAATAAATTAGATGATATGTAATACATGATCGGATACGTTAAATCAAAATATATTCGTTTAAAAAGAATGTAAAATAATTAAAATTTCATCGAGGATATAACCTATTTTTTCAAAACAAACAAAGCGTGCCGCGCTTTGTCAAATAAAATCAGGTTGAGCAACATATAAGGGCAACCAATGCCGACAAAATTATTTTACTAAATTTTTGACAGATTAATTTAAATGACATTTATTCTAACCTCTATTTAAACACATGTGTTTATTTTTGTATACAATTTTAATATTAATATCGGAGTAAAATGGTGAAACGGCATAATAATCAGCTACCTAATAATATACCACAATTACAAAATTTAATAAAACGTGATCCACCATCTTATCATGAAGAATTCCTACAACAATATCAGCATTTCCAAAACACAGTCGAGGTGTTCCAATTATCTCCGGAGCAACCTAATAAAACTCTAGACGAATTGATAATATTCCTAGCACAAGTCGCACAATGCTATCCGAAAGAATTAGCAATATATCCGCAGCAACTTATCGATATCTTAGAGAAACATAATACGGTTTTACACAACGATACGAGAATGCAAATATGTCGAGGTTTAATATTATTGAGGAACAAAAATTTGTTGACACCCACAGACCTTTTAGAATTATTCTTTAAGTTATTGCGATCAGAGGATAAGAATTTACGAACCTTTCTAGAGACGCATATAATAACGGATATAAAAAATTTAAATTCGAAACATAAAAATGCAAAAGTAAACGCGACATTACAAAATTTCATGTTTACAATGTTGAAGGATTCGAATTCGAAAGCCGCTAAGATGTCCGTGGATATAATGATCGAATTGTATAAGAAGAATGTTTGGAACGATAGCAAGACTGTGAACGTTATAGCAACAGGTTGTTTTTCTAAAATTACAAAGGTAATTTTTTTAATATTAGTTTGGAGACATTAAAATTAGTATTGAAATTTATTGCAGGTGATGGTCGCATGTTTAAAATTCTTTTTAGGTAAAGATGTTGGCGAAAAAGACTCGGACGATTCAGATTCAGAGAACGAAGTTGATCCGAAAGAAGTAATGATGGCTAATAAGTTTAATAAGAAGACCCGTAAAAGAGAGAAACATTTAGATAAAGTTAAGAAGTTGGCGGCGAAGTCGAAGAAGAAGAAATCACAGGCACCGACATTCAATTTCTCTGCGTTACATTTGATTCACGATCCGCAAGGTATGTACAGTTGGGTATATTGCAATATAAACATGCTTTTCCATATCTCCGTTTTTATGCAAAATACAGCAAGTGGTTAAATACAAAAGTTGTTTAGTTTTTGAAATTTTTTACGTAAAATTATTCTACAATATACAGGGTGTTCAGTTTTCCCGTAACCATCAGTATCTTTACATTTTTAAATGGACCATATATGATCACATTTTTTAATTGCCTGGGGAATTTTAAGGCAACTTTATATATGATCATATTCAATTATTTTCATTAGTTTACAAGATATTGACATTTATTTCAAAATTTTGACATTTTGCTCTTTTCAAAAAAATGGCATTATTTCGGTAACGGAAAAATGTAACATTATGAAACTTAACATAACGTCAGAAGCATCGCCTATGATGACAATAAACCGATGAAGACTTAAATACGTTATATAGAGTGTTCTAGAAATCAGTGTTTTTTTGAAACAATTGAAATGCGAAAATCTTCATTTTTTCAAATTGAAACATTATATCTTTATGGGTTAGCTGGAAGCGAAATTTAATTATCTACAATAGTTGGAATAAAGCATGTACATATGTAGTTAAAATTAATGGTTTTAGAGATATTTCAAATTATTTCTCATTTCTGTGTGTGCTAAGACAGAGACAAAATATGTGTAAGACATGCATTTCTAAATATTTATGGAAATATACTGTTTAACTGCTGAAATTTGTCGTCTAATTTCTTGGCGAAATAGACACCATCTAAAACGGGCTTTATTGACCATTTTACCTTCTTGGGTACCTACAGCAACATTAATGATCTTATGGTGACCTCTGTGATGAGATAATTAAAATCTACAGTTACAGAGATATTCAGTAACAACTATTCTTTCGAATTCTAGTATAGGTTGGAAGCCCTGCTTATCCATTTGAAAATAGAAACATACAAAATTCACACGCCACTCTGACTTTTAAAGGTTACCGGACGGTAGTGACGACTTTACTCAATTGTGCTTTAGTTTTCCATGAACGCTTGTCAATTGACGAGGTGATATGGTCAAAAACTTTGGACATCACTCTGCAAAGCAATTTATCCGAGGTAAGCCAGTACGCTTCGGATATAAAGACTTTTTGACACTTACTGTGGCGCAAAGCCTTCAGTCGGACAAGATTTACAAACACAAAGTCACCTCTTCCATTAGGATCACAAGTAGTGTTAGACGTTTTGAAAGTTGTTGATGTTCCAACTGATCATATCATATTTTTTGAGAACTATTTCTCTAGTTATGAACTTTTGAATAGCCTTAGAGGGCTAAGTATACGAGGGACAGGCATATATATATATATCAGCGCTACAGGCCTTGTCGGCCCTTGGCTTCTGTCTTCTTTATTATCTGCTTCCACTTTTTTCTGTCCTTGGCTAGCTGTTCCCAATTATTTATGCCCATCTCTTTGATATCCGTGACTACCTCCTGGAACCATCTTTTCTTTGGTCTTCCTCTTCTTTTCTTTGCACCTTCTCCTTCGTATAACACTTTACGGGCAACTCTTTGCTCCGGCATTCGGATAATGTGTCCCAACCACCTCATTCTCTGTCCTCGAATTTTTTGGATTATGTTTATTCCTTTGTATAAGTCCATCACCTCTCTATTGGTACGCCTTTTCCACTCGCCCTCCGTCGTTCTCACTCCACCTAGTATTTTCCTCAAAACTTTCCTTTCCCAGATTTCTAACTTTTGTTCATCTTTCTTTGTCATTGTCCAGGTTTCACTTGCATACAAGACAACCGGCCTTATAATTGTTTCATATGTTCTAATCTTTACTGCTCTTGATAGTGTTTTTGCTCTCAGCATTCTTGATAGTGACCCCACTACTCCATTTCCTTTCAAAATTCTCTTATCAATTTCGTTTTCTTCTTGGTTATTACTTCTTATTGTCACTCCTAGATATTCAAATTGGCTTACTCTTTCAAAATCATACTCTCTTTCTCCAGCTTTAAACTTTACAAATTTATTCTCATCAGACACTTCTGTTCTCATTTCCATATACTTTGTCTTTTCTCTGTTTATTTGTAGGCCGAATTTGTTTGCCTCCTCTTCAAATTTTCTTAACATCTTTTCAAGTTCTTTTTTGGATCTTGTTAGCAAAACCACGTCATCCGCGTACGCAATACATTGTACTTTATGTTGGTAAATCAATCCTGCTCTTTGTATCCCACTTTCTCGTATGATTACTTCCAACACCAGATTGAATAGGTTCGTCGAGAGCGGATCTCCTTGTCTTAATCCTCTTCCGACACTGAATTGTTCCGAGTAGTTACCTTCTACCAAGATCTTATTTCTTGTATCTGTCAGTGTCATTTCGACTAGTTTTCTTATTTTTCTTGGTATTTCCAATCTCTTAAGCGCTTCGTACAGTTTACTTCGTGTAATTGAATCATAAGCCTGCTTGAAATCAATGAAGAGCATGTGTAACCCTAGATTATGTTCGTAACTATTATTTAGGATCTGTTTTAATGTGAAAATCTGGTCTACTGTCGATCTTCCACGTCTAAAGCCAGCTTGGTATTCGCCTACTGCTTCGTCCTCATATTTCTGCAGTCTGTTTCGTATTATCTTAGCTGTTATTTTATATGTTGTATCTAGCAATGCAATTCCTCTATAATTTCCGCATCTCGTTTTATCACCTTTCTTAAAGATTGGGCAAATAAGGGCATTTGTCCATTGCTCCGGCATTCTTTCTTCTCTCCACACTCTTTGTATTAACTTCACCAGTTTCCTGTGTAAATTCTCGCCTCCTAGTTTTAATGCTTCTGCTGGGATTCCACTTTCCCCTGCGCTTTTCTTGTTTTTTAGTTCTCGAATAATTTGGCACACTTCTTGTTCTGTAGGTTCTGCCAGTTCTTCATCATCGCCGTCTGCTGGTTCCGAAGTTCCATACAGGGGCCCCTCTTCTTCTCCTTCATTTAACAGCTGTTTAAAGTATCTTGCCCATACATCTAATTTTTCATTTGTATCTCCTACCAATAGTCCTTCTTCATTTCTACAATAACTTATCTCTGCATTAGTACTTTGTTTGGTGTGTTTTACTTCTTGATAGAAATTTTTTACTCGTTTATTAGTGTAATGGTCTTCTATGTCCTTTAATTGGTTTTCTAAATATTCTCTCTTTTTTGATCTGCAGATCCTCTTTGCTATTTTTTTCTTCTGATCATAATTTTTCTTTGTGCTTTCTGTTCCATTTCGGTCGTCTTCTATTTTTGCCTTATTTCTATCATTCAGAGCACTCCTACATTCTTCATCAAACCACTCTTTTTTCTTTGAATGCTTTCGCTGTCCTAAACAGCCATTCATGGAATCTTTTATCCCCTTCTGAATTGTAGTCCATTCCGCTTCTATTGTTTGATTTGTTTTCTTATCGTCTGCTAGCTTCAGTCTTATTTCTTCTTCAAATTTCATTGCTACTCTGCGCTCTTGTAATTTCTCTATGTCGTAGTTTTGTCTATCGTTTTTTCCGTTGTTTAGTACTGGCAACTCCTGTGTGAGCCTGAATAGGACTAAATTGTGATCGCTATCTGCATCGGCCCCTCTATAACTTCTGCAATCCTTAATTGCTTTACTGTGTTTTGTTTCTATTAGTACATGATCTATCTGATTCTTGGTACGTCCATCTGGTGATATCCAAGTCACTTTGTGAATATTTTTGTGATCAAAACTTGCGCTTACTATTTTCATTTGGTTTTCTACCGCGAACTCAATCAATTTTCTTCCATTTTCATTACTTTCTTTATGCAGACTTTTACCTCCTGTCACACTTCGGTGATGTTCCTCCGTTCCTACTTTTGCATTTAGATCACCAACTGTTAGCTTTATGTCGTACCTTGGGATATTTTCCAGTATTTCCGTTACCTTTTCATAGAACTCGTTCTTTATTTCTGGGTCCTTTTCTTCCGTAGGTGCGTGTCCATTAACAATACTAATTTTTCGGTATTTACCGCGTAGTCTCAAGTAACATACCCTGTCCGAAATTGCTTTGAAGTCTATCACCATCCTTTTGATTTTCTCATGGACACGAGGGACAGGCATAGTGCGTGATAATCGTACAAAAAAGTGTCCGCTTGTAACTCCTAAAGATATTACTAAGAAAGATCGCGGTTATTATGATTACCAGACGATAAAAAAAATTCTCTCTTATTTGTAAGATGGAACGACAATGGAGCGGTAACCATGATAACGAACTATGATTCGCTAGAACCAATGGGACAAGTCAAGCGATGGTCTGCAAAAAAGAAGGATTATATTATTATAGTAGTGCCACAACCTCATTTGATCAAAGCATATAATACATCAATGGGTGGTGTGGATTTACTAGACCAAGCCTAGAACAACTATAGGATTAGCATTCATGGCAAGAAATGGTGATGGGTGCTATTTACTCACATGATAAATGTAGTTGTTGTAAATACCTGGAGACTTTATAAGATTACTAATCAATATAATCAAATGGATTTGTTACTATTTCAACGAAATGTAACCCGAGATTACCTTCGCTCCAACGACAAGGCAATTCAAAGAAGACCAACTACAACTAGACCATCAGGGGTAGAACTGCGCCGAATCGACAGAAAGCCGCCTCGATACTTTCCCCACACTCCGCTTCTCCCCTTCCCTTAAAGTGAATAAGTGCGTTAGGGAAAGGGGAACAGTGGGGTGTGGTAAAAATGTCGAGGCGACCCGTTCTCGATTTGGCGCAGTTCTACACCAGGTTTACTTCCAAGAAGCATTCTGGAAGATCCTGTGGGTCATTGGAGTGATTTCAAGGACTGTGGGCTCGTAATAACAATAAACATCGGTATTACCACACACCACAACTTTGATTAATTATTCGGGACACGTGTTTCGAAAACGCATGGGTTTTCATCATCAACCGAATACCGAATGAATAAATAAAATTAAAAAACCATCATTATAAACATCCCCTTACTTCTTGTATAAACAAGCAACGCATGCGAACTCTACTTAACCGGACTAATCGTTAGCACATGTTGCAACTTTAAATTCGTAAACAAAACCGACCTTCCAAGAATTGATGGTTCTCTATTCATGAGATTATTTTGTGTTTATACATAGGCGTCGAGTTCCCTTGGCTTATCGACGGCTTTCAATAATTTGCCACTGTCTGTTTCAATATGATGTCCCTTTTCAATTAAATGTTGCGCTACTGCGGGCTTTTCCTTTCTTCCGTATCAAAAGTGAGCTACATGTTCTTTGTATCTAGTCTCTATTGACCGTTTTCTTTGCCCGATATAAATTTGATCACAGTCTTTACATGCAAAAAAATAAAATAAAAAAAATTGCAAGAGACCAGTACTTTAGATTTCAAATTTCCACAATCCCCAACATACAACTATCACCAAACACCACAACTTTGATTAATTCGGTATTCGGTTGATGATGAAAACCCATGCGTTTTCGAAACACGTGTGGTGAGGTGATACCGATGTTTATTGTTATTACGAGCCCACAGTCCTTGAAATCACTCTGATCAGTATTCAATGTTTTTAATTTTGCTACAATATCAGTGGGCATTATTGGGTTAAAAAAATCATCAAATTTACGTATTTGAATTTCCTTAACGCCCTCTAGCGGTAATGGACCAAAACAATATTAAACAGTTTGAATCACCAAACATAGGCCGATAAAAATCCTTTCTAATAAGACTACATTTTCTAAATTCCCTTCACGGGAAGCAGAATAATTTAAATTTACAAAAGAAATTTTTACCATCCACACATTTCTGAAGATATCTTCGGATTGGTAAAAGATAGGGATACCCGGTTTTCGTTGATTTGTTGGTAATTTAGCCTACTTTTCTAATTTGCTGTCAAAAGTGTTAAATGTTTCCATTCAATATTTTCGAGAAAAAACAAAATTCACGAAAAAAATTTAACAGCGCCCTCTAGCAGGCACGTCACTTATTAGATAGTTTCTAATTTGTAAGCATTAGATTGGAGGAGTAATATTGTTTTCAACGAGACTAAGTTTGTAAAATTCGGTTCAACAGAACCGGAGTTATAAGCGTGCCTTCAATACCCACAATACAAAATTTCCCCTCCTTTCCCTCCCTTTATTTGACAAAATACGAAAAAGTTGTCCGATGTAAAATATGCAAAATTTTCAGTAGACTCCGATTTTCATATTTATAATAGACTTTAAATTGGTAAATTTTGCGTAAAATAAGAATTAAAATTTTCGGTCATCAGTTACGCCCTCTAGCGCCCATCCTCCTAGCGCTTTTCTAAGTAATTTCCAGATGTTTCTCGGAGTCACTTTAGTCGGTAATATTTTTTTCCCAAAACTGTACTGCATATATGTAATACTTCTATATTGCGGGTTGGGTTAAAACCTTACGGAACTATTTTTCACCAAGAAAGTGAAATAGAGATTATTATCTTTTATCCTCGTTAGCATAGAACTGATCTGCGCCGGTCCGAGAGATGCTCGAGATTAAAATATTTAATTGAGTTAGTCACGTACTCGAACATCTAGGTTATGTTATGAAATTAGAATTTCTTCTTGTATGGGCATGCACAGGCGTTCGATCTTTACCCAACCAATAGAAACAAAGGAGAGATTGGCAGCACATGCGTATAAGTAATTTGTTTCAAGAGAGAAGATATATTGTGTGTCGTTTTGATTGCGGACATTCCGAGACTAAACCCGCGCTTTGTATTAATAAATGTGTCTTTTTTTAATTAACTGTAACGCCTTGTATATTGCTTCAAATAGAAAATGACAAGCACAATTCCATTATTTCATCCCAAAGAATATATGACTAACGGATTGATCTACTTTCTTTGTAACACTCTGTACATATAATAATAAACTTTTTTTTATATTCATACAGGCATGGCTGAAAAATTATTTCAACAACTAGAAACCACCAACAAAAGATTCGAGGTTAAGTTAATGACGTTAGACGTGATATCGAGACTAATCGGCTTACACAACTTATTCCTATTCAACTATTATCCATTCATACAACGTTTCATGCAACCACATCAGCGCGAAGTCACCAGAATCTTACAATTCGCCGCGCAAGCCAGTCACGAACTAATTCCATCCGATATCCTCGAACCGGTTTTAAAAACTCTAGCCAACAACTTCATAACCGAAAGAAACAGTTCGGACGTGATGGCTATCGGCTTGAATGCGGTTCGCGAAATTTGCGCTAGATGTCCTTTAGCGATTAACGAAGATCTACTAAGAGATTTAGTCCAATATAAAGCGTATCGCGATAGATCGGTGATGATGGCCGCCCGATCTCTGATACACTTGTTTAGAACGACCAGACCGGAATTGCTCCACAAAAAAGATAGAGGGCGACCAACGGAAGCCGCTGAAGAACTGACGTCAATGAATTACGGCCAAATCGATGCTAAAGATTATATTCCGGGCGCTGAAGTTTTACTTAAAGAAAAACATGAACAAGTTGAAATCAATTCCGATTCCGATTCGAACGAGGACGAATGGGTTGATATTAATCATTCTTCGGATGAAGCTGGAGATAATACGTCCGACGATGATGATGATGGAAGTGACGTAAGCGAATCGATTAATGCGGAAGACGAAACTTCCCGACAAATTGACGAAGTGAGCGGTAACCAGGTGAAAACGTCAAAAATAACGTCCAAACATAAGCTGAGCAAAATCGAAAAGAAGGAACAAAAGGCAGATGCTGCTAAAGAGATATCTTTGGGTAGAATTCTTACCGACGAAGACTTCAAACGCATCGATATGGCGAACATCAAGAAACAACTCCCTGAACGCGGTGTTAAACGGAAATTGGAGGAAGCTCAAAGCGAAAGATCGGAATTAGTCAAATTAGGTGATATAGAGAATATATTTAAGAAGAGGAAACACGATAAAGCCGCCAGAATAGCTAGTGTAAAGGAGGGTCAGAAAGATAGGCAGAAATTTGGATATAAAGATGGCAGACTGAATATACATTGTTCGAAGACGAATCGCGAGAGGAGGAAGAAGAAGAACTTCCAAATGATTAAACATAAAGTGAAATCTAAGGTAAAGAGGAGTTTCAAAGATAAACAAATCGCATTGAGGAATCATTTAATACATTTAAAGAAGATGAAATAAGCATTTTTATTGTTGTTGCTCAATAAAAGTTTTTTTTTTATAAATCTGAATTTTCATTTATTATGAAAACAAAAGGTTTTTTTTTTCCTTTAGAAATATACAGGGTGCGGCAGAAAGATCTTCCCAATTTGAGAAGCAGCATGCATCAACCAGACTAGCGACAGAATAGGTGCACATGTGCCGTTTTCAGTATACGGCAGATTATCGAAAATGGCGGATCGCCAATAACTACTCAACGTGCCTTCTGCATTCGCTTTGTGCGCTCGGCCGACGGTGTTATCCCAGACAGCAAAAGACATCTTATTTAGGTCTGTATTATGTCTGAACGCCTAAAGATAAAAAAGACATCTTATGGACGTAGTTTTAAAGACGTCTCTCGGATGTTCATTTATGGCATTCATGAGACGTTTCTCAAAAGTCTAAAAACCACATTTTAGACGTTTTATATAACAAATTCATGTTTCGAAGAATATGATGCGACCATTGATCATTTTCAATCGAAACTATGCGATAATTTTAATGGCAATCGACTTGGTTTGACTCCTTTAGGAAGAATAGTATACTAGCTCAATGGTTTGACTACTTCCATGTCACAGCGTTTGAGCTTAATTGTTTAATTCTGGTTTTAATTTCACAGTTTTAGTTTAACGAGTTTCAGTCAGTTTTACTTTCTTTGTAGTTGAAATATAGTGTCAGTGTTTAGATGTTTAACTTTTTTATAAGGTAGAGGAGGCTCAGAAAAGCGTATTAAAAACAATTCATCATGTATAAATTCAATCTTATAAATAAAGTGCATATACCATATGGCCACGTTTGCCTGCACTACAGCGTTACCTGCAGTGTAAGCGAAACACACAAAGGTGTCCGTGTATTAGAACGGTAACGAAGACGATATGTGGATTTTTTTGACAAATGCGAGTGCATCTTAGGGATATACGAACTTAAAAAACTTTATGACGTAGAATCCAAAAATGGTATACAATATAGGGTGTTACATTAAAAATAACCCAACTTTGATATGCTGTACTTTTCTGCATCGCCCTGTATACTTGCAAATAATTTTAAAATTTGCTCCTTATCGTCCTACATATGTCACTAAAATTTGAAACTCATATCTTTTAGCGTTTAGATACAAGAGACCGAGGGAATAGTCGTGACGCACTCTGTATATATTATTATACAGTGTTATGATAAAGTAATGCACAAAATTTATAAAACGTACAATGTTCATTAAAAAAAAAGCAAAAACACGTAAAACAGTTTATTTTATTCAGCGTCTTTTAACATAAGTCAAAAAAATAAAACGTTAAATTTGTCAAAGTTATGACGTCATCGATATTTTTTTTTTAATAGGAAGCTAAGTTTGTTTACATTATTTGCTACAGCTTGTTTTTCTGTATTATAAAAAATAATTTAAGTAGGGGTCACATAAGAAATACGAAATGTTGAGATGGCGGGGTGGGGATATGCTAGGGCCAGATTTTCAAACCGCTATAACTCGGTTAATATGAAAACACATATACGGCATAAAATAAGCACAAAATGATAGGATATACTAAGGGTCATATTTATAGTCTGTGCTTGAGGTTGTGTCGATGCTTGAGCACGCGATTTTGACGTAAATGCCATTACAAATCTGTCAAAATCGCGTGCTCAAACATCGACACAACCTCAAGCACGGACTATAAATATGACCCTAAATTCGAAAGTATGGGGGCGGCGGGGTTGGGGACATGCACCCTACTGAGGGATTATCTTTGGTGACGTGCGACCATAAAGTAACGCAAAAAATGATTATTAGCTAAATAAACACTAATATTGGAAATTCCCGAAATAGGTCCATTTCTGATTTTAATTAACTGTTTTTTTCAAATTATAATCTAATATACAGGGTGATCCACATTCGTATGATGATGTCATCACCATATTTTTTCAATTTCCGGATTTTCCTTGATGAGCTGATCCAAAAATGTATAACACGTTGCTTCAGATTGATACAGGGTGGGCAAAAATACAAAAATTGTTTATGATAATTGTTTATGGAAAGACATTACGTTACTGAATGTAATAAACAAATTAAACGAAATTACGTAGTTATGCAATTACTATGATACACTACCAAAAACAAACAAAAGAAAATTTAAATTCAATGTTCAAATTGTTCTCGACTCAGTGGCGGCTAGTACATAAGCGCTGCAGTGCTGCAGAGCTCCCAAAAATTCTTCTATTTAACTAAAATATTTCCTTCCTTTTATCAAATATAAAATTTATAATATATTTTGTAAGGCATTCGCATTGTCATAATGATAAAAAAACTGCGAACACAAGCCACAGCTTGAAATAATAAACCAATTGCCGGCTAAGCGTAAGTAAAGTCCGCAAGTGGAATAACGAACCTATTTCGCGCGATCGTTGATATTTTATATAGCTGGGCCACACGAACGTGCTCTGTGAGCTCTTTCAAACACATGCGCTGCACACTTTTCCCCCTTGGTCTAAAACTAAGTCGTGATTTTAACAGGATAGTTCGCTGCATTTTCTCCAACGCATAGGCAAAAGATAGATAAAAACGACACTACATTGAACAGAAAAGGAATATTCTAAAACCCATCTATACAACTTGTAGAAAAAGTAACCCATGCAAAGAACTCTATAAACAGATTTAATTAAAATTATCTCCAGCTCCATAAAGTTAGCCCCTCACTATACGCAATTATAATAAATCTTACTTTTATTCGTTTGTAGGTGTTTGATAGCGAATTTCCAACGTTTGATAGTCAATAGTTCATTAGCAAACAATAAAACAAATTCTTCGGAAAAACCTCTGTGATGTTAGCCCCTCATGTCGTCATTTTGACATCAAATTCAATTTTATTTTAGCAGAATCGTTTGTAGGTCGTTTGTAGGTGCCTGATAGCAAATTTCCAAAGCTTGATAGTTGATAGTTTATTAATAAATAATAAAACAAATCTAGTAGGATATTAGGCAGGCAACCAAAATTACATCAGAAAAGCGACCTATCGGAACATATGTATAAAAGTGGCTTCACATGCAAGCTTTTTTTAGCGGACAAGAAACAACCAATAGGATTTGAGATTTCCAAAAAGAGTTTATAGGTGTACGATAAAAGTTAATTGAACGTTTGATATACGAAAATGATTAAAACAATAAAGAACTGCATATATTGACAGTTGTCGTTATGTTATAAAAATATTTGGAAAATTATTTGATATAAAAAAACTACTGATAATTTAAGTTTTATTTTATTAACTTTTTCAAATCCAATTTGAATCCAGTACTGGATTCAAATTGATTTTTTATTATAATAATTTTATAAAATAAATAACTTTAATATAGGTATGTATATTTCTTTATTTTATATGATTTTCGCATATTTTTTTGGTTGCAACTACACAATATTCTGCAAAACTTATTTCATTGCTTATTAATAAATGATCAAATATCAAACGTTGGGAATTTGTTATCAAGCACCTATAAACGACGCATAAAATTTTGGAAATCTAAAATCCTATTGGTTGTTTGTTGTCCAAAGGAAAAAAGCTGGCCGGGATGAGTTACAATTACATATGTTCCCGATAGGACGCTTTTCTGATGTAATTTTGGTTGCCTGCCTAATATCCTACTAGATTTGTTTTATTATTTATTAATAAACTATCAAGATTTGGAAATTTGCTATCAGGCACCTACAAACGATTCTGCTAAAATAAAATTGAATTTGATGTCAAAATGACGACATGAGGGGCTAACATCACAGAGGTTTTTCCGAAGAATTTGTTTTATTGTTTGCTAATGAACTATTGACTATCAAACGTTGGAAATTCGCTTTCAAACACCTACAAACGAATAAAAGTAAGATTTATTATAATTGCTTATAGTGAGGGGCTAACTTTATGGAGCTGGCGATTGTGATGAACTTTTTATCAGAGGTTTTCACGGTGGAACTTTTACACATTGGCACTGCACAATACTTGTATGATACAGACATTTTAGTCAAAACAAGATAAAAATTGTCTTCAAAAGTTCAAAATTAAAATTTAAAAAGAAATCATCCAAATACAATAGATTTCGATAACATAAACTAACATCTATGACTGACATATGTAAAACACAACATCATACGTCTCGGTTTTTAGTTCATGTAAACGCCGCGTTTTGGGAGAGCGCTGTAAAAAGGAATGGCTATTTCTCATGATTATCTTTAAATTTAAAGAATAATTACAAAGTACATAGGTTTGTCTATTGTATTCTTTTTTTGACAATTGTCGCTATCCTTATGGATTTTTATGACAAATAAACTTACTTACCATCCTTGCGATTCCAAATAGAATCTTTTAATTTTGTGTTCATATAATCTAGATGTTTTACGTCGTATAAACATTTTTCGCTTCGAACAGCTTCAATTAATTCCTCCATCAAACATTCGCGACACTGCCACTCGAAATAAGTGTCTTGGTCACTTAGCCGACACGCGCGTAGACGCTCATGTACGCAACTGCGCCGACACGTAAGAGCAGATGCGCAGTTCGGTACTGTGCCGTAGGTTTTAAAAATTGCACGCGGCTTGTGATGACCAATGCGAGTGTGTACATGTGCGGCGGGGCTAACGAATGGATGTTTATAAGATATCCTCTGGGATATCCATATAAAAGGCATGTTTGTAGGACGTCCGTTCGGATGTCCGTTTTAAAGCCATGTTTGTGACAAATGAACGTCCAATAGATATCCATAGGATGTCCGACGGACCTTAAAAGGATTTCCGGCATATCCGTAGCAGACATCCATCGGATGCCACTGGACGTCCATGTGCTATTTGGGATTGGCTAGAGTTTTTAAAACCGGTTCGAGGATATCGGGCGGAATTAGCACGTGAAAGATTTTAGTGACTTCACGAGGCTTTTTAGGTTTATTGTTCACGTATAATATTAAGAATAATATAAAGAATTGCCTTTAAACACTATTAGTTCTGGTCAAAATGTTGTGTAATAATAAACACACGACAAGTGGTTAACTGGAGACATTTTTAATGATTTCGAGGGAAAAAAATTATGCATACTTCAATAACATTTCAACATGAAAGAATGATAAATATTAAATAAATGTTAAGAAATACATTAGAGATATATTAAGAGGCTGCGTTTTTGAATATACTTATACAGAAATAACATAAAAACCGTAAAATAACCGAGACTGAGCGCTGCAAACTGTGCAGCAGAGCTACGATCGGGCGTCCTCTCTTGGTTTGCCTGCTTAAGAAAATCTGTGTAAGTATACGTAGTGTACATCAAATAAGGATCCTTCTTCCCACAGTATTTATGACCATCCAGACCAATTCCAACTAGATATCCATCGTGTATTACCGTGAATCCGCTCGCTGGTTGTATACATTGTTCATCGTAAGTTCTAATGCAGGCCATCCCTTCCGTTACCACAGTTTTGTTATATATTTGCTGGCAGTGGCTTCGGAGGTACAACTCTCCCTTCATGCCTTGCTTAATGGTAACCGGCGAGGTCCAGTAATACACGTAAGAGTTCTTACCCTTTACCCCTGCTGTTTGGTAGTTGATAGGTTCAGCATACGGGGAAGGAGTTTTCAATTCTATTAGTGCAATGTTATGAGCTCGCGAAGAGGGGTAGTACTTTTTAAAAACGTTGATATTAGCAATTTTCGTATTATGCATTACGCCTACATCATTGATCATCCTCACGTTGTATTTTGACATTGGATATTTCTTTACACAGCTAGCTGTCGTTAGTACATGGTATGATCCATAGCCCATAAACGTCCCAACACAAACGGAGGCACAGTAGGCGCGGATATCCACCATATGAGTATATGCCGGTGGAGGGTCACGAGCATAACTTATATTCATTACGCTAAATATTACCGACAACATTAAATGAACTCGATACATTTTTAGTAATCGTTATTAACATCGAACGAATGTCAATCAATCTATCGATTACACCAAATGTTTCAACAACATACCACCAATTCAATGCCAGCAATCATGATTTTTACAATAAGGTAACTTCTGACAGTAGAGAGAGAGAGAGTTCAGCCCTATAAGTTAGTCGTCAGTGGTCAAATATGCAGATTAGTGATGGGTTGCTACGAAGCAAACTGCTATTTTGAAACTGCTAACTATCGTTAGCAGTTTGTAGCAGCTCGAATTTTCATTTTCAGTTTTCCGATGTAAATATTTCTGACGTAGCAGCTCTATGTAGACATCTCATATATATTCTATCCCGTTGTAGCAGAGAGGCAGTATAAAACCGATAAAACGAAACTGCTACAAAAAGTAGCAGTTTTTTTAAACTGCTAACGAAAAGTAGCAGTAGCAGTTTGTAGCTACTAATGAAAAATAGCAGTTTTACACATCAATAATGCAGATACAGAAATGATATGGAACCTTACCTTTTTTATGCAAGAACATTCATATATCTCCAACTCTTTTCATTATTTATTGTCAAAATAAAACGTCATAAAATGGAAAAACCTAAAGATGCAGCGACGCGGAAAATTTTCAATAGACGCATTCAGACCATCGAATGTCTGATCTGTTGATGAAATTTGAATTTCGCGCCATTAACTAGTGTGTTGCCAACGGCGGGGAAGCGAACAGAGAGTGTGTGAACTGGTGTGAACACTTAACACGTTCAGAAGGTAGTACGTCGAATGTGTGGTCTTTTTATGGAAACAGTACGTTTACATATATCCGTTACTTTACCAATAAAGTTTAGTGTAACTGTTTACGGGTGTTTAAATTAAAATTATAAGAGAAACAATAACATCAGAACAGTTTGAAACAGTTCAGAATTGTTACGAACCGTTAAATGGCGTTGAACACAATCGTAAACATATAACAAAAAAGTGACGTTTATTAGGTTGATTTGTAGCAAAAAAAGAGACGATGGGTGACGACGAGAAGATTATTACAGTTATATAGTGACGGTTTAGACGATAATGTGAGTGTGAACAATGGGCAGAATGTAAATGCGTTGTCTACAAAAGCTAATACATTCGAAAACTTTTGAGGGGGGAAAATTATTCTCCTATCGAAAAATTCTCATGAGAATGTAAAATAGCTATTCTTGAACGCTAAATGGGCCCACACACTGCGTTTTTGTTCGGCGAACAAGTCTGTTCGAACAAAAACGACGCAAAAAACCGAAGTGTGTTGGTCGAAAACCGTCGTTGATGATGTTGGCGTACAAAGCTGCTGAAAATAATCTGGTTCGGCCTGTTTATGTCCGTCGAACAAATCGGAAGTGTGTGGGGTAAACTGTTTTAAAAGACGACGATTTTTTGCAGTGGTGTAGTTCTATGTAGTATTAGGTATATATTCATATTTATTTAAGTCGTTTTATTATAACTGTAAAATCTGTACCATTTCAAGTTTAATTAATCTACGTAATTTCAACATCTGTACACCAACTTATTGTATTCAAATAATGTACATAATTTAAAACATACAAATATTTTACAATTTTCTCTTTTGATTTTATGGCTAATGCCGCCGCCACTGCACATATGTCTTCATATTATTAAACTGCTGAACAAAACTAAACTAGTCTGTGGGCAACTCACGTTCATCGTTTTTGTTCGAACAGACTTCTTCGTCGAACAAAAACGCATTGTGTGGACCCCTTAAAGAAGGGAATATGCGTGGAAAGTGAAAGTTCTTTCGGTCGTAAAATCGTATGGCATCAACCATGCAGAAGCGAACAAAGCGCGTCAAATTATACGAATGTGTGTGGACGTAATACAAAAGTGTGTAACACATTTTGTTTTAAACGGGGCTAATACCTGCTTTAGATGTTGCTGTATCCGAGAATGGTTAGTGGTTGCAAATAGGTACTAAAAAAGAAAATGAATCGTAGAACCGGAAATGTTTCAAAATTTTAGAAAAAAATGTGGCCAAACTTCCGAATATCGACCACTGAATTGGCAATTTATAAGCAACTTAACGGAAAGTACAGGTTTTACTGAGTCTAAAACGGACCACCGTTTCTTGCGGAGATCAGTCTAAGATACCTAAAAATCGTTCTAAAAAGTGTTATTTCTAGGTTATGTTTCGCTAGTGTTTTTGACATTTCTGCGAGGATTTTCAGTTGATATCCAGTCAGAATCGAAATATCGAGCGGCAATTTTAAAACGTCGCCGTCGCGTCGTTCGGGAATGAAAAATAGTCATTTATATTTTGTAGTATTTTTTAATAGAAGTAATTGATAGATATCGGCAACTAAAAAACATATCTCTTGTATTTTATTAAATTCAGTGCAAATATATTATATAAAATAGGAACGTAGCTAAAGAATTAGCTTAGTTTTAATTGCAATTAATAACATTTAAGAGACGTTTGACAAGATGTTAAATCTAATATTAAAAATATCTTCAAATTTAGCCAAAATAGTATCTAAATATTCATAATTTTTTTCTTAATATTAACTTACACATTTAATTATTGTGTATAACACGTAAATAATTATTTTAAAAATAAATTTTATGCATTAACATCAAATTTCACTGTGTAAATTTAATAAAAGACAAAAGAAAATATGTTTTTTTAGTCACTGAAATATATCAAAATCTTTTCATTAGAGTCGGACATAATTGGCCATTAAAATCTGTCAGAAATGCATCATTTTGACAGTTTGGTCAAAGAGTAGAGTTACTAGAAATGAATGAATGCGTAAAATAATTCTTATGGCCTCGATGATTACCGAAAGTTGAACACCAAATTTTGATTATAGTATTTATTAATGAAAACGTAGAGTTTGTTTAACGCGATTTGCAAAGTCACTAAACCGAGAAACTTGGGAAATATTAGAATTTAATGCAATTAAAACTTTAAAATATGTGAAAGTATTGACATAGTGAATGTTAGAAGTAAAAAAAAAGAAAACTTTGTTGTTTCTAAAAAACCAATCAACGGTAAAAAACATGTAGTAAATTATGAACACCAACTTAGAAAAATGCAACAAGACGATGATTTTAAACTTACTCCAATTTTAAATATATTCGATATGTGCATAGATAACTCGCCAGAGAAAACGGGACACTTTTTTTAACTATTGTAAGTCAAGATTACAGCTATTGATATGATTTGAAATTAGTAATAGATGAAAAATGTTATTTGTCAATTTGACAGTATTCAAACTTCAACCAATTTATAATGGGCTCACACTCTTAAGTAATATTTATTTAAACAACGAAAAGTCAAAAAGACCTTTAGTGAACATTGTAATAACTTAAATCTATTATTAAAATTAAATTTTGTAAGAGCGCTTCAGCCTCTATCACAGCATTAATTCTTTCAGGCATTGATCTTATTAAATTAATGACGTAATTTTCAGGTATTTCTTCCCAGGCCGTTTGTACTAAGTGAAATAATTGCTCATTGTTATGCACCTGAAGATTTTGTTTATTAATACGTCTTGCCATTAAACCCCATACGTTTTCTATCACATTTAAATCTCCACTATAACTAGGACAGGTCGTTATTTGTATTACTCTTTCGTTGCTGCGGAGGTACTCTTGCAAAAACATGAAATTTCTCAGGATAAGATTGTGTGACGGTTGGGATCATTATTAAGAATATTTATATATTCTTCACTGTTAAGGCGATTTCGAATATTTGTGCGCAACTCCGAGACCTCGCGATGATAACCATCCCCAAACGTTGACAGAAAATCGAATTCCTTTTAATTTTATTTATATATTTGTCTTCAAAACGTGTACCTCTTGGCCGGTAAACTTTTACTTGTCCATTGTACGACGACTGAAATATTTTTTCGTCCGAAAATTTACGTGATAAGCGTCATATCCCATATTGCAGAGCGAAGCCGATTTGTTCTTTCGAAGCAGGACTTAAAAGAATACACGTGAATGTAAACCGGCATATTCGTCGGGATCCTGTTCTATAACAAAGGAAAACTGTATTTCTTATTGCCTCTCTTACCGTGTCGAAAGGGTTTTTGCATATGTGCAACTAAGGCTTCATCCGGTATACATCAGATATTTTTCTTTCCTGTGCCGACGGATCTCGAAAGACTTCTTTCTTCTCTCCATTTCCTATATATTCTGCTTACTGTACTCTTACCTATTCCAAATTCATCTGCTACACTTTTCATCGACCATCCTTCTTCTATTTTAGTGCAAATTCTTGCTTTACATACTTTATAACGTGAGGCATATTAATATTTTCAACGTAAATAAAAACTATGCATTGAAAAAATTTGACATTAATGACATATGTAATGACAAGAAAATTTATTCATTCATTGTTTTAGGAAAATACTTAATTACACAACTAAAATTTAGCCAAAATCGCCACTGTATGTGCGTCGGTCGTTTAAAATCATATATATACATATAAATGTCACTTTATAAAATCTTACACAGCTAAAATAAATCAAAAAACCGCGTAAAACTTTGATAAATTCGTGTGTTCAATCGAAGTATTGACAGCATCGGTTCATTGAACTGTTGTCAAAATTTATAGTATTTCTCAAGGTTATAAGATTGTTTTGGCGCCAATAGCTAAGTGCACTCTCTTGTTACTCTTTGGTTTGGTTATGTCATATAAATGTGTATCTGTAACAATTATAAGTTTGACAACTGTCAGAATTTGAAGTTTTGAAAAGCATCGCATTTGCACCAACCTATGATAACTAAACTGACAAAAAAAAAAGCCTACCTGATGATAAACGATTTTGAAGGCGCTGTACTTATTAATTGTATTAAAAGATACTGCTAAAAATAAAAAATGATTATTATTTTTATATTCCCGAACGACGTTTTAAAATTGCCGCTCGATATTTCGTAATTCATCAACTGAAAATCCTCGCCGAAATGTCAAAACACTAGCGAAACATAACCTAGAAATAACACTTTCTAGAACAATTTTAAGGTATCTTAGACTGATCTCCGCAAAAAAGGAGGGCCATTTTGATCTCAGTAAAACGTGTACTTTCCATTAAACTGCATATAAATTGTCAATTCAGTGATCGACATACGGAAGTCTTACCGCTATTTTTCTTTTGGGTAGGGTTACCATATTTCAGTCTGGCTAAAAGAGGACAATAAAAAACGAACTTTGTCAACGTAATGTTTAGATATTTGTTTATTAACTAACTTATAATTTGTGTTTAATATATGAAAAATAAAATGAAAATAACGCTGCCGATGCGGTTTGCTTAAATACCGGACATTTTTTCAATATATGGAAATATATATCGGACAAAAATTAACACTTCAAAAATAGGACATGTCCGGTAAAAAGAGGACGAATGGTAACCCTAGTTTTGAGTCCACCGATTGATGAACGCATCAGTATCGACGCCAACACAGTATCAACAGTGATGCATAAATTTATGCCATGCTGCAACCAGCTACCCAAGGTCAACAAGTTTCTGGCATAAAAAAAACTTGTAATGTTAGGGACGCAAATGCATGCAAGAAAGTGTCTGAATTGCTAACAGAAAGAGGTATAGAGCATTGCATTACTCCACCTTACACACCACAGCAAAATGGTGTTGGAACGTGAAAACCGCACCATTGTGGAATGCGCACGTTCTATGCTCAATTCCAGCAAGTTGCCAAAAGAACTGGGCAGAAGCATGTAATACTGCCACATATCTTTTGAATCGCACTGGGAAGTCTTCCATTCAAAACAAATCTCCATATGAACTGTGGTATGGACGATCAGTAGGAAACTTAAATCATCTGAGAATTTTTGGTACTAAATGTTACGTGCATGTAAACAAGAATTTCCGATCGAAATTTGACAAGGCTGTTCATGGACCTTCGGTTGGGTATGTGAACGACAGAGACGAATTTAGGATCTGGATTCCTACTCAGAAGAAAATCGTACTAAGTCACGACGTAAAATTCAAACCTGAAGTTGTTTGCAATCTGCGCACCGGCATTGCAGAGTTTGAAGTTCCATATGAAGAAACCTTGCCCGAAGTGAACAGGACCGAAGCAGTCTGCCACGACGAGAGCATAGAAAATATCATTGAAGAAGAATCCGATACGGCATCATGTCAAGTATCAGAATATGAAGAAAAAGACACCGAACATGATCAATAGAGATGAAAAGGCAAACGTGAAAAGAAGAAACCAGGATGGATGACTACTGGAGATTATGTGTATATGGCTGGATCTCCTATTACCAGTTGCAAGGATCCAAATTCATATTCAGAAGTATTGCAGTCTAGCTATAAAAATCAGTTGCTGAAGGCTATTCATGAAGAATTGCAGTCTCTAAATGAGAATAGTACTTGGGTATTAGTTAAACGTCCAAATGGTGTACAAGTTTTGCAGAATCGATGGGTATTACGTCAAAAAATTGCAGAGGACGGAAAAGTTCGCTTCAAGGGTCGACTGGTGGCCAAAGGATATGTACAAAAGCAAGGTATTGACTATGAAGAAACATTCAGCCCTGTTGCACGTTATGATACCATTCGAACTTTGTTAGCAGTAGCCGCTGCAGAAAAATTGAAGCTTGACCAATTTGATATCAAAACAGCCTTCCTGAATGGCGTGCTCGAAGAAGAAGTATACATGGAATAACCGGAAGGTTTTGAAGATGGTACTGGCCGAGTATGTCTACTGAAGAAGAGTTTGTATTGCCTCAAACAAGCACCACGTTGCTGGAACAAACGTTTTGTAGACTTTATGAAGAAAGCTGAATTTCAAAACAGTGATGCAGATCCATGTCTCTTCTACCGCAGAAGCAACAGCAAATGTTTATATGTTGCAATCTACGTTGATGATGGTTTGGTTGTGGGCATCAGTGACAAAACAGAAATTGAAGAATTTTTGGAAATGTTGCAGCTGGAATTTCATACAACTAGAGGGTCTCTCAACAATTTCTTGGGTATGAAGATAAAGCAAAATGAAGACGGGTCAATCGCAATGAATCAAGAGGACTATACAAAGAAAATTCTAGAAAGATTTGGAATGGCTGAGTCGAATGGAGTCTCTACTCCAATTGGACGCGAAGAGAGTAACCTTGAGGATAAAATCACTGCGAAAATTCCTTATCGCGAAGCAGTAGGATGTCTACTGTACTTAACTACAGCCTCACGTCCAGACATTGCTTTCGCAGTGAACAAAGCAGCTCGAGCTATGGAAGATCCTACAGTTCAAGATTGGAATCGAGTGAAACGTATATTTAGATATTTGAAGAATACAGTAGACTATGGAATTATATACGGGAAGAATGAGGCATTAAAGGTCTACAGTGACGCTGACTACGCCGCCGGTGACAAGGACACGAGACGTTCAACAACAGGTGTCGTCGCTATTCTCAACCATGGAGCTGTATCATGGACCAGTCAATTGCAAAAGTCAGTAGCAACATCTACCATGGAAGCAGAAATAATATCAGCAAGCAAAGGAGTTGATCTGGTTGAATAGGTTGTTGATTGAATTAACTGGAATTGCCAATCAAGACAAACCTCCTACACTCTACATCGACAATGCTAGTACAGTGAAGTTGTCCAAGAATCCAGCGTATCATCGAAAATCAAAGCGTATAGAGGTCCGCCACTTCTACGTCAGGGAAAGATTTTTGAATGGAGATCTTGGATTAGAACACATCGATGGAACTAATCAGTTGGCTGATCTACTTACGAAGCCATTGGAAAAAGTCCGATACGAGATGCTGCGTGAAAGGATTGGCGTGCTGAAAGTTACATCTGTATGATATTAAATGTTATTTAGAACTATTTTTCTTTTGGAGGAAGTGTTGATATTTAAAAGAAAAATATATGGACAGTGTAACTTTAAATCAAGTGCGTATTCAAGTAAGTCTTGAATATATGACAGTTTGTATATATGTATACGTCACAAAAGTATCTGCCGTGTAAAATTCATTTTTAAAATACTCAAAGAGATTTTCAACACAATCGACATCTCTGGGGACTGAGAGAAACTTTCAAAACCATGGCGCGAAAAAGCGTAATTTCAAATCCGCTTCCCCGCTCTTAAAGTAGCCATGTTTTATAAGGATTTATCTTCATTGCGCGCCACGGATTGTACACTTTATCCCACAATTATTTTTCTTAACGGCAATATTAACACTAAACATGACAGATTGATAAAAAATTGACAATTTTATGTAATAAATGACATTTTTCTTCAAACGTAACAAAATATGATCATTTTGTTACTGTACACATGCCTTTGAAATAATGCATTTTGTTACTAGTACAATAATAGACTCATTGCGAGACTAAATATTATATTGATAAGAGTTTACCATGGAGTCGAATACGTATGTCGTATCTTATTACATTTTTTTAAAGTTCAATATTATTAAATTGTCAGGTTAAGTGTCACACTGACATTAATATTCATCAATACAGGTATTTTCTCTCGGAAGTCTTAAGTAGCTTTTCAGTTATGGTTTTCACAACAGCTCACAAAACTTGCATGATTGAAGCATATTTTAGAACAGGTGGGCAAGTTAATGGAATTTGGCAATATAATCAGCGTGTATGTTTGGACCATTTTCGTGAGCACCGCCCAGACTTAGCAGTATTAGAACACGATTTTTACATGTGCCTTGCACATAGTGTTGGTATATTTCGCGAAACTGGATCTGCAACTCATAAAAAAGGTGCTGGTAGGCCAAGTATTCGTACAGAAGAATTGATAACTGATGTTCGTAATCGTATGGAACAGGACCCCACAAAATCTTTGAGACATCTTTCCCAGGAAATTGGAGTTTCTTATGAAACATGCCGAACCGTTTTAAAGAAGAACTTGAACATGCATTCATATAAAATGCAAACATATCAAGCCCTTTTGCCAACAGACCACGCCAGACGTCTTGCGTACTGTCAGTGGTTCATCAATAATTTAATGAATAACGACCTGCTTAACTTAACATTTTTTTCTGATGAGGCATGGTTTCATCTTTCGGGGTACGTAAATTCTCAAAATATGCGACTGTGGAGCACTGATAATCCACATTTTTTTGTTGAATCTCCACTACATGTTCAGAAAGTTGGTGTTTGGATTGCAGTCTCTCGTAGAGGAATAATTGGACCGATCTTTTTCAATTTCACCATTAATGCAGAGAGGTACAGAAATAACATATTGAATGAATTTTTTCAACAACTTCACGAAGATGAACTTCAAAATGGTTATTTTCAGCAGGATGGCGCAACAGCCCATACGACAAGAGAAACTATAGCCTTTCTCCGTGAGTTTTTTGATAATCGACTTATAAGTTTGCATACGGAAGTTGAGTTTCCTCCGAGGTCACCCGATTTGACTATTATGGATTATTTTGTATTCCCTTATTTGAAAAATAGGATTTTTAGAACGCCTGTACTTAATTTGCAAGAACTACAGCAGAGAGTTATCGAGGAATGTGCAAACATAACACCACAAATGCTGCAAAATGCATTTGATAGCATGAACAGGCGCGTATAAACTTGTGCATTGAACAAGCTGGGGCTCATTTTCAACAATTATTGTAATTTTTTTTTTAATTAAAATATTATTCAAACATGTACATTTTTTAAATCACTGTTAAAACACACTTTTTATAGTTAGATAACTACATATATTGATGAATATTAATGTCAGTATGACACTTAACCTGACAATTTAAATATATTGAATTAAAATAAAATGTAATAAGATACGACATACATATTCGACTCCATGGCAAACTCTTATCAATATAATATTAAAGTCTCGCGGTATTACTAGTAAAATAATGTAACCGACCAATCACAACTCTTTAAAGTGACTGAACGATTATTTGACAAGTGTCAAATATTTACGAAATGACCGAAGAAGAGGTGTCATGTACGCCCCCAAATCTAATTAAAATTGCAAATGAAGCCGCCGCAACATTAATCCCAGCCAAATCACGTAAATTATACATCATTGCGTATGAAAAATTTATAAAGTGGACTAGAGAGCAAAATGTCAAGAACGAGAGAGAGAACGTTTTTGCTTGCATATTTTGCAAGTTTAGCGAAAGGTTTGAAAAGCTCCACGTTATGGGCACAATATTCAATGATTAAAGCTCAATTAAACTCAATACACAATGTGAATATTGGAAAATATACTAAATTAACAGCATTTTTAAAATGTCAAGGTGAGGGTTATAAACCAAAAAAATTTAAGACACTAAGTAAAGAGCAAATTGACGATTTCTTACGCAACGCAGCAAATAGAGAATATTTAGCTATTAAGGTACGTAAGGGTCAGTACCCAATATAAAATTATCACCAAACCGTTTTTTAGGTTGTATTAATTTTTGGAATTAGCGGCGCATGCCGTTGTGATGAGCTCCTGCATTTGAAAATAGATGATATTAACGATTTAGGAAATTTAGTTTTAGTTAATATACTCAATACGAAAACAAATCATTCCCGTTCTTTTACTATAATCGGAGAGTTTTACATAAATATGTACAGGGAATATGCCGCTCTACGAATCCGTCACCTGGTTGTAGTGCCACTGAAAATAGAGTTGAAGCAGCTACCACTACTACTATTAACACTGATACTGAAATGAACAATAGTACAAAATATGGTAAATAACTTATGCAAAATTGTTCTGTTAATAATTGTACTTTTAATATCACCATAAATAATAAAAATTTAAACAAAGTACGTTGACAGTTGTTTGACAGATACATAGAACCTGATTTCAAGCAATGATAATACATGTTATATTTAAATGTGTATTCCGCAAGAGCGATAGAAATCGTTTGAAGAAAAAATAGTATACATCACACGGAGTAGAAAGCTTTTTGTGTCTCGCCCAATTTGCACTGTCTCGGCTATCGCCTCGACAGCAAACGTTTGGGCTCGACACAAAAATGACAGCTTTCTACTCCTAGTAATGTAATTATTATTAATTGTCAACCACCGTTTCTAGTTCTAGAGTCAAACAGAGAGAGATATATATATAATATAAATGTCCCTACGTAACAGAAGGATAGAAGATCCGGTACATTTTTCACTCTTAAGTGCGGTAATCTGATAGTAATCTGTGGTTGAAACATTTGATGTTATTTGATAAATTAATTGACGTTGGCAGTAATATCGGCAGTTTTCCGATTTTAATATAATGCAATCAACATATCGGGCTTATTTAATTTCGTTAGCACTATTTAGCGTTACGAGTATAAGTTATGCTGAATACTGGGCGTATGATCACTTTGTGGATATCCGCGCGCGTTGTATCTCACAGTGTGTAGGGGCGTATATCAATGATAGAGAATCGGCGAAATATCACGTACTAACGACAGGTACCTGTGTAAAAAAATATCCAATGTCAAATTACCACGTGAAACTGGTCGATTTTCAAGGTATACCACATATTAGGAAAATTACAGATATCTTGCTTCATAATAAGTATAATGCTTCGCGACATTATAACATTGCACTAATACGAATGGACACAGCTTTCACCTATAGTGGTAAGGCTATTAGTATTAACACCGAATACATAGCAAATGGTCCGAATTCTTTCGTGCATTATTGGACATCCGCGATTAACATTGAAGAAGGCTTAAGCGGAACCGTGCATCATCGTGCCGAATGCTGGGAAATTTTTGCAAAGCTTGGGCTGGAACACGAGGTGGTTACAGGGATGAACTGCGTTAGTAACACTGAGGATGTATGTCTACGGCAATCGAGTGGATTCACGGTAGTGTACAAAAGAAAGCTGGTCGGAATTGGTGCGGATGGTGATAAATATTGTGGCAAGACGCTTCCTTATTTATTGTATGCCACATACCATTTCCAGAAGTTTATCAACAATGCATACGAGACCCGTAGCTTCGCTATTCAGTTTACAGCGATCCGCCCCGGTTATTTAATGGTTTTGATATTATTTTTGTATTAATAAATTCAAATATGCAATCTTGATATACCTAGATATAAGTTACCTATTGTAATAATTATTTTGGCGACTGATGATGATGTCTGTTCTTATCATAATAAAAAGCGTTCAGATTTCATTGAAGTTACACACTTTTTTCTACCAGAGGTATAAAATATCATAGCATTTTGACACATAATAGAATGCCGAGAATAATAACACTATTGTCCATTCCAAATAAGAATGGAGAAGATGACGCTACAGTCGGAGCACATATCACACAAGAACAAGTTGGTGATTTGCAAAAATCGCGGTAAATTTAAAATTTGTTTTTGATTGTCTGATAGTTGACTGTCCACTATGTAGAATAACATATTTATGAACACTAATAAAACACATTTAATGCTTCTAATTGCACTTTCATGAGCTTCGTTCAATTTGTCATATTTCATTTGACATGTCCATTTCTTTGGCGGCGTTTCCAGTTAACTCAATATCTCCGATGGTGTCTTTAAACAGTTTTTTTTTGCTAATCCCAATTTCATTTACTATCCGATGAAACCTTTGCCCACTTGTTACATGCCTGCACCTTGCATTTTTTGAGGAACCTGTGAGAGCAGCATCAGCCATAATTACATATTCACGTATTGACGTTTATCAAAACCATAAGATGTATAAATAAGAAAATTTAAGCAAAACTGTTCAAATAGTACCTTCAGTTAGTGGCGGCTCTTTAACGAGAGCAAGTGAGCAATTGCACCCTCTGCAATTTTGAAACAAAACAAACCAAGCGGCGACTAACTGTGAAAGTATTTATTTATTACGTATTCATAGTTATTGAACAGCAACATGGCAGTGAGCGGCGCGCGTAACAAACTACATGATGGATGAAATGATATCAGAACGTGCTTATACGACCTATGTATTGTGTAACTGCTGCTTCTGATGCCGGCCGGTTTTAATTGTACTCGCTTATCAAAACCTGTCATTTCACGATTCGATTTGCGTGCGTAAAAAGTCACTTTAAGCACGAGTGCGTAAAAGTAAAGTTGGTACTTCCTGGAACTTGATTAATTTAGTGACATTTTAAAATCATAAATCCCTAACCTTAATAATATGGTCGTAAACGATAACGTATTTAACAATATGTATTATTATTATAGTTCTCGTACAAAAAATATTGTACAAACTTCGTGCGTGAAACATTTCGCGAATTCGTGTCCATAAAGCGCTCGCCTCCGGCTCGCGCTTTAAACTGGTCACTCATTCGCGAAATATGATTTCACGCACTTGGTTCGTAAATAACTATTAAAACTTGATATTCTACATACAGAGCGTAACTGGTACATAAGCAACTAATGATCGTTTATGCAACCAAATTTACTCGTAATGAGCAATGCCCAACCGTTGCTCCGTCAAGCCATTAACATTACATTGAAGGTGGGGAGAACTGCGTTTTGTTCTACTTCCATATCATAGGGCCTCAATTTAAGCAGGGTTGGAACCTTTGTTCCTTTAGCCCTTTAATCTCTTATTGTCCGCGGTTCGATGCCGCGTGAGGTATTGGATGAGATGTTGTCCGCCCAATTAGAATTCGGCTGCTGCTGGGACTACTGCGCCAACTCAAGGACGCGTCTAGTTGCTACCCGCGGGGAAGGCCTGTCCGGATCCAGCTTCGCCAGGTGTTGGATTAACGGGTTCTCCGACCGAGGCGCTCTCTCTAGAGTTTTCCTGGCCAGCGCAAGCGCGTGCTCAGTAAAGGTTCGGATCTGCAGATCTCTATATGTATTTGGTTATTAGTGACGTACCAGGGTGCCGCGAGGATGATTCGCAGCACCCGGTTCTGCAGTATATTAAGTCGTTTTATTTGCGATTTGCTTGCGCTGGACCAGGTTAGGACTCCATAGGTTAAAATCGGCCGGAGAAACACCGTGTAGATCATCAGTTTGATTTTAATGCTGAGAGAACTTCTGGCGCAGATGAGCGGATAGAGGACTTCCATATCGTAGAATACATAGCGTGTGAGCAAGATTGAGCAAGATATCAGTCTGCTCACCGCTGTTGTAGGATGAATTTCGTCTCTGCGTTACAGAATAACACGTTTTCGAGGTTAACGTATGATAAAAAAATAGCAATAAAAAATCTTAAACGGCCAATGCCTCAATTATGTTTAGAAAATAAACAATCTGTTAAAGGTAAAGACGTTATTAAAAAATTCAAAATGGATATTTATCAGAAACTGAATTTGTGGGTGTGAAATTAAAAATACTTTGTTTTGTTTTCTGTGTCTTTTGTATTTATTATACTTTTTAATTTTGAAATTATGCACTCCCTGTGTGAACCACCCCGAGCCACCACTGCCTTCAGTAAGTGAATATTATGACATGTGATGTGACAACTGTCACTGTCTGTATTTTAACAGCTAAATCTTTATTTTCCGAAAAAATAATACAAAATTGATCCGAAAATTGAAGGAAATGAGAAGTACAAACATGATGGATGGAATAATGAATAGTTAGAAATAAATTCCAACAAGAATACATTTCTTCTCATACTAGCTGCAGCTTCTGGGACTACCATAGATAATATAATACTAACGTACTATAGATACGGCTCTCTCAAGTAAAACTTCTTCGATTTAAGCTGAACTCGGGCTTAAAGTCGCAATGTACAGTCGTGGCCAGATAAATATGTAGTACAAACTTAAATTTCATATATGTCAAAAATCCGAAATTTTATTATTGTAAGATGAGCTTTATGTTAAGCTGCTTGTCATAAAAATCAAATGTCAGATCATACCGGAACACAAACTTACACCATACAATTTTTTTTTAAACGCTTGTACTACATTTATCCGGCCTCGACTGTACAATCGGCCCTAAGTATACTAACTCAATGGATTATTTGTACCTATTAATGCCAAAGTGCTTGTTGAAAATTGAAAGTATCAGAAATCCTTTGATAATCTGTAATGTGACCCAGACAGCACAAAGACATCTTATAGACGTCCGTAAGATGTCTAATTCCGATATTCGGGACGTGTTATGGATGTCTGTTTACGCCTGAAGGACGTCCATAAGATGCCGTATAGACATCCGATGTTACAAATGTCAACGTTTATAAGACATCGTTTTACAACGTCTTATGGATATCTGTTTTGGACATATGTCAGACATAATTGTCTAGGTTTTCAATGTATTCAAAATAATGCACTAAATAGATAGCGCCTATTTAAGCCAACAGTATTGATACATATATCTACCACAGTCGTCTTATGAATCACTTGCTATTTCAATTCCTTGTAAACTAACTAAAACTGTGAAAATGACTAAATGAAACCAGAATTAAACTCAAACGCTGTCAAATCAAATAGTCAAACCGGGACGATATCGTCATTAAAATTATCGCATAGTTTCAAAGACGATGTGAGTTGGCACTGATGTATGTAATATGTTAAAGTAAACGCTGATTGGTTAAATATGTGGCGAACAATCACTTATTAAATTATATTAATAAAAAATTAAATTAAAATTATCAATGGTCGCATCATATACTTTTGAAACATGAACACAATCTCAAATACACTAGTGTGCTTCACTTCTCGAACTAAAACTCGAATTTTTTATACAGGGTGGGCCACTCAAAATGACGCACTAGAATTACGGCGAAGCTAAATAAAAATTTTAAAATCCGTTCAAGAAAACTTATAGTGGTCGATGAGGAGCACATTTTAATAACAATGTAAATTTTATAACGTTCATGATGAGGTCACGCCGAAATCAATTTTCATTTTATTAAATAGCACATTAATGTTTTCTGTCACTGTATTGTATGAAAATGGTATTTCTAACATATCACAATCACTTATTCAATATTTTATCCAACTGTGTTTGCAATAACAAAGAATGAAATTTGATTATTTAAATTTCGCGGTTTCTAAGTTTCAAGCTTAGTTTACCGAAATTTTACGTAACGCATGTTAATGTGTATAACATTTGTCAGATGTGACTTAAGTCACTATTCTGCCATTTGCTTATCTTAAAGTGTAATACCCGTTTTCACCGCATTTGTTTTAAGCACAGAAACGAATGCAATCTGCAAATTTTACTGCTGATGAAAAAGTATGTCACAAAGCTGTTGTACGCAAATTTAAAAGCGACCTAAAATATTAAGCCCTCGACGAGAGAGGCTTAAATTTAAGCAATGGCAACTTGAGTTAAACGTCACTTAAGGGGCGGTGAAACTAAATTTTCATATTAAGTAATACGTATATTATAAGGAGAACTTTAGGTGCGCATTTGTTTTAAGCACAGCTTAGTAAAGTAGTCCTAATTTTTAAAGTTTTACTTAAAAGGTGTTTCATTTCACGGAAAAAATGTTAAGTTTACTTTTGTAAGTTCGATTTTTAGTTCAGATGCATGCATATTAGTTCGTTTGTACTTGTTTATAATATAGAAGTTGTTTGAATCAGGGATAGGATTATGAACACTCGATACGATCCACTAATACAAGAAGCAACAAGATAGAAAGATAGCTAAACTATTCTGCTGCAAAATCATGTCTTCGCCTTTCTAAATTTACGTCCTCCAATTAATTAGTGGCAGAGTAGTTTGTAAACAATCAACAAATACAGTAAGAAATAGAAATAGCACTAAAAAATACTGGATTAAAGATTCAACAAGATAATAATAATAAGACACTAGGCAGAAAAGATGCAAAACGAATAATTAATTTTGAACGTTTGTCAGTCACCAAGTGACATTTAATGATATGTGTGTGTCTAGAGCTCAACTCAAATTTTGCGTTTTACGCAAATATGCATCAGGTAAATAACAATATTTTCGCGCTTCAAAATTTGAAATATTGGCGGCAATTTCAGGAAGTTGTTGATTTTATTTCTTATTAAAATTGGTCATATTTTATACAGTTATACGTTAAAAAATTAGCTGTTTTAGAAATTTACAATAAAAGTACCACATCCCATTTAAATAAATGCAAATTGATTTCAGTATGATGTTATGATGAATGGTATAAAATCTACAATTTTATTAAAATCTGCTTCCCTTAGAACTCTATAACTTTACCTGGTCCGATTTTAAATTTCTTATTTAGTTTGGCCATAATTTCAATGCATCATTTTAAGTGGCCCACCCTGTATAAAACGTCAATCTAAATGTGATTTTTAGACTTTGAGAAACGTCTTATGAATGATTGAAATATTAAATGAACATCCGCGGGACGTCTTTAAAACTACGTCCATAAGATGTCTTTTTTATATCTTTAGGCGTTCAGACATAATACAGACCTATATAAGACATCCATAAGATGTCTTGTGCTGTCTGGGGACATATTCATGTATAACCTATAAAATCTATTATGACAATCTGAATGTGCTGTATGTGGTACTGTATGTCATGGCAGATCTGTCATCAAACAATGACGTGCGCCTAAAGAACCATTACACGAACTGTAGTTTATTGTTATTACTTATACCTATAATCTATGTCTATTATGAAGGTGACAGTACATCTATTTATTATTTTTATTTACAATAACACAACAAATAATAAATTATTACAAATCTACTAATAATTACAACGTTGCTAAACCGGTAGGACGTAGGCGCGTGATTTTCTTTCTTGGACGGTTTCCCAATAATATTATAATCGTAATACCCGTGAGGATGTATCTTACTTAATATCCAATAATCATCCCGTCGCAAATCTCCAAATCTATATACACCGACCAAAGCGGAGTCCTCATTTAAAACCATGCCGCGTAGGCGCTGGTCGCAGATCAGCGCCGATCCCGCCACGTTTTCTACAGCAGTATAGTCTACGTCATCAGGACAAGTGCTGATAACACCGTCGTTGAGTGCATCAAGAATTTGCTGTGATACACATATCTGTTGAAGTTTTTTTGACACGTAACCAACGTGACACATAAGGCAATGTCCGAATGTTTCAAGTTCAGGTTCCATTCGCGTTGGTAACGGTATGAAATCCATGTAAACGTTTATTGGCTCCGTTGATATTTTTTGCAAAATGATAGCGTAGTTTCTATGTATACCGCCAGCACTGATTACCTCAGTCAAAGAAAAGCCGCCAAGATGCAAACATCCAGGATCTGGTACATCGGAACCGGGATAGGGAGGATTCTCGTTAAGGAAACACAGACAAAACCTGTGTTTGTTACGACTCGTAATTTGTGCAGTTGTAAGCATCACATACGGAAGTACACGTACTACTGTGAGAGGATCCGTTTTTTTGATGTCCCGTTTGCGGAAGACGCACGCTAAAAAACTCCGCTTCTCCGGAGGTAACCAGATAACCGCGTTCGATTCTATCTCCGTAGTAGAATAGCTACCAGAGTCGACGTCCTCATGCGGAGGATAACGGCGGGTTTTGCAACATCTTACCATATCCAGCGACATCATTAGGATCAAGAAAGGAATCATCTTCATGTTCTCTAGGATCACAACACAACACAGTAATGGTAAACGCGTAGATGGGCAACGATGATATTATGTCGACGTTATTTTCGTAACCTAACAATACGTTGAGGATGCGTAACCAACGCAACGAACACAACAATGTTCTATGATTAAATGCAGATGGAGACCCTCACTCTTCGAGTACCTGCTTCTAAAATCACTATCGTTATACATATGTGAAATATCGCCATAAGAAAACATATTTGACAACTTAAAATGTCAAACTTACGCTTCCGGTGAAAAATAGAACTTGTCCGATTATTTTCGGCGATGACAGTCCACATCTGTCATTTTTTAAAGCTAATTGTAACGAACTGAAGTTGTAGTGAGCTATTTAGTGAGATTTTAATTTGTGTTAAAGTTAGTTCATAGCTCTCCGTCCGTGCGCTTGCGTTAATCCGTTTAACGGATAAACATCTAGCGGTTCATAGCTTTGCGTCTGTACATACCAACGAAAGGTGACCCCTCAAGCAGCACCATCGACTTATTAGGCGTTTTCGAAAATTGCATCGGTATACAGGGTGTGGCGCGAAGAGTTTTGATTAGAAGTTTTTGGGGATTTACTAATAGGCGAAATGTAAAATTTTATAAGATTACACTATCGATAATGCAGATTTTAAATATAATACTTTCATGAATGATCTACAGTACATACCAACTCGCTTATTTTAAATAGAACATGGTATTTTTTATTTTATTTTTAAATTCTCTTCTTTCAAATTTTGAATAAATTGCATGTACCATGTCCTTAATAGTTTTTGAGATATTTCAATTTTTTTAAATTTTTCTAGAAAAACACAGTCCCAAATAAATCACGATATTGCTGCAAACAAACACGCTACTGACTTAAAATTTGACATGGCGAATTGCAAGACATCACTAAAGTGCCTCGTCCTTTGAAATGTAAAACTTTTTATACATAGTGTTTTCCACATACCACTCAATTTCAAACAATTATAACTCCCTTATTTTAAATACAACACCCTGTATATTATATCAGATTTCAATTCCTCTCTTCATTCTCGTTTAATTGTCGTTTTGAGATATTTTATTATTTTCCTTAACAACATGTAGATTTCCGGCTGTGTTGGTATATAACATTATACAGGGTGGGGCACATAAAGTATTACAGAGCAATAGCACTCAAACTATTAATCATATCGAAAAATATTTCAGAGAAAAGTTTCAGTGTTCGGGAAGGCGGTCATACTGGCCCACCCAGTTTTTTGATCAGTGTAGGTGTAGAAGCTATGTCAATGTCAACTCCAATTTTTTAAATGGAACCATGTATTTTCTTTTCAATACCATTATTACAGATTTTAAGACGAATTCAGCGATCTACAACACAAGGTCATTCTAGTCACGCAAAGTATGAAAATATACGAAAAATCGAAAAATATCGGAATAATCAGCATCAAAGGAGCCACTAACTTAGGTTTGGGTCTACCTACAGAAGATGCTCGAAGTGACCACCCTCCGTCTAACGTTAGCTAACATTTGTGGTGTAATTTCGGTACATGCTCGGCGTATTCTTTCTCTCATGTCGTCAGGCGTGGTAGGTGCTTCCGTCATTACGTGTCCTTTGACAAAACCCCAGAAAAAGTAATCCATTAGTGTTAGATCTGGCGAGCGAGGTGGCCAAGCAACAGTAGAGCCTCGTCCTATCCATTTTTCACCAAAAATCTCATTCATCACTTGTCTTGCACATAGAGCATAATGCGATGGTGCATCGTCGTGTTGCATCCACATGTTTCTGCGAACTAGCAAGGGCATGTCTTCCAGTAATTCGGGCTGTACGTTTTGCAGAAAGTTTGCGTAAACTTGCCCACTTAAGTGACCTTCAAATAAATGTGGACCAATGACGTGATCGCCGACAATGCCGGCCCAACAATTAACGGACTACGGATGTTGATATCGTACAGTTCTTGCCGAGGATTCGCATTCGCACAGTAATGCATGTTATGTCTATTCATATTTCCCGTATTTGTGAAGTTAGCTTCGTCAGAAAAAAGCACATGACTCAAAAATGAAACATCCGTGTGCATTTTTCGACGAATCCAGTTACAGAAATTGAGGCGATTTTGGAAATCATTGCCGTACAAATCCTGATGCAGTGACGTGTTGATGTAATATTCAGATCGCCGACTAATTCCACTCTCTCTTTCCATTTGCCTGGTGCCCGCATAGGGATTTTGTGCAGTAAAAGCTAAGGTAGCAGCCGCATTTTCATCAACAATCGGTCGACGTTTGGCTCGTGTGTTTGTCTCATTGTACCGAAGCGACAGAAACGGTCAGCTAATCGCTTAAATGCCATGTGCGATTTTTGTTGTCTGTCTGGATAACGAGCAGCGTCCAACTGCTCCAGCACCATTAACATATCAAAATATTCTTGATAATCATTCATTTTCGCGATCCCATGTACTCACAAAGGGAAGGTAATGCGTGACTAACTGACAGCCGTATGCGTTGACAGTTGATGCTGATTATTCCGATATTTTTCGACTTTTCGACTATTTTCATACTTTGCGTGACTAGAATGACCTTGTGTTGTAGGTCACTGAATTCGTCTTAAAATCAGTAATAATGTTATTGAAAAGAAAATACATGGTTTCATTTAAAAAATTGGAGTTGACATTGACGTAGCTTCTACGCCTACACCGATCAAAAAACTAGGTGACCCAGTATGACCGCCTTCCCGAACACTGAAACTTTTGTCTGAAACATTTTTCGATATGATTAATCGTTTGAGTGCTATTGCTCTGTAACACTTTATGTGCCGCACCCTGTATATATAGGTATACAGGGCGGTTCACCGGGAACTGCAACGATCGATTGAGGGAAAACTGTAGCTAGGAATGATCTGAAATTTTAGCACTATACTAAAGTCGATGAGGGCCACTCGCCTAAAATATTTTCAAGATGGCGGCGCTTCGGGATATACCGGAAGTAAGCACCAACGTCGTTATTTTAAATAGAATACCCTGTATATTGACACGTTTTTAGATTCTACGTGAAATTCTAAATATATTTCATGTATAATGTCATAAACCTAAGTCTTACCCTTTTTGATTTATTTACATTCTTATGCTAAATTTGACGTTTGCAGACAGATAATCAATTGCACTTTTTCCATATAAGGATTAGTTTATTATTTATTTTGAAGTAAGGGTTCTCAAGTAGATGATCTAATTAAATACTATTTGTATAAAATTGTTACAATTATTCATACAGAGTGTTCGAAATATATGTCTGAAAATGAAATCGGAAAGATTACCGAAAGTCAATTTTTTTAAATGGAAAGTGGTAATTTTTGTAATTTTATCTTGTTCGGCATTAAAAATGAGGGTAACTTTATATAAGTATGTCTATTATAAAAATGGATAATTTTCGAAATATTGGAAAGTTAGTATTTTATCTTCTACAAAATATACTATTTGCATTACAATAGTTCTTTTTTTCTTAGTTAGTCATGACAGCATTTACAAAATTATAAATTGTTAGTTGTCGAATAAAAATCATTTAGGTACCTTACATATAATAATTACAATTCATTACCCAACGACATAAAAAATTAAATATCCACAGACAAGAAAGGGGCTTCTCACATTTGCTGTGCACGGTATGCTTTTACTCTGAGGCTCTGAACAAACGAACTCTTGCCTCACGAAAGAAAACGGGTTCTCCGACAAAAATAAGAACAAGATTAGTTACGTTAGTGTGTCTTCTGTTACTCGTCCAGTATACCTCATTCAGGAGCCTTGCTAGTACCAAGACCTATAGGAGTTTAGAGTGAAGAATATGCCATTACAGATGCTGAGGAAGAAATTTCAGAGTTATTATCGACCAACGATAATGAATATTTGCCGCCTTTAGAGGACAAACCTCAGGTCTTTCCATTCTGCAATGATGATTTGATGCTGACATTAGTTCGTTAACACAACCCAGAAGAATTCGAAATTGAGTTTGAAAGCTGGTCTTCTTCATATAGGAAGTGTTTATTCATCCATCCCGGTTGGCTACGCAGTCCATGTGAAGGAAACGTTTGAAAATATGACTCGTCTTCTCGACAAATGGCATATCAATGCTGAGTTCAAAGTTGTAGCAATTCTACTCGGTTTACAACTGGGGTACACAAAGCACTGCAGTTTCCTTTGTGAGTGGAACAGTCGATCGAGAAATTCCCACTACGTTGTTAAAGATTGGCCAGTCAAGGTTGGCCACTGCACATCAAATTAGGATTTAAGAAGAAGAATTTCGTCAGAGCAATGGATAACGATGGTCGTAGATTCCAATACCTTCAACAAAAATTTCCCAATATTTCAAATCCAAAACTTAAAGAGGGAATTTTTGTAATCGGAACCACAAATTAAACTTCGACAGCAAGATGATGAATGATTAAAACGTGGTGCCTGGAATGCTATCAAGAGTGGCACCCAAAATTTTCTAGGAAACACAAAACCTGACAATTACATAGCATTTGTTAATGAACTTCTTCTAATGTTATCAGGACAAGTGAAACAGTGAAATGTTGGCTGATTATTGTTGGAGTTTGATATCAGAAAGTACCGTAGAACAGTAAGACAGAAGATAAGTAAAAAGGAAAACAATTTAAGACAGAACGTTTGTACCAAAACCTGACGTGCCGGAATAAATTTGTTTTTATTGTTATTATTACGAGACTGTAAGAAAAAGTAAAACTGTACATACATAGTTACTATAAAGGCAAAAATTTAAATTTGTTGTCTAATGTAATAAGCCATTGTTTAAATTGTTACATATCGAGCGTTATCTGCTAATTTACGAAAATAATAATTAATTAAAACAATGGCTAAAATTTTTTTTTATTGTTAATAAATGTATTACATGCAGTTTATGATTATACGATTAATAAAAATAGTTTTGTTATTACTTTTGTTAATTACGAACGAATTGATTTTTTAAACACACATATATATACCTACCTATGTATGTACATTATTTAATTTCATTGTTATAAATTATAACGACTCTTTGCGATGTAATTCATCGATTTTCACTGGCCATTCCCAATTCTGCAGTCCGCTTTTGTCAATAATCGGTATAAAATAGCCAGAGATTATCTTCTCGACTACTTTTTCAGGAAAGGAAGCATTTTTATACTTATAGCGAGATAGTGCTGTAACAAGGCCATTGAACACATTTACATACACACAAATTACACCACAAAACAAAATTATGATACTGATGCATTTTTTTTTATCAATTTCGTCAGTTTTCTTTAGTGTGTATTCATTAATTTTGTCTTGTTTCTGTCATGCTTCGTTATAACGAAAGAATTGCTTCGCCTTGTTTCTGTTCCTGGTATTTTGAAATTATCTAAATTATTATGGAACGAAAATTTGGATGTGATCATTAATGTAACAGCTAGACAGATAAATATGTACATATTTAAACAGGTAATCAATAATCACTGTTTAGTTGGATTAGAGTTTTGATTTTTAATTTTTTCCCGCCATGACCTCTAATCCTTTTAAACCAATCATATTGTATTGCATAGTCGCCATTCGAGTAGCATTATCACGTGTGTAAAGCCTGTTTTACACTATCACATTTTATTTGACATCTTTAAGATTTGCGTGTCAAACAAAATTGCATAATGTAAAACTCCTGGTAAAACATAAAATTAGTTTTGTCCTATTTTTCATTAGAATTTAACCAAAAATATTACACTGAGTATGTGTACACAGTTTGGCCAACTTAAAATTTCTAATAAATTTAAAAAATGTTCTTTATACGTACTATTGATTTCATGACTTATCGCAAACATCATTTGTCAAATAAAGTCACATTTACATTATTAAAAAACTAGTCAGTTTTACCAACACCACGTCCCAGATCATTATGAAATCAATAGTACAGTTAGGAGCATGGAATTCCGGACAACTACTACCTGACTACTATAGCAGTTTTGTCAAAATATTTACTATTGTAAACGGATATTTTACTGTCACTTGTAGCTTCAGGTTACGTATCATTAAGAAAAATTGGGCATATTTTTAAATGTCAATGAAACATGAATAAATCTCAAATGTCAATAAAACTCCCGGTCATTGAAAATTTTGGTTGAAGAAATGTGTAAATAACAATGATTTGTTCTAAAATGTAGTTTCTTTGGAGGGTAAAAATACCGAAAAATAACATTTGGAAACTAACCTCAAAAATCCAGTATTTTCAACTTGTCGATTTGACATATGATTATTTAAGAATGACATTTCGAGGATGTATGAATGTTCTCTTAAAGCTCGGACGTGACTTATGTTTTATGACCAGTGTTGCCAGATGGTAAATTGGTTTAGCGGTAGATTTGCTCGAGAAAAACGGTAGATGTCGATACAAAAACGCTAGACCAAAAACAAGATAACAAAAGGATTTTAATTCTTTAAATGTTATAAACATTTATAAGATTCTTTTTTTCTCAAATACATAATTGCTTACCTCATAATAAATTATTAAAATATATGCACAAAATTAATTTTAACACGCACTTATATGAAGCAATCAAAACAACGACTATTGCGACTAACACTGTACTGCGATCCTTTTAGATAGATATACCTACTATGATCGATTCAAACAACAACAAAAATTAACTGAGAATGAACTTATTTTGCCCTTACAATCATGAACGAATACTACAATTATGAATAAATTTTGTTGTGATAATTATTAATACCCACGTTGATTATTGTGAAGAAGACTTTACCGGGAGAGTCCCCGATTATGTATCGGATTGGTGTGTAATCGCGCAATCATTCATATCGCTTGCAGTACGTCAGGACACTTGTAGATGCCGCCAGAATGATTATAATATCAAAGTATTGAATAAATATGTAATCTTCCATAAAATTGGGAAAAACGATAGATTAACAACTATAAAACGGTAGAGCGGTAGGTAAAGGGCAAAAACGGTAGATCTACCGCTAAAACGGTAGATCTGGCAACACTGCTTATGACTATTATGTCTTTCTTAGCCGTTCATGTCCTACTTATTCTAGGATAAAAATGTTGTGGCTCGCTTGATATGATAATGTAAAATAGGCTTAATAAGAATGGTGAAGCATGTAAAACATATTGTATTGTGTAAATAAATAAATTGTTACTGTTTTTGATCCCTATACCCGCTAGATCCCACAGAAATTTTTCAATTTCGCGGATGGTACTCTTATCAAAAATCACTAAATTCTGTGCCAATCCGTTATAAATCACAGTGAAATAGCACAATATTTAGTTACTTTTTCATAGAGTACCATCTTAAAATACCAGAGAAATTGAAAAATTTCTGTTAGGAATCTGCAATAAACAAGAACGTGATCCGGTTTTACCAACCCAAGCAACCCATACATTTGATAATACACAGGCAAATTTTAAAGCTGAAGGTTGAGTGTAAACATGGCCTTAATTTGTTATAAATATAGCCAAATATTTGTCAATATACTGACTAAAAACTGACCACATACGTTTAACTTTTGCGTCACATTTATGTTATCTCTGTAATTTAGATTACGAAATATGTAAATATAATAAAGAATACTTAATTAATTATTATAGATAAAAATAGATACATATTAGATCATTTATCACAGAGTTCGTAGAAATTGGTAGGAAACAAACCGCTAATATACTTACATATACGATGATGATACGAAAAAAGGAATTACGTATGGATAATTGCGTAAAGGATGTGGCGAATGCTGATTTTGTAATTTTTCTGCATTTATAATTTCATAAATAATTCGTTAATCAGCATATTGTAGTATTATTGTGTAAAATAAGGTGTGTATTAGTAGTAAAGGACTTTGTATTGTTCGATTTATAGACCATTGTGGTTGACTTGTTGACTATACAATCTGTGATATGTGTTTCTATCCAATGTAATTTATGATTAAAAAAAATAAACTAAAAGGTATCGAGTTTCGTCATAATGCATTTTACTTTTATCAAAATATAACAACGCCACGAAACTTTTATTATTTGCAGATTATTTTAATTCCACGAGTATCGAATTTTATAGGTTATGAAACATCATTCTACTTGAAGAATTTTCCTTATAATAGAAATATTAGAATCATGTTTGATAAGATTAATTACAAATTAGTTCCGCTAAAAGGGCATTATTTCCTATGGAATGCAGGTAAGTACTTGAAATAATATTTTATTATATCATGAAAATTACATTATCTTCTCACCTGGATATAGGCACAGGTCCTGTAGTTCCATTTTTATCAACATACGCTAAACAATTAGGATTTAGTAGCTCAACTGTAGGTGTAATGTATACTGTGATGCCGTTTATGGGTATGATAGCAAAACCATTATTCGGTGCGATCGCTGATCGATATAAATGCCAGAAGATTATATTTTTAACGTTCATATTAGTGACAGCCGCTGCATTTTTATCAACTTTTTATTCTCCAACTATAGAACCCGAACGTAAAATACGTTTTGCATGCGATAAATCATTTGTTTCGTTAAACACTTGCGTAAACAACATAACAGTATCGGAATGTGCCGGCAACAATCTCCAAAATCAAATTGACACCAATTCTACAGTTTATTGCGATGTAAGTCGGATTTAACATTTTCATTTGTTTTCGTTACATCTTTATTATTTCAGTTAAATTGCCCGATGTCCGATAAATACTGGTCAACAATTTGTGAATATTGGGGCGTTTCGAAATATTGCGATAATTCTACTTGGAGCGATCGATTGAGTTTCCAAGTCGCGATTAAGATGCGACACATCGAACAGTTGGGCGATTGCGTTTATTTACAAGTTAGTAATGGGATTTTTGACAACGGCGAGCAACATTATCCTAATTGCCCTGATAGTGCAAACGCAATGTTTGCAATTTGTGATATGAAATGCGGATTGGCCGCAATCAATGAATTGGTGGAGCAGCCGCAAATCGACGACAGCGAAGTATACGGAGCTTATCAGTTTTGGGTGTTGTTTATGTTTATGATAATCGGATGGGTTGGACAGGCTATCGTTGTTAGCGTAACCGATGCTGTATGTTTCGAAATGTTAGGTAAGCCGCGAATATGTTCTTTTAAAACTGGTATTGATATTGAGTTATCCGTTTTAGATAATAAACCTGAGAAATATGGCGTTCAGCGATGTTTTGGTGCCTTAGGCTGGGGATTATCCACTGTAATCGCTGGACTTTTAATGGATTCCTTTAGCAATTCGAATAGTTCGGTTAAGAATTATATTTCAGTATTTTACATGGCGTGCGGGATACTTATATTAGATTTTATCGTCTCTTATAAGCTCAACGTAAGTATTTGAGGAGAATCCCACATTCATTATTTAAACCATTCTTCGTTATTTCCAGTATACACAAAAGAAAATGTCAACCAACATCCTTCGCGACGTAGGCTTATTATTGACAAATTTCCGTATCGTGGTCTTCATGCTGTTCTGCATATTTATTGGTATGTGCACCGGCTTAGTGTGGAACTTCCTATTTTGGCTGATAGAATACCTAGCCGAGAACCAGGAAGGTTGCGATTTTATGACCTGGATCAAAACGTTGCAGGGTTTAATCGGAGCAGTACAGTGTTTACTCGGGGAATTACCGCTGTTCTTCCTATCCGGCTGGATACTTAAAAGAATCGGGCATGTCAACGCGATGAGTCTCATATTGTTAGTGATTGGAATCAGATTCGTTTTGTATTCGATTATAAAGAATCCCTGGTGGTTCCTTCCGGTGGAATTAACAAATGGAGTCACCTTCGGGTTGTTTTACGCGTCTATGGCTTCGTACGCGAGCGTGGTAGCCCCATCTGGTACGGAAACTACAGTTCAAGTAAGAATTTTTACATATTTAGGGGAAAGGCCGGTACATTTGAACACTTTTTATAAAATATAAGATATATATTTTTTTAATAGGTAATACCAACGATATCAGTCTTAGATGGTAGTCTTAGGTGATAAGGGAACTTATTATAACTAAAAAACGAAATACTTGAAAATAAACGGAAAAAAAACGAAACTTATTTCAACCGCGCATTTGTTCAAATCTTCCCTCCTACAGGGGGTAGATTTGAACAAAACCTTCTAAGATACATTGTAAGGTGTGAAATCAATGCCAAAAGACATTAGAACTTAAGAATAATATCTCTAATGTTAACATCACTACATTCAGGTTTGTCTGGCATTAAAAACTTGAATAAGTCTTCTTGCCCTCTTTAAATAGTTCACTTTATATTCATCTTCTTCAAGTCTGGATGTTACTTAAGCCACAAAATGTTTAACGTTTTTTTCTTTTAGCTGTGTTGGATATTCTTCATTTTTCGTCTATAATAGTTTTTTCTAAAAATTCTTCCAAACTATCTGATTCATCGCGGATTGAGTAATTGTCATCTTCTTCTGATTCAGATTCTACACATATTTCGCCTCTTTTTTTGGTTGCTTGATTTTTTTCTCTAATGCGTCTTTTTTCAAGTTTTCACATCTCCAATTAAGACTAGGTTTCTTTCTTTTTGCTAAACGTAACAAAGATTCTTTCTCAATGTTATTTTTCTCTGGCGGAGTTTTTGTTTAAATTTGTTTTACGGGGAGCTGCTTTTGGTAGTGGCCTTGTCATTTCTGGAGTTAAAACTAAAATATTTTTATTGGTGGATGAATCGATCTGCAAATTCGAGGAACTGTGTAAGGAGATGTCATACAAAGTATTTAAATCTTGCACTGTACTTGTGCGGAAATTAATATGTGGGACTTTTCCTGACGGATAGACTTGAGGTTCTTCTAAATTAACTACTGGTTGTTGAGTACTTGTTTTATTTGAATTCTGAGCAATCTGCTCTGTCTGCGTATCCTGAGCAAAAGCCTTATCTGTCTCAAAAACCGTTTCAAAGTCCTCATCGGAAAAAAGCGTTTGTGGAAATTGGCCATGTCCCATGGTGATATTTTTAATTGCGAATGAATTGACGAAAGCAATGTTTGCTAATTCAGCTAAATCGTGGATCATTATTGTCTTTCCGGGATTGGTAAGAAGCCAATCATTTTGCGTGAGAGAATACTTTGATTTAAATGGGCGCATCACTGCTACATCCAACGGCTGCATCCGGTGGGTGTAGTGAGGAGGAAATGTTACCAAGACCATTCCATTTTCCTTGGCATATATCACTGCTTTCAAGGAGCAGTGACTATCATGATTGTTCATTACTATGGGTATGGGGTTTTCTTTAGAGCATTTAGTGTGTTTTAGAATATGTTCTAAAACTTTAATAAAGAAAGAGCCAGTCATCCATCCACTTTTTGGGCTATTTGCAAGACCAATAGTTCTAGGTGGACCACCTCTTAGCATTTGATTGTGAATCTTCGTCCTCGGAAAAACAAAGACTGGTGGAATTGTATTTCCTGTTGCTTGTACGATGGCACACATGGTCTCCAGTTATTCTCTTTCGGCGGACACAACCTGACCCATTTGTTTTATACCTTTTTGAGCAACTACATTTGGCGCCTGAACTACTGTTGTTATGCCAGTTTCATCTAAATTAATTTTTTTTCTGGCGTACAGTGCACTCGCCTAATTGTGACACGATTTCTACATGTTGAACAAAATATTCAAAATTATTCCGACTTTGCCGTGTCATCCTTACCGTAAGCATACCTACATTCATCTGGACATTTAAAGTGATTTTTAACTATAACTAAAAACAATAAATTATCTTAAGGAAATCTTGAAGATTATAAAACACATTTGATGTTAAAATTGTGATTACTCGATTTGCAGGTATTGTATCGATGTCTTCTATGTCTGGCCACACAAAATATTCCTTCTTCTTTCTTAAAAATTTTATTTCGAATGCATCATCAGCCTTGTTTAGGACTGTTCCTATACAATAATAAACTTTTGATTTCTTTGTTGAATAGTCCATCACGACCCATGAACCAGATTGTAAGACATCTTGAGGAAAAGGCGATTGAACCAAATTTCGTTCATCTATATCTTTCATCGAATAGGTTGAAACATCAGAAGAAACAGGTGACTGTCCCATGTCTGGATCATCAACATCTGATTCTACTTCAACTAATGGACCCGTTGAAGAATTTGAATCATGGACTGAATAGTTGTCATCTGAACTATCTGTGTCTGCCACTTGCTTTCGCACTCTTTTTGTCTTTTGCACATTCAAAGCAGAGGACTTCAGCGATTCGAGATAGTCTTCTCTCGTTAAAACCTCTGCTAGTTTAGTCGTCGCTTTAGACTTCTTCTGACTGGTTTGACCTTTGTTTGCAATCTTTTGTAAAATCAACGACTCCAGGGTTACTGAACTTGGGGATGGACTTGGAGGTTGCGAAGCGGTAGCTATTGGACGAGCATAGCTCCTGTTCACTACAAACTGTTCCAAAACGGTATCATTGACATTATGTTCAATGTTGGATTTTTTTTTTTCATTGAATTCTTGCAGTTCTGCTGGCTTGAAAATCTCCATTTTGATTTTCTGACGATTGAGGGGAAAATACCAGTGTTCTCAAACCCTTTCTTTAAGGTAGAAGGGCTCACTTCACTTCACAAAATTGCAAAATCGCTTTTTCCAAGCGTTTGGCCGTAATGTTCTCTTTGCCAAGTAACCAGCATTTCGTCCCATTTTTTTCTTGAAAACGTTAAATGGTGGGTTATCAAGGGGTTGTAGAATATGAGTAGTATGCGGTGGCAGTTTCAACAGTGTAATGTCTTCATTGCGAGCCAATTTAATAAGTTCGATGGTCAGGTGTGATTTGTGACCATCAAATAGAACCAGAAGTGGTCCTTCTTTGGGGCAGTGTTTTAGAAATCTAGTTTTGAACCAAATACAGAATGCTTCTGATGTCATCCATCCGCTTGGTGTAGCGATATATCCTGTGTCGGGATATGCATCTGCTGGCATCCATGAATTCCATAGGTATTTTGCTTTATGTAGGATAAAAGGTGGTAATTAATCGCCATTGACAGAAATACAAAAAAGGACGGATGTATTTGTTCTGCCAACACAGGGGACAGTGTTGTCCGGAAAACAGCTTTGTTTTTTTGTCGCTACAACCTTAGTATTTTGCGGATGATGACATATCGAAGTTTCGTCTAAATTGAATATGAGGGTTTGTCGTTCAAGCCCAATTCTGCAATTGTTTCTTTCAACAGATCGAAAAAACCATAAATATTTTCCGGTGTGGTTTGTTTGGTACGAACTGTTTGCCGTTTTATAGGTTACTTGCAGGAAAGGTTCCACCGTTTGCAGAAAGAAATGCCTGGCCGATTGTTTTTAAACCTTTTTTCAATCTTATTCTCCCTGAGATAGGCTTTGACCAAATTGATAACTTCTTTCCTGGTAAGTCTAAATCCCCATTTGTTTAGGACTTGCAAATTTTCCGCTATGCGGCTTTCAATCTCCTCTGCCATTTCCACTGGCCTTCCCACCTTACTGATGGTGACTTTTCTACGATTTTTCCACCCTTTTAAATGTAATATCAGAGTGGACCGAGGAATATTGAATGCGTCAGCTGCTCTTTTCACAGTCCATCAATTTTCGGTTAGCTCTTTGGCACGCTCCATGGCTTCTTTTGTGTAAACAGGGTTTCCACGGCCAAGTGGGACATAGGCAGAATACATATAAAATCGGTTGTCGGTGAATATTATCTCCCTAATACTACTTCATTCAAAATTAAGGGCCGCATATTATAACTGGGTTAACAATGAACATTTCCACAATCATAGTACAAAGAAAGTCATTTTAATAAAGCCAAAAAATTATTATTTTTAAATCTATTGTTCGTGAATTCCTAATAAGGCTTTTAATACGTGAGTTAGTGCAAGCGTCGGTGGCGTAATGGTTCGCGCGACGGCTTAATAACCCAAAGGCAAGGATTGTTTAGGGTTCGAATCCCGGCGGATTAGTTTTATTTTTTAATTTTTATCTCCAACAATAATGCTACAAATTCAATAACACTACAAAAATCGATTTTTTGAGGATTAAGGTAAATAATGAATAATTTTTACAATAAAAAAAAAATGATCACGTGCTATATTATTCGATTTTTAATTGTTACTAACGACGAATCATTTGTCAAAATAAACAACAAACCTTAATAAGATTAAAAAAAAAAAAAAATAAAATTCATTTCTCGGATTCGAACCCCAAACAATCTGTGTCTTACGTTATTAAGGCGTCGCGTGAACGTCTGCGCCACGGCCGCTTGCACTAACTGACGTATTAAAAGCCTTATTAGGAACTCACGTACAATAGGTTTAAAAATAATAATTTTTATGGCTTTATTAAAATGACTTTCTTTGTACTATCATTGTGGAAATATTTACCGAAAACCGATTTTACATGTATTCTCCCTATGTCCCACTTGGCCGTGGAAACCCTGTATGTAGCTTTCTTCGCGGTTTGCGAATTTTTTTTTTTCTTCTTTTTTCATTTAGCCACGACGATAATTTTGAGTGGCTAAATGTGACACTACCTCCAATGGAAAGAAACAATGATTTAAGGTTAGGTAACACATGGCATTTGAAAGAGCGTACTTTTAGCTATAAGTGTTGAAAATTGAACATTGAAGTATTTGAGAACTGGAGGAGGCGTTGAATTTCGTGGACTACTGTCTCAAACGTAAGAAAATCACCGGATAAAAATGAAATCAAGAACTTACCATGCAGCAATTTTTCCCGTACTTTGACTGTTGCCGCTGAGTATTATGCATGCCAACGGTCAGATAGCGTGGAATTCATTATAATGACGCGGGTTTTTCAAATGATTATTAACAAGTGTTACATTTACTTGCCTGTCACAATTAGGCGAGTACACTGTGAACAGTGAACTCTATATACCTACGATATAACTAGAACGGCAACTTAATACTAAAAAAGTGAAGCCGGGTAAAAGATAGGCAACTGTGAACACTGACGTATTTCTATCTCTTTTCAACATATTGCGGTGTACGGCAGCTAAAGCGAGAAATTAATAAAAAATATTACGTTCGGATTGACAATCATTGTACATTGACATAAACTTCCAAATACTGCCTAAAACACTAGAAGACGCTGACAGAAACACGTCACATTGGCTATCTTTGTTTAGCTTCAACGCCTGAAATGCTTTTGTGTCTTAGTTGCCGTTCCAGTTACGAGGGAGCGTTTTTATATTCGCGGAATGGGGGATAAGGGGTGGAAATAAAAAAACCAAATTATTTTTCTTTTTCAATATATTCACCTGCAAGACGGATACATTTTTCACATCTTTCAATTAATTTTTTTATACCCTCATAAAAAAATGATTTCTCCTTATCTGCAAAATATGCCGAAACTGCCTCTTTGACTTCATCATCGGCAGTAAACTTTTTACCCCGCAGCTCTTTTTTCATTTTCGGAAACAGGTAATAATCACTCGGGGCCAGGTCTGGGCTGTAGGGTGGGTGATTCACAATTTCGAAGCCCACCTTATGCAGGGCAGCTAACGCAACGCGGCTCTTGTGGACGGGCGCGGTGTCGTGCAAAAGCAGCACACCTTTCGTCAATTTTTCCCGTCTCTTCTCTTTAGCTTCTTGGCTTCTTTTAGTCGCTCTAATATTGAAGCGTAATATTCTTCGGTTATAGAAACACAAACAACAATCAACAATATTCCTTCCGAGTCCCGAAATACCGTTGCCATGAGTTTCCCAGCTGATTGTGACACTTTAAATTTCTTGGGAGGTGCTGTGCCCTTTTTATGCCACTGCATGGAGTCTTGTTTGGACTCGGGTTCATAATGATGAGCCCAAGTTTCGTCTACAGCAGCAATTCGACTCAATACACCATTCTTGTCTTTATTACAGAAGTCCAAAAATGCACGCGAACACTCTACGCGCTGTGTTTACTTGGTTGGTTACTTGGTTGACGATAGCTCAAAGACTAACTGTCTAATAACAATGAAACTTCGTATTCATACTAATTATGAGTGGCTGCACAGGCCACGCCCCCAATGCGCCTAATCACCCCCTACAACCCGCTCATTCCGCGAATATAAAAACGCTCCCTCGTACGTTAGTATACAGTTCATAGACTGTAAATGGATCAAATTTAAGAGCTCGTTCATAATTGTCAAAAAATTGCCACACGTTTGTTTTATTAAAGCTGGTAGCACGAGCCGAACTAGTATTTTCAGGTTTTCTGAGAGTTAGCTTTTCATGCGATCGCATAAAAGATTTGAGTCAATCTAAACCAGCCATTGAATTCTTCCAATTTTCTGGATAAGTGCATTTAACTAATATAGCGTAACTGTAAGCTAGCTTGCGGATATCAGTGTACGTTAGACCATAACTAATTTTAGAGCATTTTAGTATGTAGACCTGTAATAGTTCTTCCTGTTGTTTAGTAAAAACCTGTTTGTTGTAGCTGTATTCATTCATTCATTCAGTTAGGGTGTTGTAGCTGTATATTTCGAAGCCTAATCTCCTAAATTGTTCTTTTTAAGTCTGTAGTATAATGCTGTATGAACTATCCCATACGCTGCTACAGCTCCTCTTATTGACATATTCTCTTCCTTTACGCCACGTATGGCAGCAGACATGTCTTCCTCTATAACCTCTGGCTCAGTTCTTTTTTTCTTGTTGTGCGCACCATTATTTTCTGGAATAAAAGCATAAAATTACTATTACAACATTTGAAGGAGTACATTTGAACAGCGTTAAAATGTACTCCTAGGACTACGTTCAAATCTACCCCAGGTGGCCATATTTAATATTTTCATGAGTAAAAAAATTAATGTTAATTCCAGAAACACAATTAAACAGGTATCAAATCTACATCTTTCAAGGAGTATGTTGCTCTACATAAAAACAAAAAGTAATTACTTACCAAATCAAAGTTGTTGCACTCTCTCGCCATATAAACATTGTACAACATCTGAAATAACATGATTCCCGTGTGGGTGCCGTCCAGCCGGTGCGGAGATTGTGGGAACTACCTACGTAATGGAGAAAGTGGCGGTAGATTTAAATGTGTTCAAATGTACCCGATGTTCAATTGTACCCCCTCTCCCCTAATAATTTTCTGAGCTGTATTAATTGTTAAATAATAATAAAAATTGGGTTTTTCGCACATTTAAATTTATTGATCTCTCTACATGTTTCGGCCAATGGCCATCTTTGGAGATTAGTCAAATTGGAAGTAAAAAAAAAACAGTCAAGGTTGCTTGTTTAAAAACACAAATGTTGAAGATGTAATAAGTTACACTTACATAAAAATTGACAGATGAAAATACAACTGATTTCGGACGATTCAAACACGCAACTTTTAATGTGAGAAGAACTCAATTTTTATTATTATTGGTCAACTTGGCACTCACATATGGTCAACAATGAATCAATTGTATTTATTGTGGTTGTTGTTTTAGGGGTTGGTCGGTGCTATTTTCGAAGGTTTCGGTGTTTCGATAGGAAGTCTAGTTGGCGGCGCCTTATTGGATTATTACGATCCGGTTGTAACGTTTAGGATTTTCGGAATTACATCTCTGATATTGTGCTTGATCCATGCTGGATTGCATTACATCATGGATAAAGTTTTCAAAGGTAAAGACAAGAAATAATCAGTATTTTGTTTTTATTATTATATTGGATACGTAGATAGTACTGTTTAAAGTTTAATATTGAGAAAGTAGAGCTTTATTTTTGTTACTTGTTTAGATTATAATATAACTATAGTAAAATTGATTTAGATGTGTTGGATACATGAAGTATTATAGCTTGTAATGTTTTTTTTTTTACAATGTATTTTATTTGTACAACATGTTATAAATATATAACGCATTATAATAAGTACTGTGCGGCGTTTCCTGTTTGTTCTTCTCTCGTGAATTTATACAAAATGTATCGTTTCAATTTTGCTTTCGATAAAATAGGAAGAGGGATTGTAGGATTTCACTTCATTGTTATATATTTAAAACATGCTGGTATGTCATTTTTTTAACATTTCAACTTGGTTTATGAAAGGTATTTTCATCGCAGTCTAACGCGCATGTTAAAAAGAGAAATTGCGGAGAAAAGTACGCGACGCTATCGCAGCATGAACCGAGACGTGTTCGCTCTTCTTTCGATATTTCGCTCTGAACTCGCACAGGTAAATTTGCTAAATGCTTCCCCACCACGCTAACTAATATCTGCCGATTCTAACAAACCGCTCGCCCTCTCTCTCCCCCTCACCAGATTCGTATTGGTTCAAGACTGCTACGTAAAAAAAAGATAACCATAACAGTGTCTTTATATGAAGAGAAGAACAACTTTACAAAATTAACGAACTTAACAGTAATCAAAGGTAGGATTTTTAATTTGTAACCTTGTAAGAGTATTAGAAATGAGTGTAGAGATGCGTAAAATGCTCGAAATGATCAGCATTTTTCCCGGTTCAATATTTCCACGTAAACGTCAAACTGACAGGTGTCAAATACGTTAATCAAGCAGTTGTTTTTTTTGTTTAGCGTAGCTAGAGCAATCTTTTTTTATGTATCAGTCTTGAAAGAATATCAGGAAAGATTGTGTTAACAAATTCGTCCTATTCGTATCTTCTTTGGTACGCCGAATTCGAAAATGACACCCGTTTCTCTCCATCACTAAAAGCTTTTTGACAACGCAGGTTGTAATCATGCTTTTTACTTGTTTCCTCTTACATCCTCTAGAAGGCTGTGTAGCACGTGCATAATTTTGTAAACAGTCTTGCAACTATAAACAGTAAACGTCCCTGCTGTTCTGATATACAGGGTGGGGCACATAAAGTGTTACAGAGTAATAGCACTCAAACTATTAATCATATCGAAAAATGTTTCAGACAAAAGTTTCAGTGTTCGGGAAGGCGGTCATACTGGGCCACCCAGTTTTTTGATCGGTGTAGGCGTAGAAGCTACGTCAATGTCAACTCCAATTTTTTAAATGGAACTATGTATTTTCGTTTCAATAACATTATTACGGATTTTAAGACGAATTCAGCGACCTACAACATAAGGTCATCCTAGTCACGCAAAGTATGAAAATAGGTGAAAAATCGAAAAATATCGGAATAATCAGCATCAAAGGATCCACTAACTTAGGTTTGGGTCTACCTACAGAAGATGCTCGAAGTGACCACCCTCCGCTTGTAAGTAGTGGTTAGTTCTCCGCGGAAACGACCGTCTAACGTTAGCCAACATTTGTGGTGTAATTTCAGTACGTGCTCAGCGTATTATTCTTTCTCCCATGTCGTCAGGCGTAGTAGGTGCTTCCGCCATTATGTGTCCTTTGACAAACCCCAGAAAAAGTAATCCATTAGTGTTAGATCTGGCCAACGAGATGGCCAAGCAACAGTAGCGCCTCATCTTATCCATTTTTCACCAAAAATCTCATTCATCACTTGTCTTGCACATAGAGCATAATGGGATGGTGCACCGTCGCGTTGCATCCACATGTTTCTGCGAACTAGCAAGGGCACGTCTTCCAGTAATACGGGGAGTACGTTTTGCAGAAAGTTTGCGTAAACTTGCCCACTTAAGTGACCTTCAAAAAAATGTGGACCAATGACGTGATCACCGACAATGCCGGCCCAACAATTAACGGACCACGGATGTTGATATCATACAGTTCTCGTCCATCGAGGATTCGCATTTGCCCAGCAATGCATGTCGTCTTCGTCAGAAAAAAGCATATGACTCAAAAATGAAATATCCGTGTGCATTTCTCGACGAATCCAGTTACAGAAATTGACGCGATTTTGGAAATCATTGCCGTACAAATCCTGATGCAGTGACATACAATACGGATGTAATTTGTGTTGATTTAACATTCTTAATACAGATCGCCGACTAATCATTCATTTTCGCGATCCCATGTACTCACAAAGGGAAGGTAATGCGTGACTAACTGACAGCCGTATGCGTTGACAGTTGATGCTGATAATTCCGATATTTTTCGATTTTTCGACTATGTTCATACTTTGCATGACTAGAATGACCTTGGGTTGTAGGTCGCTGAATTCGTTCCTAAAATCAGTAATAATGTTATTGAAAAGAAAATACATGGTTCCATTTAAAAAATTGGAGTTGACATTGACATAGCTTCTACGCCTACACCGATAAAAAAACTGGGTGGCCCAGTATGACCGCCTTCCCGAACACTGAAACTTTTGTCTGAAACATTTTTCGATATGATTAATAGTTTGAGTGCTATTACTCTGTAACACTTTATGTGCCCCACCCTGTATAATAGAGAGCCAGGTACTCTAATGCATCTACTGGAAGCTTTTGTCTAGTCAGTGGTACTGGCCGACGTTACTAGGAGGCACTATAATTTGGAACGTGATCTCCGTTTCTATACAGTTTCTCTTGGATGACCTTCAGGTGCAAGTTCAAGCACATTACCTTGAAGCTTAGATTAGCTAAGTGTAAAGACTCAAACTCTCTCAGGATTATTGAAAACATCGAACATTACTAAGATATACAGGGTGTAAATGGTTTGAGTGCCATAATTATAATGTAGTGTAGACTGAATGAAACTGAACAGAATGCCTTGATAAATTTTTTGCCTTTCATTTACGGTTTCCAAGATGAGTAAATACTACCAGAAGTTGGCAACGCCGCGCTTAAAAAATTTGTTTGTTCCGTTTGACATAATAAGTGGGGACCAACGCACTATAATATTGTTTGTGTTTTTATTTATCGAATTTTAGCTTATATTTTAGAAATTAAAGATATACTTTAATACAATATCCTACCTTCTTTCGTGATGCACTTATACACTACTGCTCACGGAAGTCCAGGCGGATCATTCTTTTAATTTCGATGTATAATAAAACACTAAAAACAAGGTATAATAACATTTATTTGCTAAAACCAACAAAAGTATATTGCAGTTCAATATATACAGGGTGGAGCATTAGTGCGAGGAAGTACAATTACTCCTGTATTATAAGAGAAATGAGAAAATGTTATTAAGATAAAAGTGCATGGGGAGCTATAACCTAAAAATATTTTTAACTATACAGGGTGTCAAATAAAGAGGGGTAAACTAAACTTACTTTATTTTAAACGGAACAGCCTGTATATTTTTACTGTTTACGGTTCTTCTACATCTTACCTTTATTATAATATAGGGTTTTGCTATATTATTCAGTTTACTTTAGAAGATATGGGGAAGTTTTACGTGAATTTAATAAGAAAGTTGGTGCCCCCTACCGTACTACAGCTTCCATATAAAATAATTCATAACATAATCTCCGTTTATCAGAAGTTATTTCTTTATCGAAGTATTCAATATTTATATACAGGGCGAGTCATAACTCGGAATGTTTATTTTCTCACCTATTTCAAATGGAACACCCTGTATTTTATTATTGCAGTAAACTCCTCTCTTCACGAACTTTATTATTTATTAAACATTCCCTACCTGTAGCTAAATGCGCTAGTTTTTGAATTATTTGCGTTTCTATAAGTACAGTTTCCGGTCTCTGTTGGTGGTCAACCCCGCTAGAATTTCAGGTATTCCAATGTGCTTATCTTCACCTTTTGATGTTTGCCAACAAGGGCCCGGACGTTTATGGTCTTGATAGACGCCTACGTGGCGATATCTCTCTGATTGAATCGACCGATTTAGATTGATTTTTAATTTTTTCCTGCAATTACATGCACTGAATAGCTTTCCCCACGCAAACTGACTTTCCAAGGTTTCGCTTTATTACGTGTGGTGGATGTTTCATTGCAGTGATTTCTTAAGCTGTACCGCTTGCTTGAGCTTGTGACAGCATTATACCGCCCTTTATAATGACGGACTGTTAATTACTTTGCTCACAGCAGCGAATCCTAAATCGATCGGATTCCAATTCTCTGAGAAAAATGTCACCGCTCTTATGGAGAATTGAAACCCACAACTCCTATCCATCCGCCACAATGATACTCAGCCGCCTAAGCGCTGCGGCTGTCGAAGTGTTGATTGATTCTATTTTTACTTAATTATACGCGATGTCCGAATTTCCGTGAGCGGTAGTGTATATACAGGGTCTGTTACTACGAGTTAATATAGAGAGAAATATAGGGAACTCGTACACATTGCGATTTAAAATGTTTAATCTACGTCTTATTCAATTGTGACGTTTAAATCTTTAAGCAAAGGGGAGGATCGAGGAAGCCGATTTTATTGAAAGCTTTGATCGTTGAAATATGTTAGTAACAATGATTTATTGTAGATTACAGTTTCTGTGGAGCGCTTTCTATTTTAAAATTAAGAAAAATATACCGAAAAATTAACTTCAAAAACCTAATATTTTCAACTTGTCAATTTGACATATGAATGACACTTCGAAGATTAAAGTCAATTATCTAAGTTCAGATGTGACTTGTTCATATGATATTTTCGTATTGATATTTAGTAAAATCTCTTTTTTTGCTTGTTTGCCACTAGTTTAATCTAAAAGGGGCAGAGGTAAATAAAACGCTACAATACGAGGAAATTTATTGAGACATTAAAATATATTTTATTTCTCTTATTCCATTGCAGAAACCAGTGTCGAGTATGCAGCTCCGCTAGACGCTATTACAATGCTGGAGAAACAGATGAGAAGATAGTCCTTGCTGATGTCACTAGAAGAAAATACCAGCGGTTAGTCATTGTTAACGAATTGTTTTCTTAGCGTTTAAATAATGAGTAGGAAAAGAAAAATAGACGATACTTAATTGAACTCCACAACATACAACTCTCAATGGTAGACGTTTTAGTGAGAATAATTTTTTTTTTCTTTTAATTTCGTTGTTATTGTGTATAATAGTAATACCATTTACGTTATGGTAAAGAAGACAATTATATTTATTTTAGTTCCGCAATGAAACGATAGATGGTTGTAGTGTACTTAATACGAGGGTGAGAATGTAATTTTATAAGTAACTAATCTCTACTAGTTGTTACGACATAAATATTTATATAACTTTTTATATTATATATTTCTGGGAGAAAATTTATCTCGAATTTGTTAAAATAAATAAGGAAAATAAAGACAAGCTATGGATCAGTATTAATATTTTACCAAGTAAATGGTATTATTATATTTAAATTTGTAAAACACTTTTTTTTTGTTTTTAGAACAATTTTTTAATTACGTAAAAATAAAGGGTACGGTAATCAGGGAAGCAGTGTCTTATAAAATATATAGAATTGTGAAAAGTTAATTTGTATTAGAGGATCCTTTATTGTTTATTTTATTTAAATAAAACTATAATATTCTAACCTATAGAATATTTTTACAAAAAAATGCAGCCATTTACCGTGTGGTGATTCGTTTTATTGTCTTTTCCACTATTGTCTTTTCACTTCACATGTAAAATTTCATTTCTTGTATCAAATCTCGTCACTTTACGCTTTAGTGTTAAAAGTAATGGCTAATTGTCGGAAAATATTGTATATTTTGATGGTTCTTTCACATGGCTAGACAATTTCAAGTCGTTAGCGGCGATGTTCCTGAATTGCGCAACAAGGTGCAGCAAAAACTCCAATTTAAATCGTATGTAGGTCAGACCGGGGCAAGAGTGAACGGTTTTATAAAATAAATTACTTTAATAGGCAGAACATCAATAACCACTCTTTTAGAAATTCATAAAAAAAAATATTCTTTAAAGAAAAACATTAAACAAGATACATATTATTAATAAAATAGTTGCATGTGTCTACTCTTGCCTTCTGTGGTGGGGCAAAAGTAAACATGAATGATAATACTATTACGCTCTACAAAAATCACACAGGAATGCTTCAGCCGTTGATTCTGCATCTGTACATGCTTCGTGAGACCATTTTCGACATCCTTCACAACGTATCCACTGCTCATTTACAGAAAAACTAAATGTCTCATCGCAGTAAAGACAAGTGCAATCTTCATCAACAGATGTGTTGCACTTTTCTAACTTCTTGGTCTTCTTTAATATCAGCTCTGAAGTAGAAGGTTTTGCAGTAATATTTCGTATGATCTTTGACTTCTTGGCTTCTTTTTCAACTAAACCTTGTTTATATGGACTACTTGTTATGATATCAGATTTTTGTTGCAATCTTTTGGTTTTCTTCTCGGGCTGGGACAGCGTGTGGAAGAGGAGTTCAGGAGTTCTTTCGTGTTCTCTTTCATCACTTGCGCCCTGCTGACTCGAATTGCCTTCAGCACGAGGATTGAGAGCTTCTGCGGGAGCAAATTCACTGTCAGTAAAAATATTTGGATTAAACTTGTGTATGCCAGCTTTCTCAAACCCATGGGTTATGTTGTCCTGCTGCCCTCTTAAAGGCACTAGCAATCATAGGACCCATATCATACTCCGTTATTCTTTTGCCTGGATTGTTAATCATCCATGTGTCCATTTCTGAAGTTAAGTAGGTACCTCTTAAGAGGACAAAAGACAGTTAGGTCTAGTGGTTGCATACGATTTTAATTTTATAGCCTTCAATGACTTATGACTGAAATGGCCGTCTACAATTAGTAATTTTGGATCGTCTCTTCTAGCATGAGTTGATTTAATAAAATGTTCAATGACTTGACTTCAATTCCTATGGTCTCGTATATTGCATCATTTAGCAACAGTGGGTTCATCCGGGCTCGTTTGTAAATTATAACTGGAGAAATAAATGATCCATAGGCATTAACACAGGCTACAACTGTTGCAGTTTGCCCTCTTTCTGCGGATGTAGCTCTGCCTACTTGTTTTTTTCCTTTAGCAGCTATAATTTTCTTCGGGCGTTGAACAACAGTGACCCCAGTTTCGTCCAGATTATATATGTTATCCGGTTGAAAGGTATATCTATTCTTTAAATCACGCCAAATGTTTAAAGAATCCATCAACTTGCGTTCTGGAAAATCCTGCAATACGGGCTAAACTTGTAGGCTCTGGCGTGCGAATTGATAAACCGCCAACCTTTCTTAAAAAAATTGTAGCCCATTGCTCCCCAGCCATGTTCTTAGTTCTATTAAATTTATGTGCAATTTTGTTTGCTTCTGCATATTCAACGGCAAGTTTCCGAAATTCTGTTAAATTTATTCAATAAAATGATCTTTCAAAAGCCAATATATGCTTTTTGAATTCCCTTTCTTGAGTTGGATTGAAGATAGGTTTAAATCGCCCAATATTGACGACAGTTTCCTGACCACGAGAAATTCTTTTGTGAAGAGTGGATAGTGGTATTTTATAAGTTTTAGCGGCTCACGTAAAGTAAACTTTTTAGACAGAACATCTTTCATGGCACGAATTATGTCTTCATTTGACCAAGAAGCTCTCTGGGACTTTATGGCAAGAGTGAATGCAGTGCAAGTGTTTATGCATGGTTCACAAAATGCATTTTTTTAATCACACGCCACAGCAGTGAGTTACGGTTTGGTGAAATTATAGGTTATATTATAAAAGATCGTCTCGTAGCCATGAAAATATTGCTAATCGTGATAGGCGTGAATAGGATAATTAATATTGTAAAGATACCTTACATCAGAACGATCACAAACTCAAGCTTACCTGTTTTTTCTTAGAAACCCGTACAATATACGCATAGTTCACTGCGTGGCTTTGACGCATCGACCACCTTCAATTACACTTGATCTGTGGTTCAAATGGTCTACCATAGCGCGCTTAATTAAAAAGTCTACTCTTGTCTCGTGATTACTCTTGCCCCGGTCTCCCCTATACTGCCCTCCTTAGTTAGAACGTCTTAACTGACAAATATGATTAGTGGAGATAATTGAGTTTTTGTGAAATCGCTAACGCAGTCTACAATTTTCAAAATTTTATTTTACAATTTTGCAAGAGCGTTGAAGATCTGCTGTAAGTTCTTTTTCAACTTTAAGAAATAGCTGAGCAATTAATATAGGTTTCGTATTACAAAAAAACTGCAGATAGGACATTTTTATTTAGCAACAAGTAAAAAAATATAAAATGTTTACTTAATTAGATAATTATTTGTAAATACACTTATCTACTATGAGAATAAAAATAAACAGATACCATAAAGTTACACTACATAAACAATAATAAAAAAGCTAGTTAACCTCCTGATCATCAAGGGTGTCATTATTGCCACTAGACTCTTGTAGCTCCTCCCAAAACTGGATTCTGTTAATGGGCAAAATAGGGCGCAATTTAGCAATGAGATTTTCCTTTCTTTCCTTGCTATGCCTTTGCATTCCGTTTTTGGGACTCCTTTGGGCAATTCCTCTTTAAAGTATTTCGCAGTTAAAAAATTTAATTCTGTAAATTCATCTGAGAATTTGTTTTTGTAACGCAAAATTCTTTCCCCTCTTGTAAATTTAACAAATACCATGTCGTTGAGGTAGGGTTTAGGTATTATTTTTTGTAGTTTATATTTTGAAGTAAAATCTTTCCAATTGAAAAACTCAGTAATCTTCATTTCAATTACGTCAACTTTAGACGAGTTGGCCTCTTGTACGGCACACTTAAAATCATCGAAATCGTATATCTTACCTTTTTTTTCATAGATAATTCCACCTGATGGTGGAAAGAGTCGGCAGCCATAAATGTGTGCCCCGGTTGGAAATATTTTATGTCCAAATTTTCGACTTGCACCTCTAAGCAGTTTACAGCGTACAGGAAGAAGCAAAATAGAGCCCAGTTTTTATTTTGTGCTCCACAATTGTCTAACCAGATTGTTATATTACGCCAATCGCGGTTTTTCAGAAGAAATGAATAAAAAGTTGAAATTAAATCTTCTTTTTTCCGTCCGGTTACGCCTTCATGCCAGATGATCGCAGTAGGTTTTACAGTTTTTGCTAGCTTTCCTACTGGGACAAAAGACTCGTTAAATACAATCACTCTTGGTATAAATATTACTTCTTTAAACATGTCAGCTCGTGGCAGCATAATGACCTAAAAGAAAAATAAGTAAAACCATATTGTATACAGACTACCAACACTTACCTTTTGCAAATCTGCTGACACTACCAACTTGTTGGTTATACTGAGTTTTCCATCATCTTGGTACTCGATTCTGGCTGCAACATATTTCTCTTTGTGAGTATTCCAACTTGCACATTCAGTGCACTCTGGGTTTAGATTAGTTTTCGAATGGTTGTTAACTTTACTGTGTAAATCAAATTTTTCACATTCAAAGCATTCCTCGTTTCCTAATCTTGTAAAGGATATGTTCATATCCGACACTTGTTTCCTATACAATTCATAAGAAAGTTTTGTATTGGGATACTTTTGTTTAAAATTTTTGTACATAAAAGTGATATCACTAGGAAGATATAGTCTGTTAGGAGCATGCTCTCTTCTGTAATGTGAAATCGTAGGCCTAAATGATTTAATATGTTCGATAATAACATTTCGATCAATTTTTGTTACATTTGGGTGGCAACCTCGCATATCTTTTTTAGGCGCTATTGCCGTCAAATCCCCAGCACGTACTGTTTTTATTATGCGATCATTATTGTCGTCATATCCGAGTGTAGCAAGTAAAAATATTTTACATACGAAAACCTCCATTCCAGCTTCATTTTTCAACACATATTTGAAACTATTGTCCCTCCTAGATGTATCCTTCCCAGTTGTGTTTCTTTTTTATTTCTTTTTATGCAACTCATTAAAAATGTTCTTTGTGGTCCTTTATCTAGTTTCCAGAATTGCTTATTAAGTTCTTCTTGTCTCTCAGATTTAATTTTTTGGGAACATTTTAGACGACACTTCTTAGTGCAGGGTTGTTTAACTTTATGTTTCTCAATTGCCTTTTCAAGCTTCAGCTTCTTTCTTTCAGAAATGGGCAAATCAATTATTTTACGTTTTCGAATCAACCCTTTTTTTGTAAACTTTTTCTTTTGCGATCGCTCGTGAATATCTACTGCGGTATCTAGTATATCTACTAGTATGTCTTTAATAATTCTTTCGCCTTGTTCAAGTTCCGTATTGAAATCATTTACGTCTTCACCATGCAAGTCTTCGGATATACCAGTCTCATTTTCTTCACTACTGCTACGACCGTAGTCGACGATATTTTCTGGAGGACGGTAGTCTGGGTCTGTGAGATCTTTATTAATTGTCCGTGGTCGTCTTTTCGCTCTAAGTTCAGCAAGTTTTTTTTCCAGGCCTTTATTTAATGCCAGAGTTAATATCATTTTGCCCGGCTCTGCATTCTAATAAAATGTTACCTTTGTGATTTCTACTTAACATGATTAATAAACAACAATACGTACTTATATTATGGATCTATGCAATCTTTGATACAACGTTAACTCAAATAATCCCGTTTGACACAACAACACACTAGCCATGAACAGCTCACACTGATAATTTTATTTTAGGTTATGTTTACAACGATGATGCAGGGCATTTCAGTCCTAAGTATTTAATGTTTGCAAACATATAACTTATTTATGCAAGAACGCTAAGTTAAACCGTCCTATCTACAATTTGCGACGTAGTTAGGACTTTTATGTTTAGGAAACTTCAGATAGGACATTTTAAGTTAGCAGCTGTGCTTGTTTTGCAGATAGGACAATACTTCTCCGCGCTTTTCACGCACACAGGGAATAGTTAGGACATTTAAACTTGGTGAAAAGATAAAATACCTGTAGACATTGCAATATATGCCAAAAACCGGAAATCGAAAATTTTGTAGATAGGACGTTTTAACTAAGTAGGGCAGTATAGTAGTTGCACTTGCGTTTACATCTAGTGAGTCTTTGCTACAGCTTTTACACTTATACACTGAAATAACACGTTGGCTACCACCATACATTTTAAGAAACTTTCCCTCAGACAATGCATAATGTTTAAAGTATTTTGTTCGGAATGATGCTTCTGTTCGTAAATATAAAGATAAAATGCAACGAGGCAGTAAATTAAAAGCCCTCAAGGGCTCATAATGAACCTCCATAAATCAAAGTCAAGGGGATAAAGTTCGGGTGATCCGGGTGGGCATGCAACAGGACCACCTCGACCAATCCATCTTGGATGATTGGCCCAATTGTTAACCATATGTCTCGTCGAACATTCAGTGAGATATCCTCTAAAATGGCGGTTCTCAACCTTTCAGGCTCTCAGCCCCGCTTCAGACTTTGATGTGAGGTCACGCCTCCCTTTACGGATTAAGTTAATCTAGACTTATATATGATAAATGTACTTACATTATGTTTGAGTAAAATGACTTTGAACTTAGGCTAGACATACTCTGGTAAGGAATATAAAATCATATTTGTTCAAATACAAATTTTAATTACACAAATCATCGAAAAAATCACAACAAAATATCAATAATGTAACCGGACACTGCACTGTTTCTCGTTAACTATTCTTTGTATGTTTGGTTGCAATTTTGACAAAGAACACTTTCCACATCTAGTCTGGCTCGATATTTAGATTTTATATTAGCCAGGGCTGAAAATCCTGACTCACATAGATAAGTTGATGAAAATTGTACAAGCAACTTGGCTGCCGCCATTGCTACTTCTGGGTAAACAGGAAGATATAGTAGCTAGAAATCTTCGAGATCCGTGTTTGGGAGATCCACTTTAGCTGTGGAATCACATTGCAAGTCAATTGTTTGCTCTTGAATGTGATCAGGAAGTATATCAATGTTGATTTGAAAGGGGTCTCTTGTTAACTTGAATTCCCAGTTTTCCGAGCTTATATCTGGAAAATAGACTCCGATTTTGTTCTTCAGAGATAACAAATGCTCAGATATTAGGTCCTTCATTTCATTTACTAGGTCTTCTGGAAGACTCCGAATTCTGCAGGCGGCGTTGCCGAAGAGCCATCTTCTCATCAAAACTCTTAATTGAATCATAGTTCTTTAAAATACTTTTCTGACCTTGTAGCTTTAGGTTCAGAAGATTTATTGTTTCGAAAATATGCCAGGTAAAAGATAAATTTGTCATCTGCAAATTTCTTGTACAGTTCTTGACTTGAACTCATCAAAAAGATTTCAACTTCTGATTTCAAGTTGAACAATCTCACAAGCATATTATCTTTGGACAACCAACGAACTTCGGTGTGAAAGATAAGTGTTTCTTGGTCACTGTTCAGTTTTTGACACAACACTCGAAAAAGTCTGGTGTTCAAAGCACGTGATTCACTACTTTAACTGCTAAGTTCAAAGCAGTGTTAAGTGATTCAAGGAGACTCTGGCAAGCCAAAGCTTGTCTGTGGATGATACATTGGGATCCAATTATTTTAGGGTTCTTTTTCTTCGCCAATTCAATAAATCCTGATCGGCAACCTGTCATCGCTTGAACTCCACCAGTAATATTCAAGATTTTTTGAAAACAGTATTTCTCCAAGGAATTTCTTTTCATCTATATATCTACAGTAAAACAACAGCTTCGCTTGTTTTGAAATGTTTATTGTTTCATCGCATTGAAATGCAAAGAATGGGGAGTTCTTTAGCTTTTGCACCAGTTGATTTTTCAAATCAAGAGCCATCTCGTCAATTCTACGTTTGACTGTATCGTTTGATAAAGAATTTTTGGCAACTTAATTGTAGCTATCTTCACCGAGCACAGTACTTCAAGCAGTAAGCAAACAAGGTTTTATGAGTAACTCACCGATTGTGTGCGGTTTCTTGTCTTTAGCTATCAACAAGGCAATTTTGTAAGAAGCCTCAACATCCTTTTCATTTTCCATTACAAACCTTCCACTGGAATCAAGTTTCATTCTCATAAGGCAACTTTTTCTAGAAACGAATTATCATTACTCAGCATAACAAATTACGCACTGAGGTAAATGACGTTTTTCTTAATAAATGAAAATCCGTATTTAATATAGTCATCACTGTAGAGTCTTTTCTTTGGCTGTGATTTAGCCATTTTAATAACAATTAACCAGTAAAACACAGAATACTTGTCAATGTGTCAACTGTTTCAAAAACTACAAACTTATTTAATTTTTTTTAATTTGTAATTTGTTGACGCCTTCCCTGGAATTCTTCCACGCCCCGGGGGGGGGCGCCCCTCAGGTTGAGACCTGGCAGTTCGTCAATAAGAAATTGAAGGTAATTGTCCACATTTAGCCTCCCAGGAAGAACGACAGGACCAATCAACAAGTCATCGATTAGGACTGCCCAAACATTAACAGAAAATGGATGGTGAAATTTAGATGGGCGTATAGTTTTGAAATTTTCTGATGACTACCTGTACAGGTTTCTCAGATTTGTAGCATCACTTCTCGTGAATTTATCTGTCCAGAGGACTGTTCTGCATAAATTAAAATGAAGCCCTGACCGTCCAGATTTAAATTAATTTATATTTGTTTATATTTATATATTTTGTTTCAGTCTTCCAGCTCAGAGAAACATTTTTTTATACGAAGAACTAACCGAGACCGGAGTATTATTAAATTAATCAAACATCTCTGTTTAACATCAAAAACATTCAATTGTACAATTTCCATGATGACAGATGCAATTTTTTCAGTTCGACAAACATTTAAAAGTAAAGAGACGTGAATTTACTTTCAACGTGTCTGAATGTGTCTCATTGTCAGTAAATAAACCGTGACTAAACCCGACCAGCATCTGGCAGTGTCAATCTTTCTAAATAAAAATTCCCAGGGTGTAGTATTGAGCGCCATCTAATTTTATTATTGTAACTTCTGTGAAAATATTGGTGATAACATTTAGAACCAGTTTAAGCAAATATCTCCATCACTGAGTCCACTCTTCTATTGTTTCAGTTTTAAGGAATTTTGTCCATAAGTTAGGCGCGCACAAAATCACCCTGTATCGTCGTGTTTTGACTGCAGGAATCTATGGTTATCAGACATTGCGCTCTGCGATGGAAATCATGAGTCATATTTTTTCTGTTCCAATATATTCTCACCAGTCCGTCGAATCGTCAACGAAATTTAAAATTTTTGCGCACTCTGTATACTATTACATTTCTTTAGCACTTTATCTCGACTGGTCAATCATATAAAAAAGTATGTATGCAAGGTTGCAGGGTTTCTACCTGCAGTACTGACCAACACAATTATTTTTTAAATTGAAAAGATCTATGTTGTAAGGTAAAGTATAAATACAGAATAAAAGTAATACTCTTTTCCTTACAATTGGTCAATTAGAAATTATTATGTAGAACATGTTTTTAAATGTCTGAAGACGCCTTATCATCCGCCTACACGGCGATGGATTTCGGTTTATCACTGTCATATAATATAAAAAAAGCACTGGGCTGAGGAAGGACCCTTGCGGAACTCCGACATGAATATGACTCCGCCCCGAAAGCTCACCTCCCATTTTGATTGAAAACGTTCTGCCGGCCAAGTAGGAATGGGTTTTATGCCAAAAATACCAATTTTATACAACAAACTAATGCCACACCGAGTTGAACACGTAAACCCTCCGGAAACTCAAAACTTCATATAATAACCAGATCAAGTGACATATCTAAGTATATAGCTTTGTTATGAGTGATTTGAAAACAATCTCACAAGATTTTTCTTTCTCATTTGGCCGTTTTTCTATCTCTTATGGTTTTCGATATACACCGCGCACCAAAATTATGAGAGAGATCAATTTTTATATTCAATAATTTTTTAATTATGACCGTTGTTTTTTAATAACCTGCAACAACAACATTAAAATGTGGATGTTTTACATTTATTTTTGTCTTGTATAATTTGTGTGTGTAAACTTGTTCCAATGGCCTTGTTCCAGCACTATTTCTCCGTTTATAATGCTGCAGTGTGCTGTTAATTACTTTGCCCCCAACAGCGAATATTAGATAGATCGGGATACAATTCTCCGAGAAAAATGTCACCGTCCTCTCGTAGAATTAAAACCCGTATAATTTTACGTGTTTAATATCTGTAATAGGGTGTGTGAGAGAGAGAGTGAATATTATTAAATAAGTAATCACCACACGGTATCTTGTTATTTGTGAGAAAACGATATCTGTACTTATTCTATTTATATTACCTAACACCTTTCCTCCCTTAAAAAAAAATTGTGAAATAAATCGTACATACCAGAATCCTATATTTTTTTTTAATAAGAGCAAATCACCGATTCAAGTCAACAATTTTCACGAGCACTTATATCGTCTCGAGCCGTCAATAATTAACTATCGAAGTACATCAAATTCCAAACAGGACGAGGCTCAAGTACAATTGATTTTATTCTTAATCTAAATTACACTTGTAGATTTCATTCTGTTATTAAGTACTTATCTTATCGTTATGTATAATTTTAAGTAATTAAACCCGACTGGAATAAAATGAGACAATATTTTGAATAATTCAGCTCTAATCTATCATTAGGGAATTAAAAAAACCGGAAGCGTAGTATTAACCTGCTTGGTTTTACTACTTCAATCGTCAATTTAAAGAATATTCATAACGATTACTAACAAAGCAATTAAATTTAATCTTGATTATTTTTTAAAACGATGTAATCAGCAATAAGTACCTACACCTTTTTATAATCGTGTTATTTATTGTCTCAAGTGTTACTTTTAGTGTCGTGTCATGTGTTTATTTTTGGAATATTCATTGTTATTATTTTACCTTTTTTTTTAGTAGTTTATAACTCTATTAGAATTCGAGTAATTACTATTACAGTCGGTGTTAATTACTGTTTCGTAACAAAGAGGTGGTATTAAAACTTTCATGGTTGTTTGTTCAGTTGTTTTTTTTTTGTTTTAATTTTGTTTTTCATTGTGAAATAAAATCGATTCAATGAAGAAAGTTTTTTTTTAATCCTATCATGAAATTTCGAATAGGTGAGACTTGTGAAGCAACGAGCAAGGCATGGACGCAATAAGTCGTTGTATGATCCTGGAAGGGATGGCCAACCATGCTGCTACAATTCGCCTCCATAGATTCTCAACGTTAGCTGGAGGATAACGTCGAAGTGTCATCAAGTTTTGCATAAATAGCTAACGTTCCTCTGGCCAGTGCCAGTGCATACTCCGTGCGAGTCGGAAGCTGTAACTCTTTATGAATCGGTGCATTGTTTACAAACCAAGAACATTGAGACGATTTATTTATGAAGTGCTGGCATTAGACCAGGTCAGGGCACCATAATATCGTATACATATCAGTAGTCTTATCTTAAGACTCAAAGAGCTTTTTATAGAAGACAAATGGATACAAGACAGACCTCTCTCGTAGGAGATGACATTGGAAAATTGTTTCCTGAAAAACATTTCGATGTCGAGTGTTACGCCCAGGTAGGTCACATGGGGTTTTCAAGTATTTTTATATTCACATAAGATTATATAACATTTAAATTTTGGCGCGCTAAGCTTTTGTTTGGGAATGTACACGACAAATCGATGGTGCAGCTTGAGGGGTCAGGTTCCGACACAGTCATTATATTTTTCAACGTCTGTGAAGAAGTAATTGCGTTGGGCGTTTGTATGTACTGTTTACATTTCATATATGGTTATAAAATTCAGGTAAAATTGAAAAACCCAGTGATTTAGATGTTAAAATGTTTTTATTTTATTCCTAGACGTATTAGCATCTCTAGTTCGTCACAGAATATTATTTGTTGAGTTAGGTATATTAATAGATCTAATTAATATAACTATGTTGTGACCTTTATGTACTTATCTTTCAATTCCTGAATTATTTCCACTTATAGGTCAATGAAACAGCAAATTAATTAAATGCCAATTTATTATGTTCTGGAATAAATTGGTATTTAATTATTAAATTGCTGTTTCATTAACCTGCAAGTGGAAATAATTCAGGAATTGAAAGATAAATAGATCTAATACAAACTAAACAACATTTATTGTATATAAATGCTATAATTACTCATACTTTACTACTATCCACACTTTAAAATTTGAATAAAATGCGGCATTCTCTCGGTAGTCGCGTGCGATGATTCAAATCAATCGCGTGCGATTTCGCCGCGCCAAAAGTATAATCGTCTCTGATTGGTTGAATGAGGTCGTCGCTCGCTCGCTCGCTCGCCCTTTCGAAAACCTTACCCTTTTACGCGTATAAACCAAAATTTCAGCATACACCTGGAACTGCGATGAGCAGTTCATCCCAACAAAGCATTAAAGCCCTAACTCCAGATTTATCGACATTACCTATGTTACCCGTATTGCACTAGCTCTGAGCGAGGGCAGAATCAGTGATTACGTCATATGACGCTACTCTAGGGCAGTCTCGGGGCAACACGAGTACCCCCAGTGGAAAACGCTATAAGGAGACGCTATAAAGCATATTTCCTGTATGTTCAAAACGGCGCACTGGGCGGGGCTTACGTGGTGTAGCAATATGGCTGCCTCACCAGGTCTTAAAATTGTAAATATAATCTTAAGCCTCCACTTAACAGATGGTTTTGTTTAAAATTAATTACGTCATCCCACGCCTATTAGGCCTAAGGGCCATAAAAGTCATAATTTGACAATATAAACGCTCAATATGTAATAGTTTAATTATGTACAGTGGCCAGCTTTTAAATCAATACCACCGCAAGCTAACGTCGACCTTATCTACTAATTATGTATAATGTAACCCCTCTACATTGTTATTAAGGTTTAGGAAATTCCGTAACGGTATCGATTATGCTGCTGCCCACTGTACCTACATACAGGCGCACCAATTGAAATTTTCCAATTACGGCCCTACACATTGTTTTTATGTCAAACACTGACCTATGAAATGTTATTTTCGACGAATTATTCTTGTTAACGCTGTTTCTACTCTTGCAACTAAGTAGAGCACAAGAAATCATCATATCTTGTAACGTGCCATCGAAAAAAAACATAATTGGTGTAGGCTATGAAAATGTCAAGGAATAAATGTCATTATGTGAAAGTGGTTAAAGTAACAATCCATTCACATAGCCTACTCTAATTACGATTTTTTTTGATGTGTCTATAGTAGTTTGCTATATAATATAACTGTAAGAACTGAAATAATCAAATAATCCAACCATACATGACATATACACTAAAATCTACGTATTTGACGTAAAATGGTGTACCAATATGGCCGACCTGCGCCGTTTTAGCCACGTCATAGCATCTCCCTACTTATTCTATCTCAATGTGACAGTCTATGATGACAATCATGACATTATTTATCTAATTTTCGACCAGTCCTGAAGTAACTTTCGACTATAAACTTTTTGCGTTATAACTCCAACATGTTGAATAAATATTCAAACGTAAGCTTCTCTAACTTAGGTTTTTGTCACTGACAGCTGTCACAATTTGAAGTACTACAATTTAGAGCTATCGCAGTGTCGCCAATCTTATTGAAGAAAATACTTTAAAACTTTATGTTGACATGCCTCATTTTTAAATTCAAATGTGTCAAAAATTTGACAGGGTAAAAGTAATTAATATTTATTCACTTAAGTACCTAATTCTAACCTAAAAGTTTTTCAGAATTACCGAACTAAATATTTTTACTTCATTCAAACATTTATAATCGTTCGGGTACTAGCAGTATATGTAACCTACCACACTGTCCCCAACTGTTAATAATACAATATTCTCTCTCTATATATCCTTTTCCCTATTGCTTAAGTGTTAGAGATGCCATCGGCTCCTGGAACTTTACCGTTCCTCCGAATACTAATATGGCGCTGTACCTCTTCCCTACCCACAACAGAAAGCTGTTCACCACGTTAAACGTTTAAATATTTTGAATAGTGAGGCCAACCTCACCGAAAAAATTCTCCAGATATTCGGGAAAAAACCTGGACCTTATCCTCTGTGGAGTCTACAACTCCTGCGATAGTCTCCCATTATGATGGGATCCCACCTACCTTGATATCGTTTTTTCCAATTTTCGCAATGGAATCTTTCTCCCTGTTCATCATCTCTTGTCTTTCCTAAATTAGCAGGAAAGAAATCCAAATGTGACTGCCAAAAAAGGACGATATCTTGGCAGTTTTCACTCCTTTGATTTCTCAGAAAATGTTTGCAATCATTTCTAAAACCAATCTATGCTGTCAACTCTAAATCATTCATGGTACGTTTAAAATTTCCATCTTTGAAAAGCTTCCTAATTTGTGTTCCTTCGCGAACAGTTTTGCCTTCTTTCAATATTTTTTTAATTTTACATTAATCTTAGCGATAACAGATAAAAATATATATTTTGATAAGGTGACGTGAGTTATAAGAATGCAGTTGTTATATGCAAAACAATGCAAAATATTAAAATTTTAAAATTGTTAAGTCAGTTAATGAAAATCGTGTCGGCTAGTGTAATTAATTTTAAAACAACGATAACAGAATTTCGCGGACACGTGTATAGCTTGTTATTTTTCGAATCAGGCAAGTACAGGAGGATCCTTCGATTAAAATAAAAAAGTAAGCGCTTTATTGCAGAACTTGACTTGATATTTAAAATTTTTTACGTAATAAATATGAAACTTGAACTGGATTACTTTCCTTGTACTTAACCTACTTCATGGCACATAATTTTGCACGAGTTCCCTGCGCTGTTAATCTTTATTTTAACACCATAATAGATTACGTTTCTAAGAATTATATGCGTTCCGTTGTTTTATTGTATTAAAAAAATGACATAATTAAATAAATATGGTTTTATTATTTTTTTATAATAAATTATACGCCTGAACAATTCACACCAACATTTTTTTAAAATTAAATTATCAGAAATTACACAAAAATATATTTACCAATTCCTGCTTAACATTAAACCAACGTTTATAAAGCACTGATTTAACACACGTATATATGATACTGTATTTAATTATTGGTGTTCACGGTATTTTACAATATGTCCCCCACCATTAATTGCCTCAAGTTATGAAAGAAAAATATCTCAAATAACGAAGCTGTCGTAGTATGCAATTACAGCGGCATACAAAATTAGTTCTAATTGTTCTACGTCGTTATATAGACAGTAAAACGAACTTACAATCAATTGCTTGTACGTTTAAATTTGGACAACCCCTATATGTTGCTGGCTTAATGCATGTTAATTATTATGTCATAGGTTAAAATCTTTTTTAATTGCAATCAAGTCGCTTTAATACATTGATGAATTAGTACACGCGTTTGTTTATTTGTTTTGTGTTGAAGTTTTATTGATGATTATATAATATTCCCACTTGTGATTTAAAAAATTTAATGATAATTTATTCCAAGAATTATCTTTATTTCGCCAAAACGAGTTTTGAGCAACGTTTTAGCATACAAGTACCTATAAACGTTTTTTTTTAACAAGTTCTAAATGTTCGTTTCTGTCGTAGATTTCTAAAAATATATAAAAACGAACCGCATTCCTCTTCCATTGCATATGCATTTTATCGTATTCTAAATCGTTATACTTTAGATTCTAACAGGTTCAATCCATGAAAGCATTTTTAGTTTTAAAACGTCGTAAATTTTGTTTTGAGTAAATAAATTATATTTAGAAGAAATAGACTGCAATGCCTCAATTTTCTATTTTCATCCTACTCAGTCATCAGACTTTTGGCACATCTCTGGTTATCAAGTTTTGGCTAAAAAACCCCGTCCGTAAATTATTTTTGTTTTTTTCTTCACTCTAGTTAGCTACCAAATGAATTGACTGGCGTAGTAATTTTGGCAATTGATCGTATTACTCAGAATTCATCAGAATTTTGGCACATTCTCTGGTTATCAAGTTTCGGCTAAAATACGGATGATACATTTGTCAAACATATGTTTTATTGCCGCAGTATCGTACGAGGGCGACCTGAAATGTTTCCGGAATCACAAGTGACGAACCACGCAGTAGACGCCCAAAAACCGCTACCAACAATGAAATGGTCGGCAAGATTCATGATGTCGTGTTAGACGATCGTCGATTGAAGCTGAGAGAGATAGCGGAGACAACAGGCATCTCAGAGGAACGCGTTGGATGGGTATCGCGTTTGCTCACACCGGAGTAAAAACGAAATCGGGTGACCGTTTCGGAGGAGTATCTTTCTTCATGCGTTTCGTAACCGTAGAAGAGACTTGGGATCCACCACTATATACCGGAGACCGAGAAACAGTCGAAACAGTGGATTTTTTCGGGCGAATCAGCTCCGAAAAAAGCAAAGATCGTTTCAACGACCGGAAAGGTCATCGCGACTATTTCTTGGGATTGCCATCGATTATCTGTCTGCAGAAGGGAAGAACGATCACGGGGCAATATTACAGCGATTTATTGCCCCAATTCGATGCAGTATTGAAAGAGAAATGGCCTCGTTTGCAACGGAAAAGAGTGTTTTTCCACCACGACAATGCGGTGTGAAAAACTCATTCAGTGAGTAAAAACAATATTGACTCAAAAAGGCCTTTAGATGCGCTTTAGAGCACTTGTTCGGCATTACTTTCAATTCATCTGGTAAGGAATTATATATTCTTACCCTAACCATTATATGAGACCTATAAAACTTGCTCGACTTCGCCAGTAAGTTATAGATGGTAGGTATACGCATTGATTTGAAACGGTGACGACATGACTCTCTTGGAGGTAATTTATTTATTATTCGGATTTTTGTAATAATAAAATTTGCTTGGTGTTAATATTTGCGCCCCAAAACAGTAGACCATAGTTTAGGTGTGACCCAAAATAAGCAAAATATATCATTTTAAGAATCTCTGCATCGTCGCAAACCCTTTTTAGATTAAGTAATACATAGATCGCGGTATTTAACTTCGAGATTATATTGTTTACATGTGGCTTCCAGTCCGGAAACGAATCAACCGTCAGCCCCAAAAGTTTAATGTTATTTACCGTGTGAAGCTTAATATTTTGTGTTACTAAATTAACGTTATCTCTTTCTTCAAAGATTAATAACTTCGATTTCTCGTGATTAATGATTAAATTAATTTTTTGAGAACCATTCGTGCAACTCACGCAGAGCAACACGACAATTCTGAAACAGTTCGTCTCGCGTTGATCCCGTGACGATGACAGTAGTATCATCTGCACAAAGAATTACTTTACTTGTGACATATTGTGGCAGATCATTGATGAAGACTAAAAACAACAGTGGCCCCAAAATAGACCCTTGAGGGACGCCCATAGAAGTATTAGCAAGGGTCGAGCAGTAACGCTGGACGATACCCGAAAACTGCGTGTGTCGAATTTCGATATACTGTGTACGCTGATTTAAGTAGGAGCAAAACATATTTAACGCTGTCCCTCTAACGCCAATGGAGTTAAGTTTATCTTTCAAGATACTATGGTCAACGACCGTATCGAAGGCCTTTGACAGGTCCAACGCGATACAAGCCACATATATTTTTTGCAATTTAGGTTAATTAGAACCTCGTCCACGATATTAACCAATGCTGTGGTAGTTGTCTTATTCTCTAAGTATGCGTGTTAATTTGGGGAGAGCAGGACATTGGAACTTAAAAAGGACTGTAATTGGACTTTCATATGTTGTTCCAAAATCTTGAACAATGCAGGGAGAATGATATTGGTCGATAGTTGCTTATATACATGATTTTTCGGATTTTTTATGAATTGGCACGATTTTTGCTATCTTATGGTTTAATAATAAAATTTTAGAGAAAATACTCATAATACTTTATTCACTCAAATTAAATTAACTCAAACTGAAGACCCTCTTCTGCTTGACAATAACCTAATATCTATCACAAAAATTACGCAAGGAATTTTGCAGCCAGTCAGGTGATATTTTTTCAATTTCATGCCTGATTCTGGCTTCCAGGTCTTGTAAATTTTGTGGTTTCTCTTTGTAAATTTTATTTTTTAAATGACCCCAGAGGAAAAAATCTAAGGGACTCAAATCGTGCGACCTAGCAGGCCATTCAATAGATCCTCGACGTCCAATCCAACGACCTGGAAAGACGTTATTCAAAAACAGGCGAACATCAACTTCATAATGTGGTGGAGCGCAGTCTTGCTGAAACCAAACATTGTGGTTTGGCATTCTTTGTCGATCTTCATCCGGAAATAAATGTGCAATGTCAGGTACAATGTGATCATGCTGGTTTAGGTATCTACTTGCTGATCAGAAAATAAAATGTGGTTTAGACAATTTGGATTATTATTGATCATTTCCATCATTATTGCACAAAACTGCATTCTTCTGTCAGGGTCATCTTCGTTTAGCTCATGGAGAAGGTGTATCTTATAGGGTTTGTATTTGTTCGTTTTTAATATTCGAACTACCGACGATTGACTGATATCGTTATCCAAAGACGTAATTGGATTATCCATAACACTAAGTAATACATTAAGAGCTTGATGTTGATTTGTGTCTGATTTTGGACGTCCAGACCTTGGAATATCTTTTACATTTCCAGTTGCTCTAAATTTTCTAACCAATTTAGACACTTCTGATTATATGTACAATAGGATTTCTCTCCGGATGAACGTTATTAAATAAATAACAAACATCTTGGTGTGAACGTTGTCGATTTCCATAACCAACCATCATTAAGATTACAATTCTTTCAGTTTCACTGAATTTGACCATGTTTACAAATTAAAATGATACTACCGCGAGACTAAATATTATATTGATAAGAGTTTGCCATGGAGTCGAATACGTATGTCGTATCTTATTACATTTTTTTAAAATTCAATATGATTAAATTGTCAGGTTAAGTGTCATACTGACATTAATATTCATCAGTATATTCATATAACTGTAAAAAGTGTGTTTTAACAGTGATTTAAAAAAATGTACCTACATGTCTGAATAATATTTTAATTTAAAAATAAAAAAATTACAATAGGTTTGTTCGATTTGGCTTCGGCAGTAAACAATTTAACGCACGCTCATGGGCACGTGCAACGTTGCTGTTCGGTTTGATTCGCGTTAATTTTATGCGGCGAGGAATCTGTTCGATTAGAAATATCAAGTTTTGCAGTTTGACGCTAATTCACACTAGCGTCAAGAATTTTTAATCCACTCCATGAGCAGATTTTCGCTGTAGGAAAAGAGATAGGTAGCTCGGAAAAAAGAGTAGGATAAATAATCCTTTCACTAACCTTACATTTTCAAATAGATGGTCCGTTGTTGTGTACCGTATACCGTACCGTACCGTTTCTATTCAGTTAGGGCTGGTTAGGGCAATTTATCTGTATATGATGAGTCTGACGACTGAGTTTCATTAATGATGCGAATGAAAAACAAAATGGAAATGGTAATTATATAAATATAATATATAAATATTATAATAATAATAATTATAATAAATATGACACAAATACCTAATCTAGATGGAAAATTCTATACTGTATATTTATCTACCTGGATATGTATTAATTTTTATGTATAAGTCACTCTCCTCCAATCTTGTATTCGAAAATAAACTATAGATGGTTACTGTTCATGCAATAACACAAATCAAACGGTCTCTAAAACATATGTTGGAGTCCATTGCAGCAGCATTAAAACGTCGCGTTTACTCTGCAACTAGTGTTTAAAAACTAAACGCAGCTTCAAAATATTTGTTGCTTGCTGTAAGACGCAAATGTCCAAATCGAACAAACCTAATAATTGTTGAAAATGAGCTCCGGCTTGTTCAATGCACACGTTTACGCGCCTGTTCATGCTATTAAATGCATTTTGCAGCATTTGTGGTGTTATGTTTGCACATTCCTCGATAACTCTCTGTTGTAGTTCTTGCAAATTAAGTACAGGCGTTCTAAAAATCCTATTTTTCAAATAAGGGAATACAAAATAATCCATAATAGTCAAATCGGGTGACCTCGGAGGAAATTCAACTTCCGTATGCAAACTTATAAGTAGATTATCAAAAAACTCACGGAGAAAGGCTATAGTTTCTCTTGTCGTATGGGCATTTTAACGTTCATCTTCGTGAAGTTGTTGAAAAAATCATCCAATATATTATTTCTGTACCTCTCTGCATTAATGGTGAAATTGAAAAAGATCGGTGCAATTATTCGTCTACGAGAGACCGCAATCCAAACACTAATTTTCTGAACATGTAGTGGAGATTCAACAAAAAAATGTGGATTATCAGTGCTCCACATTCGCATATTTTGAGAATTTACGTACCCCGAAAGATGAAACCATGCCTCATCAGAAAAAAATGTTAAGTTAAGCAGGTCGTTTATTCATTAAATTATTGATGAACCACTGACAGTACGCAAGACGTCTGGCGTGGTCTGTTGGCAAAAGGGCTTGATATGTTTGCATTTTATATGAATGCATGTTCAAGTTCTTCTTTAAAACGGTTCGGCATGTTTCATAAGAAACTCCAATTTCCCGAGAAAGATGTCTCAAAGATTTTGTGGGGTCCTGTTCCATACGATTACGAACATCAATTATTAATTCTTCTGTACAAATACTTGGCCTACCAGCACCTTTTTTATGAGTTACAGATCCAGTTTCGCGAAATACACCAACACTATGTGCAAGGCACATGTAAAAATCCTGTTCTAATACTGCGAAGTCTGGGAAGTGCTCATGAAAATTGTCCAAACATATACGCTGACTGTATTGCCAAATTCCATTAATTTGCACACCTGTTCTAAAATATGCTTCAATCATGTAAGTTTTGTGAGCTGTTGTGAAAACCATAACTGAAAAGCTACTTAAGACTTCAGAGAGAAAATACCTATATTGATGAATATTAATGTTAGTGTGACACTTAACCTGACAATTTAATCATATTGAATTTAAAAAAAAATGTAATAAGATACGACATACATATTCGACTCCATGGCAAACTCTTATCAATATAATATTTAGTCTCGCGGTATTTTGATTAAATTAACTTGTTAACTTATTGAAACGTACTTCACAATGACATGGAAAATGACATTAAGAAAACACTTGGTTGCCATTAAAAAAAAATAATACATTTCCATGGAAATACGTTGACATAAAAAAATCATTATTATTATTATTATTATTATTATTATTATTATTATTATTATTATTATTATTATGGCTTTGGTGATGTCCATTAGCCACTTACTTAACTAAAAAAATCATGAGTAGTCTAAAACATGGAGAATAATTAGTAAAAAAAATTTTTTTTGTTAAAGACATTTTCATATAAAGTTCATATTTACGGAAATTCCATACTTTTGACTAACCCCGTATATAGGATGTCCAGTAAAGGCGTTCCGAAAATTAGTCAACTGGTACAGGACGTCACTGCCATAAAAACAGTCTATATATGCCGTTTGAAAAGTTATATCTAACTGTTTTATTTTTCAGGCTTTATATTTCCTTATTAAAACTATAAGTGATTGCAAAGTCGGTGTTTGTTTACTTAATACTTTAATAGAAACAATAAATCACTTACACATAAAAATAAATATAATTAATTCTGCACATGCTGCTCAAAATGTTAGCCTTTCCTAAATATGATAGCAATCCTGTGTGTATAAACTAAATCCTTCAGATGACCCCACAAGTAAAAGTCGAAATGATAGGGGGTGTTTTCCCTCTGTAGGTAGTCCTGAGATTTGTTAAGAACAATGGAATAGAAGGGTACTGATGGGATAGGGTAATTACAATAGATCAAAGGGTCGCAGCGAGGAGAGGTGCTTATGCAACCTGAACAACCCTCCAAGAATACGATACAATACAAATAGGCAAAGAGATTTCAAACATAATAAAGCTTGAACACTAAACACTTTAACCCACTGAACACCAAACAAGTTTTAACTAAAACACCGACGCGTTTCAACAGCAAAGCTGTCATTATCAAGGCGATAATAAAACTAGTTTTATTATCGCCTTGATAATGACAGCTTTGCTGTTGAAACGCGTCGGTGTTTTAGTTAAAACTTGTTTGGTGTTCAGTGGGTTAAAGTGTTTAGTGTTCAAGCTTTATTATGTTTGAAATCTCTTTGCCTATTTGTATTGTATCGTATTCTTGGAGGGTTGTTCAGGTTGCAGGCGATAATAAAACTAGTTTTATTATCGCCTTGATAATGACAGCTTTGCTGTTGAAACGCGTCGGTGTTTTAGTTAAAACTTGTTTGGTGTTCAGTGGGTTAAAGTGTTTAGTGTTCTACTTCTGCACCAAGAGATCCAGTGAAGAACTTCATAATAAAGCTTGTGTTAGTTGAAGTATACAAATAGGTAAAAGAGTCCCAATTTAATTTAAATTTGGTTGAAGGGTAAACAAATGTTAATAGACATTAAAAGAATCTCATTATTTTATCTTACAGGTAGTAATTCCAGCTTGTTTCAAACAATTTTTGCTATCTGGGAAGTTATTGTTGGTTTCTTATTAGAGAAGGCAGCAACAGCCAACATAAAAGGAATTAATACAAGGGTGGTTCAAATTTAAACGAGCTTTTTGTATGAATAAAATTTATTTTACAAGCTAACCAGTAGTACCTAACCAGTTGCACATTAATGTTTCTACTTAATGAGTAATATCATCTTTGGAGATATGCCAAGACCGCCCATCTTGAACAACGCAACTACCAGGCATCGTGGACCTCCTCCGTAAACCGAAAGTTTTGGCTTTCACGAGATTTTTTTCGTCTTTCTTTTTCCACTCCACGCTATCACGCTTTGATTGTGGGGTGTAGTGATGCACCCATATGTCTCGTCACAGGTGACAATTTCATGCAAAAGCTTATTTTTGGTCATCATTCAGCAACCTTGAAACCCAACGTGCTGAGATTTTTCTGAAGCCCAACCGCTTTCTGATGAATGCTTGGACACTTCCATAGCTTTCAAAGCAACGGTAGGCGTTTAGGCATAGTCGTGATTCACCCTGTATAGTGACGTAAAAACCGAACTGATCCAATGTTGACTGGTAATCTGATTTAGCATTTTTTCGGTTGTGTCATCAACTATAACGAGTTAATTACGAACATGCAGAAATAGATACAACCTACATAAAATTTGTCCCGAATATAATTCGATTCAAATCTTAATTTAAACAAATTAAGATTGAAATAAAAAACTAAAATAAACATTTATAACATACAAGGAAAATATAATTTTGACAATGACCTAAATAACTATTTTAGAAGTGTTTTCACGACTAAAAATAAATGCGTGGAACAGAAATTAAATGAAAGAATGTGTTCTTTGTATAATAAATATTTACAGCATTTAATATTATTTTTAGATTTCTTTTGGAACTATTTATAATTTATAGAAGACACTTAACGAAATTACTTAACTAAATAAATTGCCCGCGATAATTATTAACGCTTCAAAGCAAACTAGATTTCGCGAGCGAAAATAGAAAAGCACAAAAGCATTTTTTCCGTGTATTTCTGTAAAATTTCATCTATTAGCTAATTTTACACCACTGACGTTATATCGAAAATCTAAACAATCTGCTCGAAAAGAAACATTACAAACCTAAACCGAAATTAGAAAATCTGACGAGCAACCACCCACAAATCTAGAACAAGCGCTCGAAAAAAAGACGAATTCATGAATGAACAACTTGCGTGCGCATTACCGACTTTATTATTTTGCTTCTTCAAAAATCTATTGCGCCAGAAACGAACAGATAATTGTGCGTGTAAGTTGCGTTGGATTAAACATTAACAAGTGATCGTGGAAAATTTTTGACTGCAAGACATCATGTTTTCGGAATTGTTGAAGCAGGTAAGCGGCTTATTTTATACTGATTTAATTTAATTTTCGATTAACCGGTCATTAATTTATCGCAGTAGGAGGTGTAGATTTTCAACATTACATACAGTTTAGATACACATGTTACACATACATACATACAGCGTTAGTAAAAAGTCCCGGAACAGTCGAATAACTTTGTTATTTGAAAATTATGATTTCTGAAATTTGGTATGGGGGTATAGTTAATATAAATGCATTTTATGCAATACAGTTTATATTTTTTTCACTTCCGGTTTAATCGGCAATACGTCCAACTTTTTTTTTAAACGGAACGCCCAGATTTTTTTAACACTTTTGAATGCAAAATAAAAAACTACGTTCAGGAAGTATTAAGATGTTCATTTTTATTCACAAGAAAACAGTTAAAAAATTTAAAAAGTGTCCTAATACAGAGAAATCAAGATACCTGTCTATTCAGGTTGCGATTACAATAATTGTTCAAAATGCTCTCCATTTACAATTTGACAAAAATGTAAACGGTCAGAAAAATTTCTTATTGAATTTTGTATTTGTTCTGGAGTGATGCGATTGTCTTCTTGAACTATTGTCTCTTCCAATTGTTCAAGATTATGGGGACGATTTTTGTACACTTGACATTTCAAGTGACCTCAATAGAAAAAATCTAATGGCGAGAGATCTGGCGAACGTGCTGGCCATTCGATTGCTCCTCTACGTCCGATCCAACGTTTTGGAAAAATTTCATTCAAATAATCGCGAACATTAGGGGCAAAATGGGGGGGAGCTCCATCTTGTTGAAACCTTTGTTACAATATTCTAAGCCATTGTCAGATCTCAAAATCTTAATTTTTTTTCTTGTTTGGTTTTCTACCATAGCTTTGAATATTTCAAACTTATGCTTAACTTCACTCTTTGCCTTTATAAGATATACAAATGTTCGTCTACTAAAATCATCAATAAATGTTAAGAAGTATAGATTTTTGCCAAGAGAGTTAACTTCCATTGGCCCACAAAGATCGCTGTGAACTAATTCTAGCAGATCACTAGATTGCCGAGTACTTTCCTTAAAGGAAAAATGTGACTGTTTACCCTTAATACGTTCTACACAGGTAGGATAACTTGTTTCCGAAAATTTAATGCCATTTGCAAGCCCATCTTTTAGTTTAATCAAGTTATTGGTGCTCAAATGCCCTAAACGACGATGCCATAACTCTATATTTTCTATTTTTGAATTTACTGCCAGAGTAATCTCATCTTTAACATTATTTAATCTAAACATATTTCCAACTTGGGAAGCTGACACAACATGTTCCTTCTGGCTGTTATAAATCTTACATTCATTATTGCTAAATGTTACACTATTTCCATTTTCAATTATCTTACTAACTAATTTTAGTGAAAAATCACCAATAGCTTTAACTTCTAACTTTGTGTTATTTGCAACTAAAACATGATTTTGAACTTCCGTCACATTTCGTAGAATATCTTTGGTCATTGTCATGTGATCCGTAGCACCAGAATCAATATACCATTGATTTTCATCAATTGTGCTACCAACATTAAAAGACGTATAAAAAGTAGTTTCTGACCTCACCTGTGACTTAACCATTTTCTTCTTTTTGCAGTGTTTTGCAAAGTGTCCGTAACCATTGTAGTTATAGCACCTCGCACCCTTTGATTTATTTGAATTTTTGACTTTTGACGTTAGTAGGGCTGCTTCGGAGCTGTTGGGTGTTATAGCCTTCACATTTTGTAGCAGCTTCGCTTTAATATTTTCGCCAGTAAGCTTTGTTCCTGAATTTTCTAAACCCATTATCATTGGACTGTAGCTTTCAGGTAGACCTGCCAATAAGATTGCTCCAACCCACTCATCTCCAACTGTTAAACCACATCCTGACAATTTGTATGCTGTTGTTGTTACCTTACTGACGTAATCATCAACTGAACTACAATCAACCAGTTGTTTGTATTTAATAATGTACGTAACAAACCTACTCTGCGGGTTAAACCATTATCTTGAAAAGTTTCTTGTAATTTAGTCCAAATTTCTTCTGCATTCTTTGCATTCAAAATATGATGGTGATTTACCTTATCAATTAGTAAAATTAACTTTGACTTCGCTTGTGTAAGTTTCAATTGATCAGTTTCTTCACCAGAAATACATTTCCACAGACCTTCATGTTCTAAGTATGCTTGAACTTCAAATGCCCAAGAAGCATAATTCTCTACTCCCTTTAATTTTTCTATGCAGTTTTGCAAATTCATTGTGCAGAATCCTTTTCCGCTCTTTTGACACGTTGGTTTTCGAAAGGCTATACGGAGTTTAATTCGTTATATTTTCTATTTCACTGAATAACCTGCAATGCAACGTAGCCTGGGCCCATAACCTAATGTTATTTGATGTTATTTGCTGGTTATTTTGAAAAGAAGAAAACTATTAACGATATATAAACGTTTAATGACTTCTATTACTGACAAGTGACAATTACAAGTTACTATAGCTACATTTCATTACATTTAGTTTTCTAACTTTAACATTTATGTACCGGAACTTAGTAAAAACCTAATATCTGTGCATGCAATAACTGAAAACGAAGGTGAAGTAATTTTTACAAAAGATAGGGTGACAATACTGAGAGATCATAAGAAAGTACTGGAAGGAAGAAAACAAGAAAACGGTCTTTATATCATGCAAATTAACAAGCAAGCAGAAGCGATGTTAGCAGAAAATAAATATAAAAAAGCTGACATGACTAAAGAACAAACCGGTGCAAAAAAGGATAAGAAGAATAGGAAGAAGAAAGATGATAGTGATGAAGATATCGATGAAATATTAGTCGAGCTTAGAGTGGAATATTCAGGTGTTAAAAATGAATCCTCTGATGTGAAACCAGAATCAACTGTACCGGAAGAAGAAAAGATGAAATTGATAATCGAATCTAAAGTGGATGTGGAAGTTGAAGATAAAGACATGGACAGGGAAGGCGATGACGGTGAAGGTGAAAACGAAAGTATAAAGAAGAAGAAAAGAAAAGCTGAAGAAAGAGATGCAAAAGATGCCAAGAGTGGTCCCAATAAGAAAACTATTGCTGTGATGCAAGAAGCATTGAAAAAATTAAAGGAGGAGGAGGAACGTTTGAAAAAGCAAGAGGAAGAAGGAATACTCCGAAAAGAAGAAGCGGAGATTAGAACAAATAAGATTCGAACAAGAGAGAAAAGAAAATAAGAAAGCTGCTAGAAAATTTATAGAATTTAGAAATAGGCTAGTCTGTAAAAATGATTAGTTATAAATGGTTGTTTTTTTTTGTAAAAATTTTACCAGATTCGGTTAGAATTGTCATTAGGAGATGGTGTTAAGTAATAATGACAATTGAAATTATTTAAGAAGGCATATATTAAAAAAACAGTTGATGATATAGTGCGTCAAAGTAAATATATTTTTGTTAGACGTTTATTTTACACAATAAAAACATTAGTTGATTGAAGCGTCTAATGAGTACATAAAATAAAAGTAAAACCCAAAGTCTAAAGTAAAACCCAACGTGTAACATTCCACAAGACTGTTCGATTAGAATTTTTCACAATTTCAAACGGAAAAATAAACTCGCCATTTTTATGTCACTAGTCTAAAACCATGGGAATATTTTATTATTAACAGTTGGAGACAGTGTGGTAGGTTAGCTATGCTAGATACAGAGTGATTATAAATGTTTGAAGTAAATATTTAGTTCGGCAACCCTGAAATTTTTTTAGGGGAGAAGGTATGTCAACATAAATTATTTTCTTTAGCAAGATTGAGACGCCACTGCGATAGTTTTAAATTCTACTTTAAATTATGACAGCTGTCAATGACAAACCTAAATTAGAGAGGCTTACATTTGGTTGTTTATCCAACATGTTGGAGTTATATATATTGCTATAGATTCTGAACAGTTTAGTCTCTTGTTGAAACTAACAGTTTATTACAATTTTCTTAACCTTAGGGTCCTGTCTTTTCGTTTGGAGTTGGCATTCTATCCAATTCACACTATTCAATTCAATAACATCCCTACCTCGGTTGTATTATATTTGATTCTGCTAATCCTCTTCTACCTTTATTGACAGTCAAAATGACAATCCAAATGTTTTATATTCCGGCAACTCAATCTAATCTCCTTCTATCGTTTTTTTTCCTTCCCTCTTCAAGTTCTCTTTCTTTTAGAACCACTTTGTATGTATATACGAAATTTTCAATACTTTATATTTTCTTAAATGCGAATTTATTTTTTTATTTAAACACAAAAACCTTCTTTTCAAAATTTTTACTCAAAAATCAACAACCTTTTCCTTGACAACCTCGCGTTACCTCTTTCTTTTCACAATTTAAAATTACAATTTGACATGACATATTTGACATTTAAAAAAAAAACATAAACCATTACAATATACAGGGTGTACCAATTATCTGAATTCGGTCTATTATATCTTACCTATTAGTTTAATTAAAAAATGTTTTAAGTAAAAGTTGTTCGGGATCAACTGTTCTATATCGTAAAATTATTTTAGTGTATACAGGATGTTTCAGTTTATACAATTTCCTTTTTTTAAATAGAACAACCTATATATTATGACATTTTCAGATTCCTCGTTGTAAATTAAGATAGTTTTGTCTGACAAACCTAGTATTAAAAATTAACCGTTTCCGAGATACTTCAATTTTAAGAGAAAAAAGATCATTTTCATGGTTGTCTTTGAAAATTAATTCAGTCTGTACTAATATTTGTTGGTCAACGATTCTTTGGCATAATTATGACATTACCTTAAGTTAAACAATCAATGCCAAATATCTTCACTATAGCATACAGGGTGTTTCGAAGTTGAAAATTAATCACTCCATTTTTCTGTTTTGTATTGGTTCTTCCAGTTCGTCCATGGTAATTATTTCTTCTGCCTATTCTTCTCCTATTATTTGTTGTTCACTAGCATTCTCGTTTTCCACTCCTCCGCTTAACAAATCCTGAAAGTATTCTTTTCACCTTTCTATAATCTTTTTTCTATCGCTTAGGATCTTTCCCTTCTTGTTTTGTATATAATGAGTACATTGTGACCTTTCTTCATTCCTTACTGATTTCAATACTCTATAAAATAGTTTTTGGTTCTCTTTGCTGTTTTTTTTTTTCCATCTTTTCTCCAAATTCTTTGTCACACTTTTAAATGCATCTCAAGCAGTCCGTTCTAAATCGCTCAAGAGTACGTCAAATTCTCGATCCTGTGTTGTAACAGATTAATCTGGGGTCCGATAAAAATCCCCTCTTTAAGCTTTGCCCCAGATATATTAGGACATTTTTGGTTTAGGTATCGAAATCCTGGTGCCTCTTTGTCCAATGCTTTGACGAAATTCTTCATCAGACCTAATTTTATGTGTAATGGAGGCAAAAGCATTTTATGAGGCTCCCTCAGCGAATTATGGACTACGTTCTTTTCTCCAGGAGTATATTGTATTCTGGTTAGCCATTGCTTAACAGTATAGTGCAAATTTCTCTCTCGACTATCCCATTCACAAAGGAAACAATAATATTTTGTGAATCCAAGTTGTAGACCGCCAACTGCAACTACTTTGAGATCAACACTGATGTACCATTTATAGGTTTTGTAATTGATTTTATCAAGGAGACGTGTCCTATTTTCATATGTTTCCTACATGTGCACGGCAACAGGAATGGAAGGGTAGATGTTTCCTACATGTAGAAGGACAGCTTTCAAACTTAATTTAGAAGCAGCTATAAAAAAACGGTTGGTGTTTGTAACCCAATTCTCGCATTAAACCGTCAACATTTTTGCAAAATGAAAGACTGAAAAATACAGTGACAGTTCTTTCTGGCGATTTCGATATATAGAAATACGCGTACCCCAAGCTAACAACTTCCATCATTGCAGTCTTGATCCTAATATTTCTGTCTGAGTTTTTGATAAATTGAGACCTCGAACTAGGTCATTTAATTCCAATTGATTTATTAAATGAGGCGTGTCCTCTTGAGATGGCAAATATTCCTCATCTGTGTCCGACAAATCTGAAATGTATTCTTCTATCTCGGTTTCAACATGTTCTTGATTCGAAACATCCATAGGACTTCGTGCTGGCAAAGCTTTCGAATGAGGAACTGGACGATTGGAAGAAGGTGTATTAGGATAGGTAATTTTATCTTTATTTTTACTGGAAAACCTGAAGGTCTTTGTACAGCAAAAGTAGCAGGCTGTCGAATGATCCTTTTATTCTCGCCAAATCATAGGCCTACCAAATGGCATAGCTATGCTCTTATCTTTTATCCAGCTCCTCAAAGTAACAGCACATCGTGCACACACATTGTGAGGGGTCCACAACTTGTCTTGATTTGTAATTTTTAATTTAAAATAAAGGTTATACGATTTTTCTATTAACGGTGTAATATTTCGTCTATGCTGTTGAATGGTGAATTCTCCAGATACATAACAAAAACTGTTAGGATTATTTACACACCTTAACTAATTTTACTACCATGCATTGAGTCAATTTGTGTCGGTTCTAGAGAAAAAAAGGAGTGGTTTAAGAACTATGACGTACAAATGAAGCTCAAACATGTTAAATCCTGTTCAGACATTCCCGTTAGCATGATAATATCTTGATAGTTTCTTTTAACTTATACACATCAAAAAATATCTTTAGACATACAGTACATTTAGTTTTAATTGCAGTCAGTTTTTAAATTTATATCGTGGAAAACTCCCACGTTTTGTGTAGTATAGCACGTGTTTGAGCCGCTTCGTTCTTTAGTAGTTGTTATCATGGAAGTCTGTGACCTACATTTTCAAATTTTATATGAATATGTAGATAGTATTTTGTTAGTGCTATCGAATAATATATTATTTTATAATGCCGCTTACTGAGAAGCAGATATTAGAAATTAATAAAGTTGCTATTAAGGAAATCGTTGATGAAGTTTTTAAAGACTAAAGAGAGCTTTTTGTTTCCACATTTTGAGAGGTTGTTGGAAAAAGTGCGATGGCACCTGATTGAAATGGTGAAATGAATAAAACGTCAAATCGTATATTGTATTACTACTGCCAATTTTGAAAATAGTAATTCTTGAAATCTGAAAATTGCACAAGTCCACAAATAAATTTTGTTGTTGTTTAATGTTAATCAAACTTCGACCAAACTCCATAATTATTTGGAATAATACAGAAACATTTTTAATTTCATTGAACCATCTCTATCTAAAGATAAACTGTTGCATGATATCCTACAACGTGTATAATTTAATTCTACGCATACATCAGTGTATAAATACAAGCAGATGTTCTATATTTATAATTTAACACTTTATCATATGTTCTTGTATATACAGTGCATTCGTAAAGTTAACCTTGAGCCCGTCAATTTTTATTTTTATTTTTTATATATATACATACATACATATGTATATAAAGAAATTTCAGTTTTTTCATTTTCTTGTTTTGGTACAAACGTTCTGTCTTAAAATGTTTTTCTTTTTACTTGTCTTCTGTCTACGGTACTTTCCGATATCAAACTCCAACAATAACACTGCTCAACAGGGTTGTTTTTCTTACACTCTGATACGTGTACGTTATGGACTTTTTCACTTTGTAATTCTGAAAATACAGTAGCACCTCGATTATCCGTGCTGGTCGGGACTGAACCAAGCTCGGAAAATCGAAAAGCACGGTTAATCCGCACCTACTTATTTTAGTCAAAAAAGTTGGTTTACTAATTATTATGACTACTTACGTAAATTAATATGAGTCGATCGGAATGCTTCTTCAACTTTCATTGACAATTGAATCGAAGAAAGTTTAGATTTCGAAAAACTTCCAGCGACAAATTTGAAGATAGAGAACTACAGGAGTTTTTGATGAAAAAATTATTTAGAAAAAGTTAAAATTGTAGGAGGTATTGCAAAACGATTCAAGGCGTTACGTGGAATGAACTGATGAAGAATTTCGTCAAAGCATTGGACAAAGAGGCACCAGGATTTCGATACCTAAACCAAAAATGTCCTAATATATCTGAGGCAAAGCTTAAAGAGGGGATTTTTATCGGACCCCAGATTAATCTGTTACAACACAGGATCGAGAATTTGATGTACTCTTGAGCGATTTAGAACGGACTGCTTGGGATGCATTTAAAAGTGTGACAAAAAATTTCTTAGGAAATAAAAAATCTGAAGATTACGAGGAAATTGTTAGTGAACTTCTTAGAAGATACCATGCATTAAGCTATAATACTAGTCTTGAAATACATTTTTTTGCATTCGCACCTGAACTTCATTCCCCCGAATCTTGGCAATGTTAGTGACGGGCATGGGAAAAGATTTCATCAGGATGTTTCCACTATTGAAAAACGCTATCAGGGCAAATGGAATATCGAGATGCTTGCTGGCTACTGTTGGACTTTAATTTCGGAATGTTCTTCATCCGCATATAAAAGAAAAGTGAAAAGAAAGACTTTCTAAATACGTCCCAACAAAATAAGTTTATATATAATTCATAAAGACAAAAAAAATGAAAATTTGTTGTTCTGTGTTATTAATTATAATTGTTTGTTTTTAGTACAATACGGACGGATACGCCGTGATTGAAGACTTTTTGGCAGAAGAAGAAGTCGAATTACTGAAGAAAGAGATAGAAAAGGTCACCAAAGACATGCCAGAAAAAGAGAAAAGGGCTGTATTCAGTACAACTAATCCACAAGTCACACAGGTAAACACCCTCATTGACCAATCTTCATCTTACTTTAATTTATTTAAAAACAAAAACCTTTACCTTTTTAATCGTTTCAGAACAAAGATAATTACTTTCTAGACAGCGGGGATAAAATTAGCTATTTTTTCGAAACCGACGCTATCGGTCCCGACGGAGAGTTACTCGTCGAACCCCTTCTGGCACTGAACAAAATTGGACATGCCCTACACGAACTGAACGATCTCTTCAAAGAAGTAACCTTGGACGTTCGAGTGAAAGAAACTTGTTTCCAGTTGGGCTTCGAAGAACCGGTCATCCCTCAAAGCATGTACATTTTTAAAAATCCCGGACACGGCGGAGAAGGTATCTAAATGACAGATTTAGTAAAAAATTAAAATTCCCTAAAATTGCACATAAATCACGTATGTATATATTATAGCATCAAATTATGTTCGAGTATTTTTATTTTAATGACTAAGCGGAAATATTTTGAACTAACGCCAAGAGATGTTAAGAAAGGTGGGCATCTTTTGTAAGATTCCGTTTTTGGCACGTAAACAACTGCATTTAGACATTGCGCGTTACTGAATGTGTCACTATTGTCATTAGACAAGGTGACTATTAGAACATTTACGAAATTAAAATTGATGGGAATAAACAACATTTTATAATTTTCTACGTTATTAATTTACTTTAAAATTAGTTGTAGCTCATCAAGATGCTTCCTATTTACATACGGATCCTGTAAAAGTAGTAGGATTTTGGATAGCCCTCGAAGATGCTACGTTAGAGAATGGTTGTCTTAGATTTATAAAAGGTTCGCATAAAGGCGGTGTACATAGAAGATATATCCGAAATCCCGATAAATCCTCAGCGGAATTATTAATCTACGATTCCCCGCCGCCATTTTACCAAAAAAGTGCGTTTATTCCGGTACCAGTTCCGAAAGGTAGATTCCTGTAATTTGATCGTGTTAATTTTTTCTAATTTGAACAAATTTAATTGTTAACAGGGTCTTGCGTTCTAATCGACGGTCAAGTAGTCCATTACAGCGAAGCTAATCGATCCTGTAAGTCCAGGCACGCCTACACTTTCCACGTTGTTGAAACCAAAGATACGAAATATTCCGAAGATAATTGGTTACAACCTCCTGAAGGGAAAACGTTTTTACATTTGTATAAAAATTAAATGTTGTTATCTATTATGTATTTTTATTTAGTTTTTATTACAAATATATTTTTTTATATTTTATAATCTCTAAATAAAATAGAATGTTACAATTAAACTGCGCCATCTTATTACATATCCTAGAAGCACAATAATCTCGTGAAAATTCTACTTTACCGACTAAGCAGCCGTTATACGAAAATCAACATCAAATTCAAATATTCTAACCTTTCAATACAACCAAGCACGATTTAAATTTTATCAACAATAATATACGAAATATGTAGTACAAATCTGTTTTGATGCTGTAACAATGATCGATGTAATAATTGGAATCCTCACCGGCGTCAGAAACCTCCTATATTATGGATTTTTATTGAGCTACGAAATCGGAAAACTTCTAGTGAGACTGATCCAAATCTCCTGGGTTATTTTGAGATACCTCTACGATATTTGCCAAACGTTAGCGACTGTGATATGCGAAGATTTCGTCGTTTTTTTACGTGATGTATTCGAACATATTGCTTGTATTGCTCACTTTATTAACAGCTCCGTAGGGAACGCTTACCAATTTCTCCACGTAACCATTATAGATGTGAAATGTTATATTTCATACGGAAGAGATATAATATACACGTCATTCTGCAATGTTTTGTATGGGAATTTAAAAATTTTCGGGATCATCGGCCAATTATTCGTTGGAATTAAACATTTATTCATACTGTTGGGATCGGGAATGTGGTTTTTGTTAACGTTGATACCGTTAAGTGTTATATATTGGTTCTCGTTGTGTACGTATTATGTCGGAGCTGTTATCGAGGAGTTGGCATGTTTAACGTGCATGATTTTAAAACCGATCGTAAAATTTATTCAGGATGTTATCGATTTTACGTTCGATGTTCCATTAAAGCTACCGCAGGGTTTATAGCGGGGAGTTGCTTAATATATTTGATAATAAAATTCCATATGATAGCTTATACTTTCTTAAAAGAACAAATTATATTGTCGTTGTGGTCGCTGCGATATATATTTATGAATAATTTGCCTCGACAACGTATTCAAAGAACAGTTCGAACGCCTTCACCTACACCAAGTCCAAATACGATAAGGAATAGGGATGCAACCTGCGTTATATGCCAAGAACGTGAGAAATGTATATTAATTTTACCATGTAAGCATATGTGTTTGTGTGGTGAATGTAAAGACGAACTGTATCGTTTTCATAGTCGATGTCCGATATGTAGATCGTATGTTCATAGAACTATGAAAGTTTTTGTTTGATACTTTTAGAAACATTTATTTTTGATTGTCTGCGGAGGCTTTGTCAATACGAAACCAGATTTATTATAAAACCGGTTTTCATGATTATCATTTTATACAAATGTATGTGTTCCTTTTATGCTATAATTAAATAATAAATAATTGTTATTTTCATAACTTTATAATAAATCATATTATTAAACTACGTTGAGTTTTACTACGTTTCTATTATTTAATTTCTATATTTTAAGACTGATAAGAAAGTATAACTAATAATTATTAGCTTGACAGTTAAAAATCAAAACCATATTTACTATAAAATCTTTCAACAATGGGGCCGTCTCGAATTTTTTTTAAATATTTTTTTCTTAAAGTGTACATTAAATTATAGTGTCTACGTATTTTCTTTTTTGTATATTGTTAATAAATACGCCAAGAAAAAATCAAAGTTTGAATTTACCGCATTTATGACGTGTAATGGTCAATTGACATAAAAGCTTGCCAAGAGTATGATATGAAGAGAGATAGAAATAAAACGTACTAAAACACACTTCTAACGAGAAATTAATGGGTAGGTGGCACTGTAGTCATCAAGTGCTGTTATGTTCGTTTCGTAAATATTTTATAGCGGGGGAAGTGGCGAAGGGGAAGAAGAAATAGAAATTGAATCGCTGAATCTGTCTAAAAATTTAAAATATCGTATTTGTTTGCGTTTATTAGGAATGGGAAATACCAGTCAGAACATAGAATGGTCCTTGGGGGAAGGATGTATCATCTAAAATTTTCAGTTGGGAATACTGGGTAATTGGTAGTATGGTAGTAATCATAGCTCGAATTAACTTGCACATAAATTATTTTGACAGATTCTATAAAGGTTATATGTACAGGCCCATCCTAGCTGGGTCCCACAGGGGTCTCTTCTCGGCCCGGAGTTGTTCGTCGGTGTTTTAGTTCAAACTTGTTTGGTGTTCAGTGGGTTAAAGTGTTTAGTGTTCCAAATAACGATGGAGCAGATGACGCTACAACCGGAGCACATATCCCACAAGAACAAGATTCTTTTATTCAATGAATAGTTCTGCTGAACTCAGATGTAAATTCCTATTGGTGAAAATTAGTCAAAATTTAAACATTAACCAATAGCATTTCAGTGCTGACTTCCATCGTAAATTTTCGTCAAATAAAAGAACTTGTTCCTTGTGATTTGCAAAAAATCGCGGTAAATTTGAAATTTGTTTTTGATTGTCTGATAAGTGACTGTCCACTATGTAGAATAAGATCTTTACAAACACTAATAAAACACATTTAATGTTACTAATTGCACTTTTATGAGCTTCGTCCAATTTGTCATATTTCATTTAACATATCCGTTTCTTTGATGGCGTTTATATATCTCCGATGATGTCAAACAGTTGTTTTTTGCTAATCCCAATTTCATTAGCTGTCCGATGAAGCTTTTGCCCACTTGTTACATGACTGCACTTTGCATTTTTTGAAGAACCTGTGAGAGCAGCATCAGCCATAATTACATATTCACGTATTGACGTTTATCAAAACCATAAGATGTATAAATGAGAACATTTAAGCAAAACTGTTCAAATAGTACCTTCAATAAGTGAATATTATGATTCAGAAGCTCTAAAAAACCCTTTTTGTATGAAGAATCAAGATGAAATGGATGAAAACACAAACGACGCTAACATAATATAACCTTTTTGATGTTTTTAACATTTATGCAATTTTGACAATTTGTTCTTGTGCAAATGCGCACTAGATTTTAACCAATCACAGACCCTATCTTTCATAACGCTCCATTCTTATTTGGAATGAGGTATAATTGCATTACAACTGACATTAACCTTATAGTTTGACACTTCATTATAGGTGCTTTCGTTTTACATGCGCTTCTGAAGTTTTGCTTCACTTCAGTTACCAGCTGCGTTCTTTTTAAAAATCAAGTGATATGGACATGCACTTTTACGATGCACTTTACTGAAGTGCTTCAGATGAATGTGAAGCAGACTAATAGCGCGTCACTTGTTGTGATACGCTTCACCTAACCTATAAAAAGCGTTCGTTTTTGTAGTTTTTGTGTTTCACTTGGTTCTTGCATTTCCGTAGTACTTCAGTTGACGTCACAACTGAAGCGAAGCGCATGTAAAACGAAAGCTATTGTACAATATGTGTGTTGCATTTTTGAAATACTACCGGAAATACGATATCTAATATGACGCTGAAGTACCGATTTGATTCGTACGTTAATTTATTGATGACGTAGGGCTCTTCTTTCGTGATTCCGGTAGTACGATTGGTCGAAATTTAAACTGTAGAGCGCTACCAATCCATCGATCACTGTTTGCTTCCGCTGAACGCGCTCAATGTCAAAAGATATTTCCAAAATCACGATTGCTTGGCGTATATTCTCAAAACATTTAACAAAAATTGCAACTCACAAAATAATTAGACGTCATTGAAAGTGCGTGGTTTGAATGCAACGCCGTAGATGTATTGCGTCTATTTAAGTTTCTGGTTAGCACTATTCAGTGTTACAAGTATAAGTTATGTTCGCGCGCCCACAATCTATCGACACATTGTGGAGATTCGCGTGCGATGTACGCCTCAATGTTTTGGTGTAATATTGCAGGGTATGGATGGTAAATACCATATATTAACGACGGCGGATTGTATGCTGAAGTTTCCATTGCACACATACGTGGTGGTAATGATCAATAATCTTAATCAGACAGTTACAAGAACTATTACGGACAGGAAAATTCACCCAGGATATGGAAAGTACCCGTGGACTAACAATGTCGCGATGTTGAAGCTGAATAAGAAAATAGATCACGCTACTTATATAGATTGGCAACAAAAGGAAATAAATCAGGGACAAGCACGCGTGTATTTTTGGACGCCAACGATTCCATCCGACATTACGTATGTAGAAGGACGTATACTCTCATATAAGGACTGCCAGGTGATGTTTAATAGGACTAACCATAAGTTTTACAAGGGAATTGCAAGTAGTATGACCTGCATTGCGGCTAAAAATGATAAATGTATTCATGCACACGGATTCTTAGCATTGCATAACACTAAGGTGCTATTGGGAATCGGTGTCTATGGGGACAAAAACTGCGGAAAACAGACTCCTTATATAATACTAAAGACATGGTATTTTAAGAATTTTATTCTTACCGGTGATTGGAGATAGGTCTGTGGCTCATTTTGTCGCGACCCCTATACGGTTACTTAATGGTTTTGTGTTATTTGTGTGTGTTGTAATAGTTCTACAAACAAGTGATGGTTGTTCTTCTTCGCTGATCTTTCTTTAAATTCCATGTGACAAAATAATGTTGATTTTGTTTTGTTTCATACGATGTTAAAATTTTATAAACCAATTAAAAAGTAATTAAACTGTTTTTATATTTTATCAATCTCATCGATAATACTTCAGCTTTAAACAATGTCATTGCACCGCATCTAGTGCGACTTAATTGTAAGTACAGTAATACCTCGACTTACGTATACTCTACTTACCTACGTAAATTCGCAGATACGTAATTTCTCTTTACTTCCCTTCTTCGCTCTATAGCTCATCGAAAGGCGATATGCTTATCGCATCGTGTTATCTTAGTTTACAGTTTGCCAGCAACGAAGGTGTTTCTGCGCACGTGGCGACTGTCGTTTTCTTTGTAATAAATAGTCAGCAACTAAGCTGATGAGTGTGCCTAAAATTTTACTGCAAATCTGTAGGTAGTCGACTTACGTTATGTGCCTTGGTCCCACCTATTACGTAACTTCGAGGTATTACTGTATAAATAGAATGAAATAGAACGTGAGGAATTCAATACAACCTGCCTACGAACCAAGTGCGTGAAATCATATTTCGCGAATTCGTGTCCATAAAGCGCTCGCCTTACGGCTCGCGCTTTAAACTGGTCACTCATTCGCGAAATATGATTTCACGCACTTGGTTCGTAAATAACTATTTTAGTATGCATGCATCATAAACCAACTAAAACACACTCATAAGCGTGCATAATCGGGCCTTTATCGCACGGCGTGCGTATAAAGGTTGCTTGGTAACAGCCAATCCCAAGCGTTTAATAGTCCAGTGAAATGTCAGGAAATGTCAAATGACATATAGGTACATGTCATGTATTTAAATTATTGATTTGATTTCTTCTAATTAAAATTATTGTTGCATTTATACTAAAAAATATCGTATGACACTTGTGCATAATTAGCTTTTAAAGCACTCGTATCGTTAAACTAAAGCTTAAAAGCTTGATTATGCACTAGTGTCATAATACACTATTTTGTACTCGCTTATCAAAACCTGTCATTTCACGATTCGATTTGCGTGCGTAAATAGTATATTATGACACTAGTGCATAATCAAGCTTTTAAAGCACGAGTAACGAGTTTAACGATACGAGTGCTTTAAAAGCTAATTATGCACGAGTGTCATACGATATTTTTTAGTATAAATGCAACAATAATTTTAATTAGAAGAAATCAAATCAATAATGTCAATATATGACATGTACCTATATGTCATTTGACATTTCCTGACATTTCACTGGACTATTAAACGCGTGGGATTGGCTGTTACCAAGCAACCTTTATACGCACGCCGTGCGATAAAGGCCCGATTATGCACGCTTATGGGTGTGTTTTGATTGGTTTATGATGCATGTATACTAAAAAAGTCTCTTTAAGGGTCTATTTTCACTTCTAGCGAGCACATCTTATACTAACATCGGCTGTCATTACAAATAAATTGGATAACAGAGGGAGCTAATAGTACCAGTTGTCGATCATACTGCGAGATGAAAGACAGCAATATACAAAATGATATAGCAAGATCGTGACATAGAGACATGTCGTGAAAGGGGTATAAGCACGTAGAAAGGAATATAAAGTAAATTCGAATTGCAGTAATTGCGGCGATGATGTGCCCCTCTTTTAGAAAGGTGCCAAACTTTTAGAGAGTCTACAGTTATCTGTTTTACTACCGAATACGTTTCTTGCAATACTCTTTTTTATTTAGCATTATATTTCTTTTTATAATGTACACCATGCTTATTCCCGTTCATATTTAGTGGACGAATAAGTTTATAACTCTTGAAGTACTTTACTTTAAAAAATAAAAAAAAATCTTTTTTATTAAACACGTAATTTCTGTCACTTACTATTCGTCCACCAATTTATAATTAAATGTTAATATTCCAGTAATAATTTCTTGTTTATAATCATTCTTCACAAAAATTATTGCAAGTAAAAATAACGCAATTTCAAATTTCCCACCAACAACTGATAATAGCCCCTTAAGCACGAGTGCGTAAAAGTAAAGTTGGTACTTACTGGAACTTGATTAATTTAGTGACATTTTAAAATCATAAATTCCTAACCTTAATACTATGCTACCCAGTTCGTTGTTTTTCTATGAAAATAAAAGGAAATGAAATAGAAATTGATATATTTGGAAGGTATGTAATTCAATGTCAGAACAGCAACAAATATTATATAAATTACCATTTTGAAATTGATAATTTTAAATTAAATGTCATTTCAAATAATCAATACTGCCAACTCAAATTTTTTTAATTAATATCAAGAGATTAGTAGTGTGTCATACACGATTACGTATTTAACAATATATATTATTATTATAGTTCTCGTACAAAAATATTGTACAAACTTCGTGCGTGAAACATTTCGCGAATTCGTGTCTTCGCCTTACGGCTCGCGCTTTAAACTGGTCACTCATTCGCGAAATATAATTTCACGCACTTGGTTCGTAAATAACTAATTCGTTTAACAATGTTTTGAAGTAATTTTTTTAAATTATAATGGTAATACATATGACGACGAAACTTGGGTTCATCATTATGAACCTGAGTCCAAACAAGACTCCATGCAGTGGCATAAAAAGGGCACAGCACCTCCCAAGAAATTTAAAGTGTCACAATCAGCTGGGAAACTCACGGCAACGGTATTTTGGGACTCGGAAGGAATATTGTTGATTGATTATAAAGATAAAGGTGTTTCTATAACCGGAGAATATTACGCTTCAATATTAGAGCGACTAAAAGAAGCCATTAAAGAGAAAAGACGGGGAAAATTGACGAAAGGTGTGCTGCTTTTGCACGACAACGCGCCCGTCCACAAGAGCCGCGTTGCGTTAGCTGCCCTGCATAAGGTGGGCTTCGAAATTGTGAATCACCCACCCTACAGCCCAGACCTGGCCCCGAGTGATTATTACCTGTTTCCGAAAATGAAAAAAGAGCTGCGGGGTAAAAAATTTACTGCCGATGATGATGATGGAGGCAGTTTCGGCGTATTTTGCAGATAAAGAGAAATCATTTTTTTATGAGGGTATAAATAAATTAATTGAAAGATGTGAAAAATGTATCCGTCTTGCAGGTGAATATATTGAAAAAGAAAAATAATTTGGTTTTTTTATTTTCACCCCTTATCCCCCATTCCGCGAATATACAAACGCTCCCTCGTATGTTGTAAAGACAAATGTGAGAAAAAAACTATCATGTAGCTTGTATAGATTTATTAATAGAGAAGCTTATGTAACTTAACTAACACGTAAAAGTGTTTCCGGATTTACTTGTCGAAAAGCGGCGATAATTCTTTCTTTCATGTCAGGAACAGTAGTTGGTATTTCTTGATAGACAATATTTTTTATATGTCCCCACAGAAAGAAATCTAAAGGATTAAGATCGGGAGATCTAGCTGGTCAAGCAATAGGTCCACCCCTTCCAATCCATAATGGTAGTTGTGTCTGTTTACATAAGCATTATTGTGGGAATTAGCTTCATCTGTCCATAGCACATTATTCAAAAATTCCGGATCTTCGTTCATTTTTGCCATTACCGCTCTGCAAAATTGTATTCGCCTATTATGATCTAAAGGTAACAGCTCCTGATGCAGTTGCATTTTATACGGGTGATATTATTTCTGTTTCAATATCCTTATTAAAGAACTTACACTAATATCCAAATCTCTACACATTGTTCGTAGGCTGATATTAGAGAGTTCTACTACTGTCTGCAAAACCTGTACTTCATTTTTATCCATAGTAACAGTTTTTTGCGTAAATGTGGTTTGTACTTAACTGAGCCGCAGTCCACAAATCTGGTTGTCAATCGTTCTATTCATTTAAATTTCTAGGTATACGTATTATGATTAATAATAAATATTTCTTCTGGTATTATACAATTTTTAATAGAAATTATCTTTTTTTATTAAAGTAGACATCGTTTTATTATTTTATTATATACCTATTACTAGAGTTGGCACATTACTGTTGAACATTTTACCATTATCAATAAATGTTTATGTATTTTATAGAAAATTACCTATATCTTAAAAAGTATTAATCTTAGCTATAGGGAATATTATAAGCGATTGAAAGGGAACTTGAAGCACTATTAAATGGCATAAAAATATACAGGGTGTTCCATTTGAAAAAAATAAGTTTTACCGTATTAAAAATGCAGTGATTAATTTCCAATTTCGAAACACCCTGTATGCTATAGTGAAGATATTTGGCATGGATTGTTTAACTTAAGGTAATGTCATAATTATGCCAAAGAATCGTTGCAAAAAAAATATTAGTACAGACGGAATTAATTTTCAAAGACAACCATGAAAATTATCTTTTTCCTCTTAAAATTGAAATATCTCGGAAACGGTTAATTTTTAATACTAGGTTTGTCAGACAAAACTATCTTAATTTACAACGAGGAATCTGAAAATGTCATAATATATAGATTGTTCCATTTAAAAAAGAAAATTTTATAACGCTCAGCCAAAACTGAACAGCCTGTATACACTAAAATAATTTTACGATATAGAGCCGTTGATCCCGAACAACTTTTACTTAAAACATTTTTAATTAAACTAATAGGTAAGATATAATAGACCGAATTTAGATAATTCGCACACCCTGTACATAGGGAAATTGACAAGGGAAACAATGCCATCGGCTTATTTTTTGATCTGTCATTTGGCATTTGACACAGTGAACTTTGATATTTTACTATCGAAAATGTGGAAATATAGAATACGTGGTGTCCCTTTTCATTTGTTCAAATCGTATCTTACCGGCAGACAGTCATATATATCCATTCGGGGCTGTTTAGAGGGTGTGACGCGTGAATTTTACTCTTCTAGTATCAGTATTTCCTGTGGTGTACCGCAGGGATCAATTTTGGGTCCTACACTGTTTCTGCTCTATGTGAATGATCATCGCTCTCTCCGTGTTTGTTGTCACAATATGCTGATGACACCAATTGCATTGTCACTAACAACTCCGTCGATTTGGTATCTGTACGGGGGAATGCCATTATGTCTGTGTGGTGTGACAATAACCGTCTTATACTTAATAAGGAGAAAACCGGAGTGATTCAATTTAGTGCAACTCTAAATACATGTAGCAGCGCTTATATAAAATATAACGGTAGATCTATCCCTCAAAACGATTGCATCAAGTTTTTGGGATTATTAGTGGATGCTCATCTTAAGTTTGAAGAGCACTGCTCCATGGTGCAAAAAAAATTATCCGCTGCATATTATGGTATGCGAAATCTGAGGACCACTGTTGGTGTTGAAACTCTTATTGTATGTATTCTCATTGACAATGTCTATGTTACATGTGCAATTTATGACAATAAATATTATTATTATTACTATTTTAGAATTTCTGGATACTAAAGATAAAATTTTAAAAGACAATTTATTGAAGAGGAAAACAGACATCGCCTATTTAACAGATTTTTTTACAAAATTTAATATGGTTAATTGCAACAGTCTAAATTTGATTAAAACAAAGTCCATCTTATCAGCGTTTCTTACCAAAGTTAAACTAATGAAGCAAAATATTGGACGGGGCGAATTTTCCCAGTTCCCCAATTTGTCACAGACAAACTGCCAGGAAGACGACGTTTCAACCTACGTTCAACATTTAAATCCTCTCTATTCAGATTTTGAAACTAGGTTTGAGGATGTTTTGACTATGGTAATACCACCGTGGATAATTAACCCATATGGTGAGATAGAAGAAACGAATGTCATAATACAAGAGGTAGGGAGACCGGGGTTGGTTGTTACACGGGGCAAGTTGTTACTTTTAATTTTAACTGGCAGTTTAGATGGTAGTCGATGGTAGCACCTGTCTGCGGCCATGATTATGAGCGTTGCAAGCAGGGGAACCCTCAGTTTGTGTTTTGTGAGCGCCAAGGGAAGATTGTGTGCTTTCAAGGAAACGTTCTTAATTTTTGTACTAAAACGTAATTTTATAAGTCTCATTTTGATTTTTAGTAGCATAATTAATTTCTGCACTGGATGTCTTGGTGCAGAAGTAGAACACTAAACACTTTAACCCACTGAACACCAAACAAGTTTTAACTAAAACACCGACGCGTTTCAACAGCAATGCTGTCATTATCAAGGCGATAATAAAACTAAATTAAAATAAAATCTACAAAAACAGGTAACCTAAATGTTATGCACGGTCAATCCGATACGCTTCATTAATTTCCGATTAACGAAAACAATGACGAATGCGGTCTAGGTCCATTGTCACAGTTCATTACACATGACTTATTTTTATATATTTCTAAACTTTATAAAACATTTAGAAACTTACAATTGTTTATTTGTCTAATTAATTTAACATTCGTATGATCGATGTTGTGATCTGTTTCAAAAATGTGTTGGGCAACGCTCGATTTCTCAATTCTATTAAATCTAAGATTAGCCATTTGCTCTTTGACTCTAGTTGAGACTGCTCTCCTGGTTTGCCCAATATATTTTTGATTACAATCTTTACAATTGATTTCGTAAATACCTGACTTTTCTAGAGGTTGTATTTTATCTTTAGGGTTACCGATGAGACTTCGTAAACTAGTCCCAGAACTGTAAACTATTCTGAGATCTAGCTCTTTGAAGATTTTACTCAAACCTTTAGTGATAAAGGGGGCGTAAGGGAGGGTCACAACGGGCGAAGCTTTAACATCCTCTCAAAAAGTCGTAGATTCTTTCAGTTTTCTTATAATTAAACTTCCTAATTAACTTATAGATATGCTGAGGCTGGAAACCATTACACTTGGCCGCATCTTTTATAATTTTAAGCTCTTTCTCATACCTCGCCTTGTTCAAGGGAAAAGTGAGAAGTCTGTGGACCAAAAAAATTCAGGCTTGCCATTTTGTGTTGAACACAATGATGGGAATCTGAAGGAATGTAGCGAAGTGTACTGGTTTCCTTTCTATACACGTCAAACTCTAATCTATTGTTATTTCTAATTACTAAAGTATCTAGAAAGGGTAGCTGACCGTTTTCTTCTCTTTCACAAGTGAACTTTATGGTTTCGAACCGATTATTTAATCGATTGAGAAAATCGTCAATATTACATTTTTTCGTGTCAAATATAGCGAAAATATCATCCACATACCTCAACCAAACCCTAGGAAAGTATTCGCTCTCAGATTCTAAGTTCTTTTCAAAACGGCTCATGAAAAGGTTAACCAAAAAGGGCGACAAGGAGTTACCCATTGCCGTTCCTTCCAGCTGTTCATAAAAACTCCCGTTGAATTGAAAAATGTTCTGTTTTATACAGATGTCAGTTAAGCGAATATATTCCTGGACACATTGTTGACTCAAACTATTTTGAAGCAACAAGTCCTCGAGGTATGTCAAGGTGTCTGGAATCGGTACACTAGGAAAAGAGAACTAACATCAAATGAAATCAATATTGTAAGTTTCTAAATGTTTTCGAAAGTTTAGAAATATATAAAAATAAGTCATGTGTAGTGAACTGTGACAATGGACCTATACCGCATTCGTCATTGTTTTCGTTAATCGGAAATTAATGATGCGTATCGGATTGAGCGTGCATAACATTTAGGTTACCTGTTTTTGTAGATTTTATTTTAATTTAGTTTTATTAGCGCCTTGATAATGACAGCATTGCTGTTGAAACGCGTCGGTGTTTTAGTTAACACTTGTTTGGTGTTCAGTGGGTTAAAATGTTTAGTGTTCAGCATAATTAATGTAAAACTTAGTGTCCCGATAGTAAGTACTGTATATTCCCATGCTACATGCCTTTTTATTGCATAAGGTGCAAGACGATATTATTTTGAATGTGAGGATTTTTTATCAGTTTAGTATAAAATGGGCGCCAGGAGCAGGTTGTTACAACGCAAACGGGGCAAGTTGTTACTGGAACAACCTGTCACGTAGTCCAAACTCAAATTTGTTTTCATTATTACAAACGTATTTAGAAATGGTATATAATAATATTTTAATGTTTTCAGATCCACAAAAATGCGGAATTATAAAAAAAAAGACAAATCGTGGTGAAACTCCAAAAGATGTTATTTTAGCTGCTGTTAAAGAGTTGCTAAAAATCAAAGATCTATTAGAACTGTGGCTGAGGAATATGGAATAAATTTTATGACGCTGGCTGGTTGACCAAAATTGAATTTTTGGTGCATATCAAGCACTTTGCAACGCACGTGAAGTGCTCAAAAGTAAGCCCAATATTGATCATATTGGATAACCACGACTCACATCTATCAGTCGATGTAATTGATTTTTGTAAGACCACGGGGTTGTGACTTTAACTTTGTCTCCCCAATGCTCCCACCGTTTACAACTCTTGGATCGGACAGTATTTCGGCCCCTTAAAAAGTTCATAAATAATCAGATGGATTGTTGGATGAAGTCACATCCTAGAGTAACTATGTCCGTCAATAGTTAAAGAAGCACTTCCGTTAGCTGTAACGGCTAAAAATGTAATCTCAGGATTTTCTGCTACAGGAATATTCCCTTTTAACAGGGACATTTTCGCAGGCAAAGATTTCCTACCATCGTGCGTTACCGATAGGTCCGAACCAAATATGGAACATCAAGAAGAACCACCAAGAGATGTTAAAGTTGCACACCACCCGGAAAACCAGCCAAATGTACAAAATTCCTCAAAGTCATCAGTTCTCCTACAAAACATTCTTTTTAAGGCAACAAGTCGTAAGAATAATGAACACGTGGACGAAGTGCAACCATGTACATCCAATGCATCCACTTCTAAGCAAAATTTTGTTAGCCCAAAGGAAATTCGTCCACTGCGGAAAGCTGAGCCAAGAAAAATTACCCAACAAAATAGAAAAGGAAGACACACAACAATCTTAACAGATACACCAGAGAAGGAGGAGCTAGAGAGGCAAAAAAAATTGCGAAAGCAAAAAATTGACAAAAAAGGAAAAAAGAGAGTTAAAAGTTTTTGAGGAAAATGATGAAGAAAATGAAGACTACTTCTGTCTAATCTGTTGTGAGGCATTCAGTAACTCAAAACCCAAAGAAAAATGGGTTCAGTGTATTCATTGTAAAGAGTGGGCGCATGATCTCTGCAGTGATGGATCTGCATTTTTTACATGTGTTAACTGCGATTTCGACTAATATTTTCCAAAGTTACCTTAAGATAGAGAGATGATTTTTAGAGAGGTTATTATATTTTCAGTCTTTTGTTAGAACTGCATGTGGTTCAATAAACGCAAATTATAAAATAAAATCACTTTAATGTCATTAGTAACAACCTGCCCCAGTAAAGTAACAACTTGCCCCGAGGTGAGGTAAGTTGATACAATTTGCATGTAATATTTCTTTATATTGTTTTGTAGAAAAAAAAAAGTTTTATGCGAGTTCAAATACACCAACCAATATGAAAAACACATATGCTCTTTATAAGTAATTAAAAAAATATATATATTTTTTAATATTAGCCCAAACAAATTTTCTTTAAAAATTGTAACAACCAACCCCGGTCTCCCCTACTGACTGAACTAAGTACAAACAAAGAACTTAAGGTTCAGTTTAAAAACGGATATCACCAATTCTGACTGCAAACCAAGAGGAAATTTTTAATTTCCTTTCCATCGTCATACCTAGTGGAAAGGGGGTTCAGCGCTGTTACCAATCTCCTAACAAAAAAAAAAGAAACAAACTGGACACCATTAGCCGAGGAGATTTAAGATTAAACCTTACAAAATGGACGCCAAATGTTGATAATTTATTATTAAAGCATCAGCTTCATCCTTCTCACTAAAAACATTTACTTATTGCTTAGTTTATTTTATGTTACGTATATTTTATATAACAGATACAAAATTTTATTGTGAGTAGTTTTAATTTAAATTCAATTAATAAATGTATAAAACGTAACATGTGTTTTTACTTTAAGTTTTTAACATTAAACTTCACTACAGTTAGAAATTTACAAAAAATCAATATCAGGTAAGTAGGGGGTCTACCCAAAAACCGAAAAACATGGCAAGAGGTCTACGACATAAAAAAGTTTGGGAACCATTGATTTAGTGTTGATAAAACGGCGTAGTTTATACAGTTTATCTTTATTTTCTTTAATCAATAAATGCTGCGGATGATATCCCATTATAAAATTTATTTTTCCCTCTCTAAACACCATATATATATTTTTTTTAAGTGAGGAAAAATGCCTAAACGCACCATCAGGGACGAGACCCGTCCCCGGTGTGTGGGGCTCGTACCCACTAAAAAACCTCACTTTGTCAGGTGTAGAATCCATCCCGGAACCGCTGGTCGCATTACTTCAGGATGGCACCTCGTAGTTAGCCTCGATCGACTGCCTCCGTTGCTTGGGTCTCTCTCTTCTTCTCTTTCAGCACCTTCTCGACGAACGTGGCGATCTTCTGCCAGTGGTCGTGTCCGGACAGCATCGTTTGCACGACGTTATCCGGCATTAGAGGTCCTACTTGGTGTTGTAGCGCGGCTCTGTAGTCACTCCACCTCTCGCATTCGAAGAAGGTGTGGTGAGCATCATCTTCCGCAGAGTCGTGATACTGACATGTCGCGTTCTCTGCTTTACCCATTCGAAACAGGTATGCGTTGAAATACCCGTGTCCGTTAAAAAACTGAGTGAGGTAGTAGTTTACCTCGCCGTGGTCTCGGTCCATCCACTCCGTGATGTTGCGGATGAGTCTGGCCGTCCACCGTCCTCTCGTGTCGTTCTGCCAGCGCTCTTGCCAACGTAGTCGTGTGAGCGCTTTAGCGTCCGCTCTTGCTTGTCGTGTACCGACGTCTCGTCGTGTCTCGTAGACTCTCTTCTTTTCTTGAGCTAGTAAGTCTATCGGGGTTACTCCTGCGATCACGAGCACCGCCGGTTCGGAAACCGTACGGTATGCGCTGGCGATCCTGAGTGCTCCCCGTCGCTGTACTGAAGCCATCCGCTTTCTGTACTTGTCTTGCTGTAAGGCGTCAGCCCGGATCTCGCTTCCATACAACAGTATGGAATGGGTGACGGTCATTAGAAGCCGGCGTTTACTCGCCGTCGGTCCTCCTACGTTGGCCATTAGTCGGCTCAGCGTCGTCGTTACCTTAGCGGCCTTATCGCTCGATGGCTGGATCTGTTGCCAGAAGGTCATCTTGCTGTCGAGCCGCAATCCGAGATACTTCACGGAAGTTCTAGTGGTTATGACTTCCGTATCCACCGTCATCTCGATCTCCTTAGGGATTCGTCTCCTGGTCAGTAGAACGACCTCGGTCTTCTCCGTTGCCAGGGTCAGGCCGTGTTCGTCCATCCATGTGGTGAGCCTTCTCTGGGCATCCGCCTCGTCACGCGCTAGGATGACTGCCGCTACGTCGTCTGCGTATCCTATCAGATACGCATCTTGCGGCAGCTCCATTCGGAGGATCCCGTCGTAGGACACATTCCATAAGTCGGGGCCCAGTATGGAACCCTGCGCCGCTCCAGCTGTTATCTTGTTCGTGCACGGCCCTAAACACCATATAACTTAGACTGAAAAACAATATTTTCCAAAGCTGGGCCCGATAATTCTTGAAAAATAAACATGTGTTTCTTCTTCCTTTCCACTATTATCTTGTACCTCAACCTCTGCAAAATTGTCGTCCACATTTTCCACATGTTCTTGTTCATTGTCTACATGTTCTTCAGTAATTTCTTGCTCGTAACACCCAATTAAACGAGGCATTTCAGTTTCCAGCAGATCTGAGTTCTCTTCTTCCTCATAATCTGATTCAACATCTATTTCTTGATTGTTGTCAAGCTCAAGTTGATCAAATTCATCATTTTCTATGATGAGTAATAATTCTTCATGTGTAAGTGGTCTTTCTTTTTATCAATAAAACACTTATTTTCACAAGTCGTGTACAACAACGTTAAAATCTCCACGCATAGGTTACAATTTTATTTAGTGAAAGATGACAGATTTTTTTATGCCTGCGCTAGCGTAAATTAGTACCAGTAGGTACTTTACAGGATCGATGGTATTTCCATGGTCTACAGCAACTCCAAGCCGATGTTAAGAGCAATAAATTTGCTGGTAGTTTGTGCGGGTCTTCAAGCAAGAACAATTTCTTCTTTTGCGTTTAAAAGACACCACGCGGAAGAGAAAAAGATGTATAGATTTCGTGAAACGGGTTTTATTACTTACAATATGGAATAAAATTGTGTACATCTTTTAATACTTAAAACTCGACCAGTGTAAGTTGTATGAAATTTAAAAAAAAATTAAGTACCACGATCAAGCGACTATTTTTACTTCAGATCTAATAATATACTTTTCTTAAGATCCAAGTGATCCTTGCTGTTAGTGACTTCCCTGTAAGAGAATTAAAAGATATAAAACCTAAAAAGATTTGAATCTCAATACTTACTTCTGTATAAACACTTTTAAAGTGTTTTTTTGTACTCTCAGGCATGTAATTCTTTTTTACAACATTGTGTAAGGCTATTAGACAGCCGTCGATATTCCACGTTGGTTTAAACTTCTTATCTTCACTCTAACAATCGTAAATAAACATTAAACATTATTTTTAAATCGAGAAAAATTTAAACTTACTTTTATGAATCCTAAATACACTAAGAGGAAATTATTCATAATAGATAGACTATCCGAATTTTGCGATCGTTTAACTAATTCCTCGAATAGAAGTTCAGTACATTTTAATACACTCTGTATATTTTCCTCCCCTTTAATCGCAACATTTAAAGATCCCACTTTCATTAGCATTTCAGTTAATTTTTCTAGTTGATTCTCATTACTTTTCTGCAAAATAAATTCGTATTTATTCGGTTTATAATTTACGAAAATTAAATTTCTACACCTCAGCTTCGCTCAGCAATAAATTCGAAACATTCGGACCTAACGCTATGAAATTATCCGCGTTAGGTTTATTTAGGAAATCCGCGACAACGACAGTCTTCTCGTTTAAACTTAAATTTCCGAATATCTCCACATCGTCTCTAGACTGATTATGGCTATTATTCTGCAGGAGTATAATTTTCTCGTCTTCTAAACTTTCATTTTTGGTCTCGATCTCTTCGAATCATCCCCATCATCATCCTGATACTGCTCCTCTTCCGTATCTTCCTCGTCTTCACTATCAGCGGACTCATCATCGTTCAAGCTACCCAGAGCGTTCAATTTACCTATTTCCATCATTTTTTCCTGACTGCTTCCTTGCCATCGCTTCCAAAATTGTTCCGTCTAATACTAACGCTTTGAGTTGAGATTTATTAGCTAAAGCCGCAATAAGTTCCAAAGCGCCATCTTTTTTTATTTCGTTAAATCCAAGTGTTAGGGATTCTAGTTTCATGCAATTGTTTAGCCCTGTTGCCAGATGTTTAGCTCCGTCGTTTTTAAGTAAACAATCTCCGAAATTGATCTCTTTTAGATTTTGTAAGACTGGTAAGATATCGGCTATAGCTTTGGAACCCGTCGGTCCGATGGTGTTGTCATTTAGGTTTAGAATTTGTAAATTTTTGTTGTTCCTAAACGCATCGCTTAATGCTGATATGCCAATGTGATAGATACCGTTCTGCGGCATCGCTATTTCTTCTAGTGTACCAATCGTCTGAAAAATTGTTTAAATTAATTTTAATTAAAGTTAAAGAAAGTCACTTCATATTAAATATTAAATACATACATTAAAAACTTCCGCTAACGCTTTCGCACCATCGTTTTCCAATCGATTTCTTCCCGCTATAAAAACTTTCAATGCCAACGGTTTACCCTCACTTTTACTGCATTCATAACAATCGAGTAACGCTTTCGCTAAAGTTTCCCACCTCCTATCCCTAATCCGTTATTATTTAACCGTAATTCTTCTAAACCGTAACAAGACGAGCTTCTCAATAACGATGCTAAACCCTCAACACCAATGGGACCGAAAGCATTATCGCTTAAATCCAACTCCGTTAATCTAGCTCCTGCGTTACGAGAGCATTTCCTAAAAATTGCTGCAACAACGGGAGAAAATAAAAAAAAATTTAAGATCGATTTTCCAATTATTACAAGAGCTTTCGGTATCTCAGTTTTCATTCGACCCGTAAACATATCCTTCCATAACGCCTTTTTAAATTCGGGATGTTTCTCTAGAGCAGCTGCGATAGCTTTGAAGCATCAACTCCTAACGTATTACCTTCGAGATTCAAGTATTGCAAATCTGCGCAATCATTGATTGCATCGACTACAGGTTTCGCTGTAAAAACATGTTAGTTCGGTTGTTGATATAAACATACAACATCTAGATAGATAAAGTTACCGTCGTTTTCGCTATCTAATTTCAAAGATTTGCCGGCGAAGGAAACTCCGGATATTGTGACTCGTGTATTCTCTAAAGCTTCCGTTACATCCTCTATACTGACCATTTTTACTGGAAAAACATGAAAAAATCTCGGGAAAACACGCTTTTAAGATAGCGGTAGGTGTATAGTTTTCGTTGCACAGGGAGATATGTCAATACAAACGAGCAAATTTGAGTCTTAAATGACATTTACATAACGCATTCTAACCTCAAAATATTGAAATAATTCCGAATCGATCCAAAAAATGACAGTTTTAAATACCAATATTATAAAAATTATATTACCAAAGTTTTAATTATTTTAAATTCATAATAATAATCAATATTTCAAAATAAATTTGTTTTACATAATGTTTGGCTTAAAATTAATTTATATTATTTCCATAAATTCCCAGAATTAATCTTCTGTTTGTGTATGTTTGTTGTAATTAAAGGTAATTGATGAATGCTTTTCAAGCAAACCATTTTTTTAATCAAAAGCAAATGATTCATTTTTTTTATCTTTTAATTTAAATCTTAATGTATTACGTTAAAATTGCAATCAATCAGTTTAAATATCTATGAAATACCTGTATACAATAATTTTTTTTGGTAATAAAATAACAAGGTTATAATCACACATTTAGCTAGTACCAAATAAATAACACCCAACTGATTCTCAGTAGTTCATGTTTACTCGATGATATAGCGTTTCTTTACGTATTTTTATCAATCGTTATATTTTAGAATTTATCCTAACTTAATAAACGACTTTAGGATAACGTATCAATTTTTGATAAGTTCTTTTTTGGTATTGAGTAATAAGTAAATAGTCTGTTGATTATGGCTCTGTTAGGAAGAATAATTTTACTCGCTAGTGCAGGATTTATCATATTTGTCGGTATAAAATTAAGTCAATTATCGACAGTGCCGCCGGTACCAAAATTAGAAAATGAATGGTGGGCTTCCGGTAAACCATCGGAAATTGATACGTCAATTCGGCCGTTTAAAATAAATGTATCACAAGAGGTAAGTAGATATACTTAAGTATAAATTTATTCTATTTATGTATTTAAAGCAAATTGCTTTTTAGTAATATTTATACCGCAGAAATGATTAAATTTGCGACTCATATACCCGGAACTCATATACAGTGGTGTTTAATTGTAATAGCACATGTATTATATAAAAGGATTGTTCATTATATACAGCGTGGCGGCGTTTAGGGGATCGTTTCTGTCATACCTGATTTTGACATATGTTATATCTATCCAAAAATAATCGACATTTGTAATTTGTTCTAAACATTTTTTGTTGACTAAATTACCTATTTTATTGATTAAATAAGTTTATAATCACAGTTAACGATATTAGAAATTATTGCACCGCCTTTTGTCGATTCGTAAAAGTTGTTATTACATGTTGCAAACATCATGGCCCACACTGTATTATATAACTGTCACTGTCATTTTTATTGTTCAACAGTTTATTCTTGACATCTGTCAAATTATAAATACAATTACATATATTGTTTGCGTCTTCAACGAATGTCACTGTAATTTTTATTATCAGCGGGTTTCTTGTAGTGTATCAGTTAAACACAAAAAACAATATTTCGCCCACAAAGCACGGAATACTCAACATAAAGCCCATGCGTTTTAACAGCGAAGCTGTCGTTATTAAAGCGATAATAATACTTAGTACAGTACATCTGCATTGTTATCGCCTTGATAATGACAGATTTTCTCTCGAAAAATGCCGGCTTGATGTAGAATATTTGGTGTTTAGTGGGTGAAATATCTTTTTTTTTGTGTGTATAAAAATCATAAATGTTACAAATATTAAAATATTTCTGATGTTTGTCAAACTATAAATACAGTTATATTGTTAGTGTTTTCAACAACTGTCAATGTCACTATTGCTGGAAATTTTTCGAAATTCCATCTCTAATGCATTTTGACAGAATTAATGAAACTCGTATTTCGTCGTTTTTTTCAAATTCATCTCCTAAGGAGGTGATAGGGAGTGGCAAAGTTTGTATAGAAAAATATTTTTAGAGTCAAATTTTTTTGAAACTTTGTTCATCATTTAGGTACATGTTTTGGCGTTTTTTAATATGCAATCTCTAAGGAGTAGGTAAACAACCTCACTACGGGCCCAACCACTCGACGTGGACACGCTGTATAAGAGCCCCCTTGTAAAGCTATTTTTCAGAACCAGGTCAAAACCAGGTAAACTGGTTCTAAAACTAGCTTTACTGTTGAAGAATAACATTCATATTTTCGGAACGCACTCTGTGCATAGGGGATAAGGTAGATAACTAAAATAACAACAGTAGAAGATATAGTGTGCATTGGCTCAGTCCATAATGTAACGTGTGGCAATGTTTGCGTAAATTATATATATTTTTTGTAACAGTAATATTCATCACTTACGAGAGGACTCTTATACAGCGTGTCCGCAAACGACTGACGAGTCATCGGCTGGCCGTATATTGTGCCCGGTTTTTACAGCGTGTCCACGTCCAGTGGTTGAGCCAGTAATGAGGTAGTTTACCTATTCTAAGTAGGTGAAATGGATTAACGGGGGGTAGAGGGGGTGGTAAAGACTGTGTTATAAATAATATTAATTATTCACACACATACAACACTCGAAGAGCTATCAAAATCTATAAGTAGTAATTTTTTTGCAAATTTATCAGTTGACACTATTAAAGACTTACTGCGTAGCAAATTTGTTGTTTAATGCTCGTACTATTATAAAATTTTATGTTTTATGCAATTTTGTTCGGCAAAAATTTCTAAAACAAAACTGTCAAAAAAATATGTAATAATGTAAAACAGACTTAAGAATTACTCATATTTTATAGATTTGATTATTGCAAGTATTCAAATATTTTTGACATCTGTCAAACTACAATATAAATATATATATATAGTACAATTTTCGTTTCGGTTTTATAATAAACCCGAAACGTCAACAGCAAAAGTTGTCTTATTACTTCCTATATAACCCGAATTCCGTAACATAAATTTACGGTGAAATTGTACTAGTACTATCATTAAATCGGTAATCACCGAGTCTTCTTTTGGGTATATATATATATATATATTTGCATTTTCTCTCACTTTTCGAGTTGTCAAATTGTCACTTTTGACAGTTTGTTTCTACATTAAACAGTTGTAATAATTTTTGCTTATCTTTCAATTCCTGAAATATTTCCACTTTAGGGGTGAATAAAACAACAAATAATTAAATTCCAATTTATTCCAGAACATATAATATAATGTTTTCGTTAATAAGACTTCTTCAGTGGAAGAAATTGACATTTAATATGTGTTAAAATACTAATAATATAAATGGCTATGCCTATCAACAAAAATTTCACTATATGGCCATTTATATTTTAGTATTTTGACACATATTAGGTGTCAGTTTCTTCCTCTGAAGAAGTCTTATTAACAAAAACATAATATTATATGTTCTGGAATAAATTGGTATTTAATTAATTGTTGTTTTATTGACCTACAGATAAAAAAAAAATTGACAGCTGTCAAATCACTTTTGACAGCTGTCAAATAATAAAATAATTAATTTGTCTAGGTTATCAAAGATCTGCACCGCAGATTAGACAGCGCAAGAACTTTTACCCCATCGTTGGAAGGCATCCAACAACAATATGGAATGAATTCGGTTCTTCTATCTGAAATTACCAAATTTTGGAGAACCGATTACGATTGGGAAAAGAGAGAGAAATGGTTAAACCAATACCCGCAATACAAGACCAACATCCAAGGTTTGGACATCCATTTCATTCGGGTTAAACCGTCGAATCCGGAAGGTCTCAAAGTACTACCTTTATTACTCTTGCACGGTTGGCCGGGATCTGTCAGGGAGTTTTACGGAGTTATACCGAAACTGACAGCAGCGCAGAAGGGATACGGTTTCGTTTTCGAATTGATAATACCGTCTCTACCCGGTTATGGGTTCTCTCAAGGTGCTGCCAAACCCGGTTTGGGCGTGCCCCAAGTGGCGGTTATTTTCAAGAATTTAATGGAGCGATTGGGTTTCGATAAGTATTACATCCAAGGTGGGGATTGGGGCGCTATGATCGTCACCGTAATGTCCATATTGTATCCGGATAAAATCATGGGGATGCATTCGAATATGTGCAATGCGGATTCGCCTTTAGCAACATTAAAATTGGTTTTGGGCAGCTTGTATCCTCCTGCAATTGTCGATAAGGAATTTGAAGATAGGGTCTATCCTTTATCGACGGTTTTATTCCAAAATATTTTGATGTTAGAAATGGGTTATCTGCATATACAAGCTACTAAACCTGATACCGTTGCTGTGGGGCTGAATGATTCTCCGGTGGGTTTAGCTGCTTACATTATAGAAAAATTTACCACCTGGACGAATCCATCCTGGAAAGATAGAGCTGATGGTGGTTTAAAAGAGAAATATTCTTACACCGATTTATTAGACAACGTTATGATATATTGGGTGACCAATTCGATTACAACATCAGTTCGATTATATGCTGAATCTATGAGTAAAGCAATGTTCGCTTTAGGACTTTCAAAGTAATAAAAATTTCTTTTGCTCTTGTAGAAACTTAAACCTATTTTTTTTGTATTGCAGTCAACCGGTACTTGTACCAAGTGCTTGTGCAAGGTTCCCTCACGAGTTAGTCTATCAACCTGATAGTATTTTAAGTTTAAAATATAAATATCTAGTTCATACAAGCGATTTGGCAGATGGAGGACATTTTGCTGCGTTTGAGGTGCCGGATTTGTGGGCTAACGATGTCTGGGTGGCAATCGAGAAGATGGAGCGTTTTCGCCAAATTCATAAGTAGATATTTATTTATTTTTACAATTGTAAAATGTTTTTAAAAGAATTCTTTTTGCAAGTTAATATAAAAATTATATAAAGATGAGTGTTTTTTTTATTTCATAAGAACCAACATATTTTGTTCCTAAATTCTTAATTGGTTCAAAGATTTCAAAGCTGTACGTGAAAGCCCCTTACTATAAAAGGAGTAGGTTAGCTGCCATTTTGTTATAAATGAAAAAAAGAGCTCTGTTTTCATGAAAAGTTTATTTGAAAGTGTAAAATTGATGACATTAACCCTTTCAATCCGTGAACCGGATGTGTCCGCAAATAATACAGTTTAATTTCTCCTCGCTCGCTTCACCCTTTTGTCTAATGACTTTGGCCACCGATGGCACGGTCGGTAAAGAATTCGCCGACCGTGGTTTTATTGAAGGCAGTCATTCGATCTGGCAAGAGCGGTTGTCTCAGGTTTTCTAACGGATAACCCAGGATTCCTGTTCCTAAAACCAATGAACCAGTCATTACCAGATTCAAGAGAAATAAATTATGTGGTATTAGGTGTGAAGGTCATGAAGGTATGTAGCTATCTTCAACATTCTTTTAGTACTTAGGACTTTTTTGATAGGATTGTTTTTTTTTTCCATGCAATCCATCGTATTGTTCCCAAGCATGTAGTGCCGAGTTCAACTTATCTATTTCCTCCATGCAGGCCATTTGTTTTGGCGTTGTTTAATTCTTATTTTTCAGTTTCTCTAATGTACGAGCTTTTACTCTCCTACAAGTGTCTTGTATATGAAGTTTTTCGTTAGTATTAAAAGCATCGTCTTTAAATCCGAAATTAAAGAAATTCTGAAAACCGTCGATTCTGTGGCATGGCAAATTAAAATTTGATTAATTAACTACATATCTATAATTCATTATCTTTTTTATAAAGAAAAAAAATTAGTTTCTACTGAAAAATAACTAGATTTCAGTTTATTTTATATTTTTATAAATGTTTTCTAAATAAACCTTTGATAAAAGACATCTGATATGGCATTTCACTTCACTTCATCGCAGTTTTCATTTTACCCCGCACTAAGGGGCAAAGTGAAATAATGAACAATTAAAAAAAATTATATCGATACTTAAGTTAAAATTGAATAAAAATTCTGAAAAAAATACAGGGGAAGCACAATGGAGAAAAATGTCAAATTTTACATAATCACGTAGAGGACTTAAAAAAAATGGACCCGTTTTTTTTTAATTTTGCTATATCTTTATTATTTATTGAGATATAAAACTTCAAAGTTTCGTTTTTCAGCACCACTATAAGAACGCGGTCAAATATTGAAGTACAAAGACTACTGACGTCACGCAGTGCCATAGGGTATTTTTTTGTGTTGGTCTGACTGCAACTTCAATGTATATTTCTTTTCCTTCTATTAGCAACCATGAAAATGTATTTCTACAATCGTTATGTAAAAATCATTGAGATAGAATAAGTAAGGAGACGCTATCACGTGGCGAAAACGGCGCAGGTCGGCCATATTAGTACACCATTTTACGTCAAATACGTAGATTCTAGTGTATAGTCATGTATGGTCGTATTATTTGATTATTTCAGTCCTTACAGTTATATTATATAGCAAACTACTACAAGACATAATGGTTTCTTGCGCTCTACCTAGTTGCAAGAGTAGAAACAGCGTTAACAAGAAGAATTCGTCGAAAATAACATTTCATAGGTCAGTGTTTGACATAAAAGCAATGTGCAGGGTCGTAAAAGCGAACCTGGTAAGGCAGCCATATTGGTAAACCACGTAAGCCCCGCCCAGTGCGCCGTTTTGAACATACAGCAAATATGCTTCGTATACTATAGACCGTCTCAACCTGTGTCTTATGCAGATACACTACATAGATGCCAGTTCGACAATGACAAGTTAGGTTGGTAACTCATTTTGAATAACATGACATTTTAAATACTTGTAGGTTAGGTTATTCTAAATCAAAACTATCGGGCGCTCGAGAAAGATTGTCTGAAAGAACTACTTTCCCAAGTCGATAAGTGTGTACTTATTTCCATTTATGCGTGTGAAGTTAGCACTATACAAAAATTAGTGAACATAATGTTATTTTTCAAGTCTATTTATTCATTGGCGTCCGTTTATTTTCTTGACAAATACCAACACGCTCGACAATAAACCGAACTGACAACTTCGCCTTGATATAAAAAGAGACAGTTTATTACAAATCGTTTAAGATAGTATGAGAGGTATATATCCCATGAGACCGTACTGAATACTAAGGTTGAGACGCTCTATAGCTCAATGGTAAAAATAGATTGCGGTCGTAATTGACATCTAGGCTCATATTTATGCTCAAGCATCAACACAACCTCAAGCACGAACTATAAATATCATCCTTAGACAGTTTGTGTCTGTCAGGTCACAACTTGCGGAAGGTAAGAAATGCGAACTTTCGTGCACACCCCACAAAATTGTAAGCACAACAAAAGATGTTATTATTATTAATTGTAGATGTAATTTACTGCCCAAGGAATCACGAAAAAAATGACAAATAATACGAAATTTTCGTAGCGTGGTACAGGACGAAGAAAATTGATTTATTATCTTATCTATTATTATTACTTATTTTTTTGACTTATTTTTTGAAAAAAATAAAGCTATGAAATCATTACCATCTGCCTGTTCAATGTTTAAATCAGTACCTACTATTCGTGAAGAATGTTGTCGACATTAATTAATTAATGTAAACTAATTTCTTATTTGAAACGACAGTCTGAAGGTTACAAAACGAAGAAATCGGTCTTTTTTTTTAATAAAAGAAGCGATATTAAAATATAAATCAGCTTTATCACTAACACCTGTCACAATTTGAGGTACAATAGACATGTACTTTGTAATTATTCTTCAACGTTGTACATTGGTTATGCGCGTGCGCAACATATGGCTGCGTACAATGCATCGCGTTTGTTGAAATGTTTTTAACATATGTAACACGTATATTATAAACATAGACAGTATATAACGGTTAATTTAAAAATCCTGCGTTATTGCAAATATGATATTTTTCGGCGAAGATGAGGGCGATGCTTGTTTGGGGAAGATTTCGACATAATTGATTTTGGTTTCCCCAGAAGAATCTATCATGTACTTACATTCATAATCCCAAATAAACTGTAAACAGTGAATTGTATCGATGGATCGTTTAAACGACCCCAGGGAATGTGTATCGGGTACATGTATCCAATACATCTACCGTACATTTTTGAACGCGATACGACATGTACCGGTTATTTAAGAACGTCTCAATACATTTATCGGCTTACTTATTAATTCAGTTAAGTTTAATCTTTAACGGGTCGATGGCCGCAGTGGTTACCCAGACAGCACAAGACATCGTATGGATGTCTTATATAGGTCTGTATTATGTCTGAACGCCTAAAGATATAAAAAAGACATCTTATGGACGTAGTTTTAAAGACGTCCCGCGGATGTTCATTTATGGCATTCATAAGACGTTTCTCAAAGTCTAAAAACCACATTTAGATTGACGTTTTATGCAGGGTGGGCCCCTTAAAATGAAATTGAAATTATGGCCAAACTAAATAAGAAATTTAAAATCGGACCAGGTAAAGTTATAGAGTTCTAAGGGAAGCACATTTTAATAAAAGTGTAGATTTTATACCATTCATCATAACATCATACTGAGATCAATTTGCATTTATTTAAATGGGATGTGGTACTTTTATTGTAAATTTCTTAAACAGCTAATTTTTTAACGTATAACTGTATAAAATATGACCAATTTTAATAAGAAATAAAATCAACAACTTCTTGAAATTGCCGCCAATATTTCAAATTTTGAAGCGCGAAAATATTGTTATTTACCTGATGCATATTTGCGTAAAACGCAAAATTTTAATTGAGCTCTACACACACATATCATTAAATTGTCACTTGGTGACTGACAAACGTTCAAAATTAATTATTCGTTTTGCATCCTTTCTGCCTAGTGTCTTATTATTATTATCTTGTTGAATCTTTAATCCAGTATTTTTTAGTGCTATTTCTATTTCTTACAGTATTTGTTGATTTTTTACAAACTACTCTGCCACTAATTAATTGGAGGACGTAAATTTAGAAAAGCGAAGACATGATTTTGCAGCAGAATAGTTTAGTTTTCTCTATCTTGTTGGTTCTTGTATTAGCGGATCGTATCGAGTGTTCATAATCCTATCCCTGATTCAAACAACTTCTATATTATAAACAAGTACAAACGAACTAATATGCATGCATCTGAACTAAAAATCGAACTTACAAAAGTAAACTTAAGGTGTTTTCCGTGAAATGAAACACCTTTTAAGTAAAACTTTAAAAATTAGGACTACTTTACTAAGCTGTGCTTAAAACAAATGCGCACCTAAAGTTCTCCTTATAATATACGTATTACTTAATATGAAAATTCAGTTTCACCGCCCCTTAAGTTACGTTTAACTCAAGTTGCCATTGCTTAAATTTAAGCCTCTCTCGTCGAGGGCTTAATATTTTAGGTCGCTTTTAAATTTGCGTACAACAGCTTTGTGACATACTTTTTCATCAGCAGTAAAATTTGCAGATTGCATTCTTTTCTGTGCTTAAAACAAATGCGGTGAAAACGGGTATTACACTTTAAGATAAGCAAATGGCAGATAAATAGTGATTTAAGTCAAATCTGACAAATGTCATAGGTACACATTAACATGCTTTACGTAAAATTTCGGTAAACTAAGCTTGAAACTTAGAAACCGCGAAATTTAAATAATCAAATTTCATTCTTTGTTATTGCAAACACAGTTGGATAAAATATTGAATAAGTGATTGTGATATGTTAAAAATACCATCTTCATACGGGTTAACGGGTCGATGGCCGCAGTGGTTAGGCGGCTGACTATTGTTGTGAGAGGACGATAGGTGCCGGGGTTCAATTCTCTGGAGGGACGGTGACATTTTTTCAGAGAGTTTAATCCCGGATCGACGTGCCATTCGCTGTTGGGAGCAAAGTGATTAACAGCGCGGCATCATAAAAGGCGATATGGTGCTGTCACAAAGCCATTGAACACAACTTACACACACAAACTACACCGCGAGAGTTGCAGTGATAGCCAGACAAGCGATACAGCTTACGGAGTTACTGCAACTAAGCACCGGCTACACATTAAAAAAGTAATTCTAACCTAAAAATATTTCAGAGTTGCCAAACAAAATATTTACATCACATTTATCGTCACTCGATAGCTAACCTACCATACTGTCCCCAACTGTTAATAACCAAATATTCTCATGATTTTAGACTAGTGACGTAAAAATGGCGAGTTTATTTTTCCGTTTGAAATTGTGAAAAATTTTAATCGAACAGTTTTGTGGAACGAAATAATGTGGAAATAAAATTTACGGATTAATAGATAACCATTGTCTATAATTCACGATGGTATTATTACACTTTGATTTTGTAACATGTGTCTTTTCCTCTCAAATGTTATCAACATTTTCTTGTTAGCTATTCCATTTTGCCCCACCTTCCCATACTTTAATTAAATATTTTTGAATCACCGTATATATGAGGTTATTTATTATTTAGTTTTCTACGAAATCTATTTATAGATTATTATAGATAATTAACAAACCGAATTTTAGTAAGGTTATAATATAAAAACATTATATATCTATCTTTAGTCTTATTATCCGTAAAATAACTGACTAAGACTGAGTAGGTAATCAAGCTAATCAAATAATTTCACAGTTCTTCAAGAACACGCCTCACATTGTGCATCTTGTACTACATGTGTATGTGTTGTATGTAGTAGCGTTTTCTCATTAATTATCAATCGTAGCGTCGTGTAAACCAGTCCAACTTACAATCAAGTTAGGTTAACTTTATCACGAAGCAGGAACATGGGTTTTATTAGAAAAATAATTTTCGTCATCGTTACAATTTCTATCGTTCTAATAGGTATAAAGATACATGATCTACTGTTTCAAGAACCGCCTCTTCCTGTTCTCGAAAACGTTTGGTGGGGGCCTGGAGCGGAGAGTAAGGTCGACACGTCTATACGACCGTTCAAAATTAACGTTCCGCAAAAGGTAAGCTTTAAAATCGTTTAACTTATTTTATTACGCAACATCTACGATACATTTCCAGGTCCTAGATGATCTAGAACAACGCTTAAAGAAAGCGAGACAATTTACTCCACCTTTAGAAACGATCCAACAGCAATATGGAATAAACACCGAATTATTATCGGAAATCACCGAATTCTGGACGACGCGCTACGATTGGAGACAAAGAGAACGCTGGCTAAACGAATATCCGCAATTCAAGACTAACATACAAGGTTTAGACATACATTTCGTACATGTTAAACCTGAGGCGGCTGCAGGTCGCAAAGTTTTACCATTATTGATGTTGCACGGTTGGCCTGGATCTTTCAGGGAATTCTACGGTGTCATCCCGTTGTTGACTCGACCGAAAGAAGGACGAGATTTTGTTTTCGAATTGGTTATAGCGTCTTTACCCGGATATGGTTTCTCGCAAGGTGCTGCAAAACCGGGTTTGGGCGCCTTACAATCAGCGGTTATCTTCAAGAATCTAATGGAACGTCTCGGATTTAAGAAGTATTACCTTCACGGCGGCGATTGGGGCGCTGCTATAGTCACCGCGATGTCTTCTATGTACCCGGATACTGTCCTCGGAATGCATTCTACTATGTGTTTTGACGATTCAGCATCATCCACTATTAAGATGATTTTAGGCAGTTTTTACCCATCGTTTATTATCGATAAGAAATACGAGAAAAAGATTTATCCGATTTCTGCCACCTTGGAGCGTATGCTTCTAGAATTCGGTTACATGCATCTGCAAGCTACTAAACCCGACACCATTGGAGTTGGTTTGAACGATTCACCAGTTGGTTTAGCTGCTTATATTTTGGAGAAATATATCACGTGGACTAACGAAGATGGAAAAACTATGCTAGATGGTGGTTTGAAGGCGAAATATTCCTACGCTGAGTTATTGGATACAGTAATGATATACTGGGTGACAAATTCGATAACTACATCAATGAGGATGTACGCCGAGTCCTTCAATAAAGCCGCTATGGAATTCGCAGGGTAAGTTGATCCATTCCGTTTACAATTAAGTAGTTATGCCTTTGCAGGATCTCAGTTAATGTTCCTACCGCCTGTACAAGATACGTAAACGATATTGGTTATCAACCGGATAGTTTATTGACTTCGAGGTACAAGAATTTAGTTCACACTAACGACATCGATGATGGAGGTCATTTTGCTGCTTTTGAGTTACCCAAAGTTTTTGCCGATGATGTGTGGGTCGCCGTTGAGAAAATTGAAATGTTTTATAAATCTAAGAAGTCTTCGAAATAAACTTAATTCCTCTTTTTTATACCGAAATATTTTTGTAAAATAAGATATAAGAATGAACAGCATAATAAATTACTACTAACGGATAAGACTCTTAATAGGAAACCAGAAATATTTTGCAAATCAAAATTTGATGAAGCATTTCATTCACTGTCCACTACCTTTTATCCAGTACAGGTAATTAAAGTTTGGAGGGGTTCAGTTCTCATTTGTGGTATAAAGTTTCGGATATGATCCGAAAAGCAAATGATATATCGGAAGATAATCTTATTTCGTCTTATTTACAACTAATTGGCCAGAATTTTATGTTTATTAATGTCATGAAATATTGTCAATAATATTATTTTAGTTACTTTTAGTATAAAAAACATGTGTCTCAATCTCCTCCGCTGAATCGGTTGTTCGATTTAAAGCAACCGACTGTCATATATGAAGATAATCAGTCAGCCATCAATATAGCAAATAATCCAGAAAACAATAAGAGGTTGAAAGTTGGACAATGGTATATAGCTTAAATAGGTATGAATGTTACCTTGATATCACTGTGTTTTTTTTAGATATAGTTTACTCTGCCCGTATGTGTTTTTGTAGAAATTATATAAGAATTGAGAATGTAAAATAATTTTATCTAAACAATGAAGGTATTATATTAATCAGTATTAGTTAATAATAGTACTCATAATGCCCGGAGGGAATAATGAAATGCGATCAGGGAATAATGAGCCATAACGTTATCATTATTCCCTGCATTCCGCCAATAAGAACATAATGATACCAACGTTATCATAGTAACGATAAACAAGTCCGAGTATTTCGTATTTAATTAATAGTCAAACGTCAAAACCTTATCGGCGTTTCTTAAATTTGGCGTGTTAGTGTTAGTTTCACCATGGATAGTGGCGCCGATGAATATAAGTTATGTACGTGTTAAATTTAACGCCGATGCAATTACGCTTGCTTTATTGCCCGAAAAATCCAAACATTTTTATATTAAGGCCATAAGGCTTACGATAATTTTGTGGACTGTCAAACCTTCAAACGCTATATAGATATAGTAATCTATTAATTGATATTTTCGTTTGATTGATTTATTTTTTTAGTAATCTTCAGTTAGTCGTAGATAAAGTAGTATATACTAACTCGCAATAATGACTATTAGTCCTTCGAGCCGAGTTACTCCCTCGCCGCTTACGCGGCTCAGTTCGTAAATTCAGCTCTCGGGAATAATGACTGTCATCATTGACTCGTTGTATAATAGTATATTATTCAACGAACGTATAATGAGGGCTATTATTCTCGACGTGAAGTTTACGAGAGAATAATAGCCGTAGAGAATAATAGCCATTATACGCTAGTAGAATAATATACTTTATCCATGAGTATTCGTTAATCTTTACTATATTTAAATAGTTATACAGAACTGTCAAGTTTAATTAATTTTTATATATATATATTTTTTTTTATGTGTGGTGGGTGCTTAGTTGCAGTGACTCCGTAAGCTGTATTACTTGTCTGGCTATCACTGCAACTCTTGCGGTGTAGTTTTAGTGTGTGTTAGTTGTATCTCGGAAACGGTTAATTTTTAGTACTAGGTTTGTTAGACAAAACTATCTTAATTTACAACGGGGAATCTGGGAATGTCATAATATATAGGTTGTTCCATTTAAAAAAAGAAAATTTTATAACGCTCAGCCAAAGCTGAACACCCTGTATACACTAAAATAATTTTACGATATAGAGCAGTTGATCCCGAACAACTTTTACTTAAAACATTTTTTAATTAAACTAATAGGTAAGATATAATAGACCGAATTCAGATAATTGGCACACCCTGTATATAATAATTTTTTTACTTTATAGGTACTTTTATAAATAATGTATGTAATGTCTTTATATTATAAGATAGTAAGTAAATAGGTACTATCAGTGTATGTTGAAATCCACTATCGTGGACCCCCATTTTCATTTCATGGACCCCCAATTTTTTTTTCGCTGACATAGACCCCTAGCAAGTTGTCATAGACCCCTGGGGGTAGATATAGACCACTTTGGAAATCACTGATCTACACAAAACTGCATTAAATTTTATCGATACCCTTTTTATTTCATAAATTATTGAGACTTGCGGAGATAATACTGTTTGTATTGTTATCTATTACATAAGTGCATATTTATATTTTGTTAAATAATGTTTATCATTCACTTTAATCAGTAAATGTATGTAACAAATTATACATTGAGATCAAACTGTGATGATTTGCAGTATAGGTATCTATTTTTGTCGTGTCATGATTCATATTTTGTATTTGAGATCTACGATGATGTACAAAGTTAGTTTTTTGTGCTCAAACCTCGAATAATAGGACCTTGATACCGCTATTATTTAAGATTCGACCTTTATATGCCTACATATGTAAACACGCAGCAGAAGCTCACAGTGTTAGATCCTACGTAGATAATCTAAAACAGAGTTAATATTTATTTGAATTAATATCGAATATTATGGGTTTATTTGCAAGAATATTTCTTGTTGTAAGTGCAATTTCGATTATATTAATCGGATTAAAGATAAATAGACTGCTAGAAGTCCCTCCGCTGCCTGTATTGGAGAATACTTGGTGGGGACCTGGAGATCCAAAGAAAGTGGACACATCTATAAGGCCGTTCAAGATTAATATACCACAAAAGGTAAGTTAATAAATTTAGGCGCACATTTTTTTAAATAATTTAAAAGAGCAATATTGTCGAGTTTCATCAAAATTGGTTCATTCCTCAATCCACAATAGGTATCAATTTATTTTGGCGTTATTGCAGGTAATAGATGATTTAAATCAACGGCTGCAGAACTCAAGACCATTTACCCCACCCTTAGAGGGTATCCAACATCAATACGGTATAAACACCAAATTGTTATCGGAGGTCGTCGAATTTTGGAATCAATCAATCAATATCCTCAATTCAAGACGAACATCCAAGGTTTAGACATCCATTTCCTCCATGTTAAACCTACCAATACAAAAGGTTTAAAAGTTCTACCTCTTCTCCTATTACACGGTTGGCCAGGATCTGTTAGGGAGTTTTACGAATTGATCCCACTTTTAACCAAACCCCAACCAGGAAAGGATTTTGTTTTCGAAATTATCGCCCCGTCATTACCTGGTACGTCCGCCAATATTGTTGTTTTCAATTCAATTTAAGAGCATTCTTCTCTATAGGTTATGGCTTCTCAGATGCTGCAGCGAAACCAGGTCTGAGCGCTGTGAAAATGAGCGCCATTTTTAGAAATTTGATGCATCGTCTCGGTTTTAACAAATTCTACATACAAGGTGGCGATTGGGGTGCTATAATCCTTGCTAATATGGCGACATTATATCCTGAAGATGTCCTCGGTGCTCACTCTAACGCTTGCCTCGTCTCATACGATAATCCGATGGTTAATTTCAAATTATTATTAGGAAGTATATTTCCATCGCTGGTTGTATCTGAAGCGCACAAATCCAAGATGTATCCCATTTCTAGCGTTCTAGAATTTACTTTAAGAGAAACTGGATATATGCATCTGCAAGCTACTAAACCGGATACAATCGGAGTCGGTTTGAATGATTCCCCGGTGGGTTTGGCGGCTTACCTCGTCGAGAAATTCACCGTTTGGACAAATCGCGATTGGGTGAATAGAGCCGATGGTGGGTTAAAGTTGAAATTCGATTATTTTAAAATTTTGGATATGGTTACGATTTATTGGGTCACGAATTCTATTACGACATCAGCTAGATTATACGCTGAGACGTTAGGAAAGGAGCTACTAGATTTAAGAATGGGCAGGTAATAAAAGAACAAATGTCGAATTGAATTGAAATTTATACAGTCAATATTTTATTGTAGTATTCCGATAACTGTTCCTACAGCGTGCGCAAAATTCAAGAATGAACTCTTTTACCAATCCGATGAGTTGTTAAAACACAAATATACGAATCTGTTACAGTCCTCAGATATAGAGGATGGGGGTCATTTTGCTGCCCTGGAAGTACCAGAACTTTTAGCTAAAGATATATGGAGCGCTTTTGAGAAATTTTTAAATTATTACAAGAAGTAGATGTGTGATTTTAGATTAGGGGAAACAACATTATTGCAGTTCAATTCCTCAATCACTTTTCTTAGAAGAGAAGGAAATAGGTCTTTTGTCATCATATCTGGATTCTTCTGCTTCGAGTTTGCACTGTTTGATGGCAGCAGTACGAACCTAATGTTGTCCTTCTTGCACTTGCATGACCAAAAATATTTTAAAGACATGGTGATTGTAATTATGGACAATTTTGCTCTTATATTTTTTGACGATATAATGTATGATAGGATGTATGAAAGGAGCTATATAAAATTTATGGTTATTTAAAATATTGTAACGCTTTGTTTCAAATATCACTTCATCGAACCACTCCCAATTTTACTTCTAGCATAATGACAACCTAAGACAATCCATCAGAGGCAGCAATACTCCACTTCAAGTGCCACTAAAGATAACCGACATACTACACAGTTAGAATAATCGCATATATTCCATCTGGACATTTGATACCTCGCGTTGGTGATCACTTTGATCCTTTTAAGATCATCCATTCCATATTGGCTTCGTCATAATCGAGCATTGCGCTTGGAAAAAGATCGTTTAAGATTGTTTCCGGTTCATGCCTAGAACTGCTTTTAATATTGTTTACTTATCTCACTCTAAATGGTACCAAAAAGAATCAAAAGAATAAGCTTTATTGTACAAGCTCTGACGATGCTGGTTTTAAATTATTTGGCTCAGGTTTATATTTCATGCTGAAGATTGTGCCGATGGTTAGGTATCCGATTTTGACATAAATGTCATTAAAACATCGAGTGCTCAAGCACCATCACAACCTCAACCATGAACTATAAATGTGGGCCTTAGTGTCTAACTTTTTCATAGTTCCATAGTTTTTTGAACTCAGAGGTGGAGACAATTGCTCAAAATGGTACAACACATGCATTAAAATAAATAATACAGAGTGATACTAAAAGAAGAAGTGGGGGGAGGGAGGGGAAGGAGCTTTTAAAATCCCGAATGGTAAACTCAATTAAAACAGAGACCTATACCGTTTTAGTCCTCTCAACCAGGTTGACAGTCCGGACAGAGAAGTCCGCATCCTTACTCCGGAATCATCTAATCGATCGACCCCAAAATATATCCGCCTCTCCCTGTCAACAAGGAGATTGTCTGAAGTTTCCTCCACCCTTCCATAGTCTCTTTATTAAAAGGAAAGGAAAAAGTTTATTAAACCATGCGATGCACCGGCAAGTCTATTCCAGTAGTAGCACTGCCTAGCATCAGCGAGTTCAGAACTGACAGAAGCTTTGATGCTGGCATAAGAACTTTCACACGTCGCACATTGGGGTATTTTGCTATTCTAGGCGGTCAAAAGTTTTCTTTTCCATTTCAATATTCTATAAATATGTTTAGCAATCAGCTTAAGCTATAAAAAGTGCTGTGCGGCCTTTTAATTAAGAAAAAACAGTAATAAACGTAATAAAATCTTTTACTTCGGTATTCGTTTTTTATTTTTGCAAAACTTTACCGAAACGTCTTTTGAATGGGATGTTCGTTGTCAGAGCGAGGCTCAGCTGGAATTATAATAAGTCGTCCCTCCTTTTGGGGGTTGGTCTCAAGTTAGTAATAAGGGGGTCTGAGCTAAGTAATAACCTGTTTATTACATCAAAGTTATATATCTTCCTAGACAACTTTCGGGAAAAATTCTGCCTATACAGCCTGAAATGTTTATTTCGTGCCTCAGCAGCTTCTTCGGAAAGCAATCCTATTGGCAATAATTTTGTGCATCGTGGGAGTCATAGGATGCCATGGATAAAGACTGATGTAAAGTTTTGCAGTTTCGATGCAGTAATCTGTAAACGTTTGTAAATGGACCCTTTAATTTGATATATTAAATTAAAATCCACGCCTGTGATTTCCGCAGCTAACTCTGGATTACTAAAAAATCTTCTGCTTGTATTACCATTGTTAGTGTTGCCAAATCCAGCTTTCGGTACATCCGCACAAGCAAGCGTTTCTTGTCTAAAGTTTTCTTGAATTCCTTTTTTTCTTTTCATAACAATAGCTTTGTCGGCATCTATTCTTAGCTACCATTGTAGGTGCCATGATATGTTTCACAGAATAACACTTGTCTTCCATTGTGAATACAGTGTTTTGTAATTAATTGATAGCAGTTTTTACGTGTTGTATTTCCTTTTGTGTAATATCCAAAGTTTCTTTTACAAAATTTATTCTTATTGGACGACAGTATCGAGGTGAAGATGGGGTTGGATTCTGCCATTCTGTTTCTTTAGCACAAATTAGTCGAATGGGTACAAAACTACTTTGAAAAATATTGGCATTATGTTGTATTTTCTGTTTGAATTGCGCTTGGCGGGGCCCATCACTACCCCACTTACAAATCAGCTGTAAATAACGTTCTTCAAATATGTAATTTATTAACAGTATGATCCAGTTAGCCTTGTAAATTTACTTCGGCGTACGTTTCAGTCACTTCAAAACATTCTTTCGGCGGATAGCAGTCACTTTTTTCTTTTTGTAGCAGATGTTATAACTGGGAAAACATTTTTTATTTGTGCTTCTAATTATTTTGTATTGTCTCCCAGATAAATCAGCATCCACAAACATTGAAAGAGTTAACAACGGCGTAAGTTGATTTTCATCGCCCTCTTGAGTTTTTGTTGTACGTTTTCTTTAATTTCGTAGCTCGCTTTGGAGAAGAACTTACTTGTTTCATTATATTCGAAGCATCTCCTTTTCCAGAAGTTTGTAATTTAATCTGCGCAGCATGCAGTAACACGTCATCATCTGTCGCACTACGAAGCTCTTCTGGTTTTCTTCTTTTACTTCGAATTCACTTCTCGACTTCACTCGAATTAGTGAAGGATTTTGATGGCCGACCTGATCTTCGCTGCTGTACTGTCGGTATTTCAAATGTTTTCTGCAGCCATTTGTCATTATTTCGAACGAATCTTTTTCTATTTTATTAGCTTGCTTCCACCTCTGCTTGAATTCAGATTTTGTATAGGAAATTTTACGCTTCACGTTCTTCTCGTCATTAGAGTAGTCTTCGCAAGACAAGAGATAAGTCTCCAAATATTTTAACTTTTCTTCAAAATTGGGTAAGCTTTGCCTTGCATTTTATCGTACAGCGATTTACGGGTCACTACTCCTCTGTTTGACCTACTGGATGACACTAAAATAAAACCAAACATTAACAGTGTGTATTCTTATCGGTTGCTTCCAGATCTATTACTGTATTTATGGAGAAAATCACTGAACATAAAAAATACGTTTTAACTGAAGCGGTTACACTTAAAAAGCCAAGAAAGATACGTGCACCTGTCACGATGCACTGTCAATTAAAGCAACCGCGCATGCGTAGCCGATGAGAGTCCAAAAAAGATTGTGTATTCCCTCTGCTTATTTAACTTTCTAAGCAACCGATGTTTTCGACATGGTTTGAGTTTTTTGAAAATGACTTTTGGCCGCGTAGAATGGCAAAATACCCCACTGTGCGTCAATTCTAGACCTTGTGATGTTTCGCCAGTTTTCAGAGTTAGCTATGGCAAAGTTCTTCACTGGACCTCATGGTGTAGAAGTAGAACACTAAACACTTTAACGCACTAAACACCAAACAAGTTTTAACTAAAAAAAAAACAAGGTTTACTAAACTGATGGTTTATGAGAGTTTTTTGTTTTATAAAATTTTGGTTTAATGCTTCTTTTACGAGATATAAAGTCCATAACATAAATCAAAACAATCAATTCTAAAAACAACATCATGATTTAATCGCTACTGTAAAAAAATTATATTAAAGTCGAATATTTTGGAAAATGTTGTGTCATAAGGAAACATTTAATTACAGGTAATAGACGATTTAAACCAACGCTTAAAGAACGCAAGACCATTCACCCCACCATTAGAAGGTGTCCAACAACAATACGGCATGAACACCAAACTCTTGTCGGAAATCGTCGAATTCTGGAAGACCAAATACGATTGGAAGGAGAGGCAAACATTCCTAAATCAATTTCCACAATTCAAAACCAACATCCAAGGCTTGGACATCCATTTCCTCCATGTCAAACCCACCAACGCGAAAAATTTGAAAGTTTTACCGATCCTCCTATTACATGGTTGGCCCGGTTCCATCAGGGAATTTTACGAATTAATCCCGCTTTTGATTAAGCCCCAATCGGGAAAAGATTTCGTTTTCGAAGTTATTGCTCCATCATTACCAGGTATGTCCATAAAATGGTTGTTTTAACATCTTTTTCTTCAACCGATTTTTAGGTTATGGTTTCTCCGATGGTGCGTCTAAACCAGGTCTTAGCATTATTAAAATGAGCTTGATTTTCAAAAATTTAATGCATCGCTTGGGTTTCAAAAAGTTCTACATTCACGGTGGGGATGTTGGTGGTGGCATTCTTGCTAATATGATTACGTTATATCCAGAAGACGTGCTTGGCGGTCATTCAAATGGATGCATCGTTATGTACGATAATCCAATTGTCAATTTTAAATTGTTCTTAGGAAGTATTTTCCCGCCCTTAGTGGTTCCAAAAGAGCACGAAAGCAAAATGTATCCAATCTCTAACGTGTTGGAATTTAATATTAGAGAAACAGGTTACATGCATATTCAAGCTACCAAACCGGATACTGTAGGAGTCGGACTGAACGATTCCCCTGTAGGGTTGGCAGCTTATATTATCGAAAAATTTACAACGTGGACGAATCGCGATTGGATAAACAGGATGGATGGTGGATTATTGATGAAATACGATTATACCAAGCTTCTGGATAACGTTATGATTTATTGGGTGACGAATTCTATAACTACATCCGTTCGAGTTTATGCTGAGACTTTAGGAAAGGAATTGATGGAAATGAAACTTGGAAGGTATGATTGGTTTCGTTTAAAATTTAACGTTTCTGCTTCATTATATTTTTCAGTATCCCAACCGATGTTCCCATGGCATGCGCAAGATTTGAGAATGAGATATTCTACCAATCGGATGAATTGTTGAAGCATAAATTTACGAATTTGTTGCAAACTTCAGATATCAGTGATGGGGGACATTTCGCTGCGTTGGAGGTACCTCAACTTGTCGCTGAAGATCTGTGGAGTGCTTGTGCAAAATTTATAAGCTATCAAGCTTCTATAAAATAATATAATTTTCTTAATTTTTTGCAATAAAAATGTTGATTTTGGGGTATCTTTTGTTTGATTTAATATGATCTCATCTCATCTAGTGTTTCTTGCAATTTCTTGTTCAATTGAAATCAATGGGTAATTGTCCAGGCGATCTTGCGTTATGGTTGCACGAAGTTTTTTTTTGTTAACGACACCTTGCCGAATGCTCCTTCCGCTTCGTCAACTATTATTAGAATTGTACAAAAGATTTTTTGAGTAGTTCTTCTTCATCTAGAATCTTAAATAAAAGTACAGGGAAACACTTTAATTGGGAGTCCAATATAACATAAAACATATTACCCAAACATATCAGGTCTTTCAATAAAGACTATCGAACTTTGACAGTTGATAGCGGCCATATTGTTGACGCTACATTTCTTAGATTGGCTGTGATTTATTCAGTCTGTTTTGCCAAATCATCACGGACGGATATAGCGTTCAACAAGACGTCCAAGTGATAACATTGTTTTATCAAAATGAGTGTTCTATTCGGGCAACGTTCCCCGCACTTCGACCATTTTACGGTCGTCGTAATCGTCCTACCGAGAGGACTAGTCGCAGTGTGGTGGATAAATTTCAGGCTACTGGTTCAGTAATTAAGAAAGCAGCACTCGTACGACGACGAAACGCAAGATCTGCCGAAAACATCGCCGCTATCCGTGAGAATCTGAGGCAGTCGATTTCGCGTCGCTCACAAGAACTTGGCCTTTCGCAGACCACAACTTGGCGAATTTTGCGTCGTGACTTGGGCCTGCACCGATACAAAATTTAACTGACTCAGGAGCTGAAAATAAATGACCATAGACAACGACGTGTGTTCGTTAATTGGGCTGGAGCAATTGGAAACTGATCTTCATTTTCATCCATTCTTGATAAATGGATACGTCAACAAATAAAATTGTCGAATTTGGGACGTTATCAATTCACATGAGATGCATGAGATCCAAGAGCGACTAATGCATCTCGAAAAAGTCACTATTTGGTATGAATTTTGGGCTGGTGGCATCATCAGTCCATATTTCTTTCAGAACGACGTTGGCCAAGCCATCACCGTCGACGGCGATAATTTACCAACTTCTTTCGGCCTGAATTGGATGATATGGACATCAATGACATCTGGTTTCAACAAGACGGCGTTGGCGCTACTCGACACTGTGACTGTGACACTTGACGACACTGCGATGGTTCTAAATTGTACCCCAACCTCAAATTGTGACAGCTGTCAATGACAAACCTAAATTATTCAAACATGTTGCAATTACAACGCAAAAACAGAATGGATGGTGGATTATTGATGAAATACGATTATACTAAACTTCTCGATAACATTATGATTTATTGGGTGACGAATTCAATTACAACATCAGTTAGATTATACGCTGAGTCTTTCGGAAAGGAATTTTGCGGATTGGGAAAGTGTATAATCTTTATAATTCTCCAAAATTCAAATTTAATTGAATTTTTTTTCGATTTCAGTATTCTTATAACTGTTCCAACAGCTTGCGTAAAATTTGAAAACGAAGTTCTGCCACAGCTCCTCGCGAAAGATACGAGGGAGCGTTTTTATATTCACGGAATGAGCGGGTTGTAGGGGGGTGATTAGGCGCATGGGGGCGTGGCCTGTGCAGCGACTCATAATTAGTATAAATACGAAGTTTCATTGTTATTAGACAGTTAGTCTTTGAGCTATCGTCAACCAAGTAACATAATCAGTAGTGAAAAGTGAAATATGGAAAAAATCGAATATCGTGCCGTTATAAAGTTCCTTACCAGGCAAGGAAAATCAGTCGCGACCATAATGAATGAGATGTCATTGGTTTACGGCGACTCTTGTCCAGGAAAAACCATGGTGTACAAGTGGCATAGTTTATTTAAACAAGGAAGGGAATCCCTTGAAGACGACCCGAGGCCGGGCAGGAGCATTGAGGTGACCACGCCAGCACTTATCCAAAAAGTTGAAAAAATTGTACTCGAAGATGCTCGACTAAAGAAGAAACAACTCGCAGAAACGGTTGGAGTATCCGATACAACTATTTTTAAAATCCTACACGATCATCTCGGCATGTCTAAGGTCAGCGCAAGATGGGTGCCGAGAATGCTCACGCCGGCGCAAAAACAACAGCGCGTAGAGTGTTCGCGTGCATTTTTGGACCTCTGTAATGAAGACAAGGATGGTGTATTGAGTCGAATTGTTACTGGAGACGAAACTTGGGTTCATCATTATGAACCTGCGTCCAAACAAGACTCCATGCAGTGGCATAAAAAGGGCACAGCACCTCCCAAGAAATGTAAAGTGTCACAATCAGCTGGGAAACTCATGGCAACGGTATTTTGGGACTCGGAAGGAATATTGTTGATTGATTATAAAGATAAAGGTGTTTCTATAACCGGAGAATATTACGCTTCAATATTAGAGCGACTAAAAGAAGCCATTAAAGAGAAAAGACGGGGAAAATTGAGGAAAGGTGTGCTGCTTTTGCACGACAACGCGCCCGTCCACAGGAGCCGCGTTGCGTTAGCTGCCCTGCATAAGGTGGGCTTCGAAATTGTGAATCACCCACCCTACAGCCCAGACATGGCCCCGAGTGATTATTACCTGTTTCCGAAAATGAAAAAAGAGCTGCGGGGTAAAAAATTTACCGCCGATGATGATTTCAAGGAGGCAGTTTCGGCGTATTTTGCAGATAAAGAGAAATAATTTTTTTATGAGGGTATAAATAAATTAATTGAAAGATGTGAAAAATGTATCCGTCTTGCAGGTGAATATATTGAAAAAGAAAAATAATTTGGTTTTTTTATTTCCACCCCTTATCCCCCATTCCGCGAATATAAAAACGCTCCCTCGTATGTGGAGCGCTTTCGAGAAGTTTTTAGATTATTACATACATTAAAATTTGTTTTTGCTATTTTTGTTGTTTGAACTGTTTTATTTTCATAGGATATAAATTCTGTAGAAGTTTTCCTTACATGACTTAACCTTCCTCCATCATCATTTTTTCATACATTCATTGATTGGGCTTTGTAAATTGTCAATCAAATGGTAGTAGGTAACATAAAAAATTACATCGTTGGATAACCGAAATTGCAATTTTTTCATGTGTAAAAAATACACAACAAGTCAGCTGGCATGGTAAAAGAAAGTTGGTAAACATGATGTTTACTCATCCCAATCTAAATGTTCAAAATGACGACCTCTCTCGCATATCCTCGGCAGCAGTTGGTACCGTCCTGTAGATCCCGTTCTTGATGTTGCTCCAGACGAAGAAATCAAGGGGAGTGGGCCACCTTACGAGGGGCTAAAGGGACATTTTCTAAAAGTTCAACCAAAGCGCCTCGAAGGAACCTTAAACAATTGTTGCCATTCAGGTTCCCGTATCTCGAAGAATTTGTTGATTTTGAATCCAATAGCGGCGAAAATTATGAACAAAATAAAAATTGTTACACTGCAGAACATGATGGATTTCTAAAGATTGTCTTCGAGTGCTTTATTTACAAATTTTAAGTGGAATTAATCTTGCAAACGCTCGGGATATTTTTTGTAAACGAGACGTGCTCACCGCAGACTTTTATTGGAGCAACTGAATCTGCAATGTAATGTATTAGATCTCCTGTACCATCTTTGGCAATTTAAATGCGAATTTTTGATCGGTGAATATTGATTTTGTAAATAAAGGCTTTGCTTTAAAGTGAATTTAATTACTCTAAAGAAGTTCATCAAAGCAGTACTCTCTTTTAGAGAATATTTAGTAAATGGAAATTCCTCGCTGAAAAATTCGCATTTAATTTGCCAAAGATGGTACATACGTATGTATATCTTGTTAATTTATTTAATTAAGGAGGTTTCGCTTGTTATCTACGTTTATGTAATCGTTGCACTTTGTAACCGGTTGCATTTTTCTTAAATATATTAAAGATTTTGATAAAGTAATGACTCGTAAAATTATTGATTTTTATTGATACGATTTATAATCAAACGGTCACAAAAAATTCAGATCGATTGATCAAATGATTCATGACTCATAATAGGGTACAAGTCGTAATAATGAAACGATGGAAATGGTTTAGATGTTGCGTTATCTTTTGCACTTTATATGGATGGGCAAGAAGTAAAAGAGACCGTATAAAACTGGAAATTTTTCATTATGCTTGTTAACAAACACAAACGTACACAACACAATGGTTAATTTTAAAATATAATTTAAGGTTAGGTACAATATTTTGCAGTATTTGCAACTAACTAATCAAACATGCTTAATTATTGTGCTTATTCATCTGTATACCTATAAAAATCATCTTGTCTAACTAGTATACATATTTGACATTTAAATGTCAAACTTCTTCATATTTGATATTCAAATGTCAACATTTATACGTGTTTTACAGAGAAATGCTCAACTTTGTTCGTATTTGACAGTTCGTCCTCAACTTAAAACATATTTTACATTTAATTATCAAACTTTGAACCTTAGGCGATTGACGCAATTTTTGAAAGTTATTAAAAAAGCATTTGAAATGACTACTGATATTTATCTGTCAAGTTTTGTTCATATTTTACATTTAAACGTCAAAACTAGTGTATTCATGACATTTGAATAACAGACTATATCCGCGTTTTTAACCTTTTAACCTAACGAAAATGATCGCACAAAGTAATATTGCACGTATTGAACAAAGTACGAAATTTCAAACTTTGACATATTTCGTATTTAAATCTTAATTTTTGTGTGTATTTTATAGTGAAATGTCAAACTTTTTGCATACATATTTAACATTTCAGCATAAATATGTGCATATTTGTAAATTTATTGTGAAACTTTGTTCGTATTTGACACTTATATAAATGTCAAACTTCGCGCATATACTTTATATTTAAATGCCCACCATTGTATGTATTTAACAGTTAAACGTCAGTGGTTAACACCATTGCCGAAAATGGATCAACTGAAGACGTTTAAACGTCTTCTTTAAACTTCTACACATTTGATATTGAAATGACCAATTTTGGGCGTATTTGACATTTAAGCGTCGAACTTTGTGTATTTTTAACATTTATACCTCAGAGGATGACGCAATTTTCGAGATATGTATATTAAAAAAGCTTTTGAAATGACATAACTGATATTTAACTGTCAAGTTTTGTTCGTATTTGACATTTAAACGTCGAAACTATGTAGTGCATTCATGACATTTAAACGACAGACTATCCGCGTGTTTAATCTTTACATGTCAAATTTGATTTATATTTGACATTTTAACGAAAATTATCACAAAGTACGAAATGTCAAACTTCTGCATATTTTGTATTCAAATGTCAATTTTTGTGTGTATTTGACAGTGAGATGTCAATCCATTTGCGTATTTGACATTTCACCGTAAACATGTGTACTTATATTTGTCAAATTATAGTGATGTTTTGTTCGTATTTGACATTTAAATGTCGAGTTACTGCCGACGAAAATTATTAAAACACCATTTGACATGACGTAACTGATGATATTTAATTGTCAAGTTTTGTTCGTATTTGACATTTTAACATCGAAATAGTGTACTCATATAATCTAAATTGATGCAGTAAGACAGTGTTCTTGGTGTATTATCAAACAGTTTGTATTACAGATACTTGTAGTAGTATACTATTTAATCTTATCATGTCATACATGATTTTTTTTATTAATGTTTATTCTTGTCATATCATCGTGCACCTAGATATATCTATCTCTAATTTAAATGCAGCAACTCGGATATGCAGTTGCAATAACATGACTATAAATACGACCTTGTACTGTTAGCATCGGTTTTAGTATATATAAGTAACCACGATCAAATTTTCAAAACTATTAGCCGGTCAGTGTTAGAATAAGCGTTTTAACGTTCGGATTTAATTGTATTTAGTTCCCAAAAATATCTCGAAATATGGGTTTGTGTTCGAAAATATTTCTCGTCATAGGTGGAATTTCGGTTGTATTAATCGGTTTAAAAATAAATTCGTTGCTGGAAGTTCCTCCGATGCCGGTATTAGAAGAAACTTGGTGGGGTCCAGGACAGGCTAAAAAAGTGGATACTTCGATACGACCGTTTAAGATTGATATTCCGGAAAAGGTAAGTTCAAAAATTAGAAATTTATGCTTATATAATTATTATAGATATATAAATCTGTGTTTATTTCAGGTGATAACTGATCTTACTCAACGCTTAAAGAACGCGAGACCATTTACACCACCCTTAGAAGGTATCCAACAACAATATGGAATGAACACTAAATTGCTGTCGGAAATCGTCGAATTCTGGAAGACCAAATACGACTGGAAGGAAAGGCAAACTTTCCTCAATCAATATCCTCAATTTAAGACGAACATCCAAGGTTTAGACATCCATTTCCTCCACGTTAAACCTACCAACACTAAAGGTTTAAAAGTCCTACCCCTCCTCCTATTACACGGTTGGCCTGGTTCTATCAGGGAATTTTACGAATTGATACCGCTTTTGACCACGCCTCAACCCGGCAAAGATTTTATTTTCGAGGTTATCGCTCCGTCATTACCTGGTATGTATACAGGGTGAGAACTTACTGGACTCTTATTTTGCATCTTTCATATTTTCGATTATACAGGGTTTAACATAACATTATAAAAGTTTTGACAATTGCAACAATACAGAAAAATCTCGGAAATAACATGAGATATTAATAGATATCGAATTTTGACAAGAGTCCTCTCAATTTCATTTCATAAAAAAGAGGAATCATTTGCCATTTATCTAATACAGGACGTTTGAATATTTAGTTTAAATTTATGGTAACTTCAGAGGCACATAATTTTCTTCAAAATTGTGTCACTCGCGACATTTTCTGAAATTTAGTTTGCATAAGGTAATTCGATGACTTTCTTATTATTTTGTATCGACAAGAAAACACGGTAATGGTGTGGTTTTTTTTTATTTTGGAGTAGATTTGCCATGAACCTCTAGCAAAATACATATATCGAATTTCTGCGGTCGTTTTCCAAGCCAGGACTATCTAGAGGATCATTAGATGACTCATCTGGTTGTTGTTTTTCAGCAGGTGTTTTCGTGATTCTGCAATTTTCTATGTCGAAACGTCTCAGAATCTTCTCCACATATGGACGTTGTGAAATACGAACACCCTGCTCGTCTTGTTCGATCTGCATGCCCAAAAATGAATCCAGAGAGCCCACCGTGATCTTGAACTCCGACGTCAGCAGTTCTAAAAATGAATCGATTGTGTTTTGTGTCGATCCTGCGATGAGACCGTCGTCAACGTAGATTGCAACCAGCAATTTTTCAATATCAGTCTGCTGAACATAAATGCATGGCTCTGCTAAATGAAACCTGTTGTTCCAGCAGCGTGGCGATTGCTTGAGGCCGTACAGAGATTTCTTGAGCAAAATCGGCCTGATCCATCGTCAAAACCTTGTGGTTGAGTCATGTAGATTTCAGCATCGATGTCGCCATATAAAAATGCGGTTCTCACGTCAAATTGTCCTAGCACGAGTTTTTCCCAACGATTATCGATAGCACGTCTTCCTGGTGGCAGCCTCACCAAATCTCACGTGTCGTTTTCTTCGAAAGTCTGCATTTCGTCCTTCATTGCGGTTCTCTACTTGTCTGAGCATTTACTGCTCATAGCTTCGGTAAAATTAGTTGGCTCGAGATCCTCTTGAGCTGCTTCTGTCAAACAAGCTACAGCGCTATTTGCCTGTAAACGACTAGGTTTGTAATCAACCTCGTAGTCACCGAATCTCGCAGGTCGTCGGGTTGCTCGCGTAGAGCGTCGAACTCCAATGTCACGTGATTCCTCTTCCTGTACGTCACTGCGAGCTGTGTTGTACGAATCTGAGGTACTTACTTCTTCAGTGTTGCTCGTTGACTTATAGCTATCCTTGATATCTTCAGAGAAACCTTCGACTTCCCCATTTTGATTATCCTTGTCTCTAAAGGATTCCCCATTATGCGGTCGAAGATTGAGAAGAATCGTGTTATTGTTTATGCACAACTTTTCCGGGCGAAAGTCAACGTCACGCGTCTTCACTAAACGATGCTTTGACGGAAGCCAAACCTTGTAGCCATCTTTGTCATTGACATATCCGACAGGATTTCCGACCACTGCCTTATCTTCAAATTTCGAACGAAATTTCTTTAGAGTGTTAAAATAGCATTCAGATCCAAAAATTCGTAAGAAATCAAAGCTATCGAATGCCTTGCCGGTCCATAACTCAAATGGAGCTTTTCCTGGAACACACGACTTCCCAGTGCGATTAATCAGATATACCGCGGTATCATATGCGTGAGCCCAAAATGTTTTCGGCAATTTGCTGACGGAAAGCATTGAACGAGCCAGCTCGACGACGTGCCTGTTTGCTTGTTCAGCAACGCCGTTTTGTTCGGGGGTGTAAGTGCATGAAGGTCGAAACTCGATTCCCCGTTTTCGTAACTGAGTCAACACTGCCTTATACTCAAACTCCGTACCACAGTCAGAACGAAAAGCTTTAACTTTGTGGCCCTTCGTACCGCACTCATTCAAAAATGTTTCCAAATGTGACGCAACTTCGGATTTTTCTTTCATGAAAAATATACGTACAAATCGAGAAAAGTCATCTTTAAAAATTACATAATATCGGAGACCATTGATCGAATTGGTCGACATGGGACCATTAACATCAGCGTTAATGAGTTCACCGACGCTTTCTGGGCGATCTCGACGCGGGTGGAGCGGTTTACAATGCGACTTAGTAGACGAGTACACAACTATCACAAAACGAGGGAGTGTCTGAACACTTCACCGATATACCGACGCTGGATAACACCTCGCGCACATGACGTTTGTCTTGGTGACCTAGGCGGTTGTGCCAACTCTGGAGCACTTCTTCAGTTGCAGATAGATTCCATGGATGAATCCGAAGCACAAACACGAATGTCCATGATGTGCACAGGGCCGATGAGTTTTCCAGTTGCCACGAGCTCTCCCCGTTGAAGAATTTCCGCACCACTGTCGTTGAATGTAGCTATATTTCCGCGCCGAACAGCCTGACGAATGGAGAAGAGTTGATGTTGAGCTTCATCAGGCACGTACCATACGTCATTCCAGATTGCCGTCGTCCATTTTCCATCTACTCGTGCTTCGATGTTAATGTTTCCAGATCCGTATGCAATAATGACATCTTTGCCAACTGTCTGAACACGTTGGGGGATCGGGAATTTTTCGAACGTGACGAAATGTTGTTTGTTCGCTGTCATGTGATGCGTCGTTCCGGAATCCGACACCCAAGAATCGACAGCGGCAAAATCTGGATTAGCTGTTAAACCAGAACGGAGAACAAAAGTCTTTATTACTAATGTAACGTGGACATATATATTTTGACATAGGACTGACTGACAGTTAGAAACAGAGTCGCCTACAAAACAAAACATAGATGGCGAGACGCAACATGTTGTACAGTTTATTCATTTTAACAATTTCGAGAAAAATTTAGATCGGAAAGCAAAATAAACGAAATGCTGCTGTGCAGTCTATTATTGAAAAGTTTCTACAAGAGATATAACTCAAAATACAATAAATTGAGGGAACAGCTGTCTCAGTTTTTTTGTTCAATCACTCTGCGTTTGTCCAAGTCGGTTTATTTTCGTTGGGGTAGTCTCTCGAACTTGAACTTTTTGAAATATTTCAGAAACAAAAATTATTTCTTTCGAAAAACAATCCTATCTGTCCTAGTCTATCCATAAAAGACCGACTACACATATGTACATATAAATTGCAACATTTATCTATTATTTAAAACATTGTTTTATTAACAGGTTATGGATTCTCAGATGCTGCGGCGAAACCTGGACTTGGCACTCTCAACATTGGTCTCATTTTCAAAAATTTAATGCATCGCTTGGGCTTCAAGAAATTCTACATTCAAGGTGGAGACTGGGGTGCGCTTATCCTTTCTAATATGGCTACAGTATTCCCCGAAGAAGTCCTCGGTGCTCATTCTAACGCTTGCGTAGCTTTGAACGATAACCCCATCGTTAATTTCAAATTGCTCTTAGGAAGTATATTCCCATCTTTAGTAGTATCTAAAGAGCACGAAAGCAAAATGTACCCTCTTTCTAAAAATTTCGAATTTGGCTTGACAGAAGGTGGTTACATGCATATTCAGGCTACCAAACCGGATACCGTAGGAATCGGTCTGAACGATTCCCCCGTAGGGTTGGCAGCTTATATCCTCGAAAAATTTACATCGTGGACGAATCGCGATTGGATAAACAGGATGGATGGTGGATTATTGATGAAATACGATTATACTAAGCTTCTGGATAACGTTATGATTTATTGGGTGACGAATTCAATTACAACATCAGCTAGATTATACGCTGAGTCTTTCGGAAAGGAATTTTGGGAATTAAGACTGGGAAGGTGTATAATCTTTATAATTCTCCAAAATTCAAATTTAATTGGCGTTTTTTTTTCTGATTTCAGTATTCCTATAACTGCTCCAACAGCTTGCGCAAAATTTGAAAACGACATCGGCATATATCAATCGGATGAAGTGTTGAATCTCAAGTTCACCAATTTATTACAATCGACTGATTTTTCTGATGGTGGGCATTTTGCTGCACTGGAAGTGCCTCAGCTCCTCGCTAAAGATATGTGGAGCGCTTTCGAGAAGTTTTTAAATTATTATAAAAAATAGATACTATCCTAGAATTTTGTTGTGAACATTTTGTTTTTATACATTAAAATTTGTTTTTGCTATTTTTGTTGTTTGGACTATTTCAAAATTCCTTAGAAGGTTCCTTGCATGACTTCCTTGTTCCATCATCAGTTTTTCATAGTTGGAGAATATCCTGATAACACAGAACAACAAAGTTTCATTTCATTTAATTTTTCTTTATGAATTATATACAAACTTATTTTGTTTTTATTCCTAATAATTATTATAAAAACAAATATCTTCATCACGTCTGGTATTATAAACAAATGAAATTCATATTGATTATACAATACTATATAACACTAACTAAGTATATGCTATTCTGGGATGTATTTAGAAAGTCTTTCTTGCCCTGATAGCGTTTTTCAATAGTGGAAATATCTTCATGTTACAGCCTAATGCATGGTAACTTCTAACAAGTCTAACAAGTGAGGGTCGACTCTCCAGGTATCCTATATTATCAAACATCTTTTGATAGTGATTTTTACGAACTAAACCTCAATAGATCTTGGCGTAGCCCACAGTTAGTCGAAAGTATTCCTATAATTCGTGAAGGCTTAAATCCAATATCGATGGCAAAGTTTTCCCTGTTATTACTATTTTTTTCCTCTCTTTAAATACCTAATGGAACATTTGACATGTCAGGCAATGATCATTATGTGTCATATACAGGTAGTTACATAGATCTATTCGAAAAAAAATACTAAATTAACCAATGGTATCTAACGCATTTACCAGTTGAATGTACATATAACAAAAGTTTTTTAGTTAAATTTCAACCTTATAGTGTCATCTACTGGTGCATTTACTTTAATGTATTTCATTTGTTATTTTGCTTGACAGATATCATCTATGTGTATTTGTAGTACAAATGCAATATCAATTATTTCGACATTCAAGGATTACTAAGATTTTAAATGCATTAAAAAGCATATTTTTCGGACTTTCATCAGAAAAGTACTTATAACTCGAAAACCGTTAAAAATACAAGCTAATATGCCTAATACGGAATGATGGAGAATTATTAAGTGTATACAAAAATGCAATAATATATAGGATGTTCCATTAAAAAAACTTACTTTATAGACGTAAAGTTGTTTGAAATGAACGTTAATTTTGGACGGCCCTGTATAAATTATGATAAATTTTAGGACGTAAATTTGAAGTATACTATTTCGGCTAATAACATGCCGAGTATGAGGTCTTTAGCTGCAATGCCTTCAGAAATACAGAATTTTGAACATAGCATTGCAATTGGCCCTATATTTGGAAAAAATTGAATAACTCAAAAACGGCTGATTTTTGACATAGGGTGTCTTAGTAAGTTCTGATGCAGAATTGTATGCCCGATACAAAAAACTCGTAAAAAATACACCATGCTATATAAATAAAGAAAGTTGCCGTCAACCTCCGGTAAATCGGAAGTGGTACAATCACGTAAATAATGTTGCTGATGAGTCCAGATGATATCAGTTATAACTGCAAGTTTTCAGAAATGTTGAATTTCAAGAACATCAAAGAGTTCTAACCTACTAGTTCCTTGAGTGACCCTGTATATATAGGCCGTATACGCCTTTTACAAGTTGATCAGTTTTGGTTACCACCCTTTTGCTGACTAATCAACCAAGCTGCTCAAAAGCTATACAGTCGCTAACAGCATTTAAAACTCCTTATTACATTCAAACTAATAGAAAATGCCATAAAGAGCAATAAATCTGAAAGAATAAAAAAGAAAAGTTCAGGATGAAGGTGACAATGCCCTGTAAGGAAACCTGTGAGAATGCGTAATCTGTTCCTGTTTAGTTCTAGCATGGTTTTTGCTTTCTGCTTGTTGAAATTTCCAAGGAATATTTTGGAATGTCTCAGACCAGGAAGATTGTGTCAGACGGAAGCTCTAACATTCTCTTCCCTGTCTTTATGTTCTTATAGGTGCTCATCCCTATTCTACAGAATGGTCCAGGTGGCAGAAACGAAGTTGTGGCGGTCTCCTTTGCTAATAGATTAGCTTTCTCATTGCCATTGATTCCAGTGTGTCCTGGTACCCAGCATAATGCAACTTTGTTTTCCTTGCCTAGGTTGTTTAGTTTATCCTGGCATTCCCAAACTAACTTGGAGCTGATGATGTTAGAACTCAGCGCCAGTAAGGCTGCCTGACTGTCGGAGAAGATTGCAATGCTCTCCTTCCGACAGTTCCTATCAAGATTCACCTGAACACATCTTCCAATCGCATTAATCTCTGCCTGGAAGATGCTGGGGTATATTCCCATCGGCTCTGAGTATTTGGTTCCTGGTCCGAATACCCCTGCATCTGTTCCTTTTTCAGTTTTGGACCTATTCGTATACCATTTGATGGTGTTTGCTTTTAGGGAGTAGGTGGAGGATTCTCCTTCCCATTCTCTCTTGTTACTCAGCTTCGTTGAAAAGTTCCTTTCGAAGCTGTATTTTCTAACCATTTCATCGTTTGGCAGATCCGAAAGTGTGGAAAGTCTCGCCATGAATTACAAGGCTCCTTGGCATAAGGTCTCGTCCCCTCCAGTCCCTGCTCTGGCTAGTCGGTACATTGCCGCACGGGCCACTCCCTCCACTACTAGGTGTAGAGGTGTGAGGTCTAGGATGACCTCTAGGGCCGCGGTTGGGCATATTCCCCGTTGCTCCGGTGATGCATACACATGCTAACCTTTGCAGCTTGCCAAGGATATTCTTGGTTGTGACGTGTGTGACCTTCTGGAACCAGGTTATAGCCCCGTATGTTACCATAGATCTTACTATACTAGTATACAGCCATCGCAGTATATTTGGGTTACAACCCCACGTTTTGCCTGCTAAGTTCCGGCATAAAAAGCTTTTGTTCCTTTTTTGTCCAGAGGTATTTCTAGATATTTGACTTCTGCTTTGCATTCGATTACTGCTGTATCTAGACGTATATCTTTCATTTTCAGTAGTTTTGTCCTCCTAGTGAAAGAGACGATTGTGGTTTTTGCTGAGTTAATGCTCAGCCCTACTGATCGACACCATTCGCTAGTAATTCGCTAGTATCAGGTCACAAAGAATTCCCTCAAACTTGCCTTTTGCTATTATAACAATGTCATCGGCATATCCTATGCAGTGTACGCCGAACGCAGTCAACCTGTTAAGCAGCTCATCCGCCACCAGGCTCCACATCAAAGGTGAGCAAACGCCGCCTTGAGGTGTTCCACGGGTAGTTCTGATCTTCGTAGTGTGTTGACCTACCGTTGTCTCAGCTGTCCTTACTTATCCATTTGGTTACTGTTTTGCTCACCCTCTATTGTCTCCAGTGCTCGTCTGATCGCATCATGCGATGTGTTATCAAACGCAGCTGAGATATCTAGGAAGGCGCAGATGGCTGTTTCTTTTTCATTCAGGGTTTTCTGAATGATCCTTGTTAGCTCTTCCAGGGCAGTCTCTGTCGATCTGCCTGCCCTGTATGCGTGCTGACTTGTGTGAAGTGGAGCTTTCTCCATAACCTCCATTCTTATATAGTTACCTATTACTTTTTCCATTGCTTTCAATAGAAAAGATGTCAGGCAAATAGGTCTAAAGGATTTGGAGTCAGTCCCATCTTCCTTTCCTATTTTTGGTATCAAGGTGATTTTCTCCCTTCTCCAGTTTTTGGGGATATATCCCAACGCCAGACTGCTTCTCGTTATGTTTACGAGATGCTGTAGTACCTCTTCCTGTCTTTTCTGCAGGAGCACGGGGAAAATTCCATCCGCTCCTGGTGATTTGTAGGACTGGAAGGTGTTTATTGCCCACTCCATGCGTTGTCTCGTGCAGATTCGCCTAGCGATTTCCCATTCCTCCTGGTGCTAGGGGTTGTTGCTGCCGGATCTGCTTGCTTTCTGCCCGGGAAGTGTGTTTGAAGGAGCAGGTTAGCCCGTTCCATTTCCCCTTCCGTGTAGCTGCCATCTGGTTTTCTCAAGGCCATCACAGGTTTAGTCCCGCCTTTTGCCATGGCTCTGTTAAGCCTTGCTGCTACAGGAGTGGAAGTGATGTTTTCGCAAAAATTTTTAAAATTTTTTGTTTTTGCCTTCCTTATCTCCTTGTTGTACGTAGTCAGCTTCTCTTTGTAACTTTGCCAGTTTCCCGTTTTTCGATTTTAATTTCTTTTGCAGGTCACAGACGGCCAGACAATTGAATTTGATGGTTGCTATGGTACGAGACAATCACGCCAAAATATTATCTGTTGGCGATGTCGAGGCACTCGAATAAATAAGAAAATCACGACGTTTTAATTATTAAATTAAATTCGTTCGAAGTTTCGTTACGATAGATGTGTGGCTAGAAACGTGTGGATAACTTCACGCGACTCCACTGGTAACAGTCTCAATATCACTCTCTGGTAAAGGATATGCAGCCAGGATTATTTCTAGAATAGGAGATATTGAACTCGCATATTCGAAAATAATTTCTGTAACCAGGCTATGAATTCTGTGCTTCTAAAGTATTGAATACTGTTCCTTCTAATATCCCGAAATCTTTAAAGTTCCAGTAAATGATCCAAAATGGCCCAAATAGAAACTATACTACTGACAGTTTATTATGTAATGAATAATTTTGAAAGCCCACTTTAGACTAGAAAATATTGATGCAGTGAGACAGTGTAGTTGTTGTATTATCAAACAGTTTGTATTATAGATACTTGCAGTAGCATATTTATAAGTGCACTGTATACTATTTAATCTTGTTATGTCATACTACATGGTTTTTTTTTTTAATTCAAAATAAATTGCACGCCGTCATCCAACTGATTAATATGTTTATTCTTGTCATATCATCGTGTATCTATATCTATCTCTAATTTAAATGAAGCTACTCGGATATGTAGTTGCAATAGCATGCCTATAAATACGACCTTGTACTGTTACTACTTAAGATACGATTTTAGTATACATATGACTACGATCAAATTTTCAAACCCATTCGCCGATCAGTGTTAGAATAAGCGTTTCGACGTTCGGATTTAATTGTGTTTAGTTCCCAAAAATATCTCGAAATATGGGTTCGTGTTCGAAAATATTTCTCGTTATAGGTGGAATTTCGGTTATATTAATCGGTTTAAAAATAAATTCGTTGCTGGAGGTTCCTCCGATGCCGGTATTAGAAGAAACTTGGTGGGGTCCAGGACAGGCTAAAAAAGTGGATACTTCGATACGACCGTTTAAGATTGATATTCCGGAAAAGGTAAGTTCAAAACTTAGAAATTTATGCTTATATAATTATTATAGATATATAAATCTGTGTTTATTTTAGGTGATAACAGATCTTACTCAACGCTTAAAGAACGCGAGACCATTTACACCACCCTTAGAAGGTATCCAACAACAATATGGAATGAACACTAAATTGCTGTCGGAAATCGTCGAATTCTGGAAGACCAAATACGACTGGAAGGAAAGGCAAACTTTCCTCAATCAATATCCTCAATTTAAGACGAACATCCAAGGTTTAGACATCCATTTCCTCCACGTTAAACCTACCAACACTAAAGGTTTAAAAGTCCTACCCCTCCTCCTATTACACGGTTGGCCTGGTTCTATCAGGGAATTTTACGAATTGATACCGCTTCTGACCACGCCTCAACCTGGAAAAGATTTTATTTTCGAAGTTATTGCTCCATCATTACCTGGTATGTACAGATTTTGCTGTTAACTTTGTTATATTTAAATAGAACATTCTGTATTTTATTAATATTTGACATTTTATAAAAATTTTGACAGTTGCATTGACTGTCATCGATTAATCTGTTACAACTGTTGAAAGAAATTTTGAAAATCGAGTTCGAGTAAATTGAAATATGATTTACAACACAGAGGAAAACACGACCTTGATTGAAGTATTTTCGAATTGGAGTTAATTTTAATTTTTAAGTAAAAGTGTAGGCATTTTTTGAAATCTTGGGCAATCTTAGGCATTGCATTTACTAGAGTTATAGTGCAATCAGGGGTCATTCCATTCTTATTGTATTCTAGTCAGTGATTTCCATTTTCAAATTTTCCAGCCGAAAATTGTCTGCAGTCTTAACACAACCATTATAATACGATTGAAATACCTTCTCGTTACTAAAAACTACATTATTTCAGGAATTAAATTCATCCTTCAAGTATTCTAGTGAAAGTTCCACTATTTGTCCCTTTTATCTTTTGTCAAAGAAATAGACCGTTGTTTAAGGTTGCGTTTCATCCCCTTATTTTCATAACACGAACTAAAACACTACTTACAACGAGAAATTAATGGGCAGGTGGCATTGTAAGTTCTGTTATGTTCGTTTCGTAAATACTTTAATGGGGGAAGTAGAGAAGGGGAATTGGTGGAAGATGCTCTGTGGTTGTGGTTCGTTCAAGAACGAAGATGAGGAACGCTATTAATTTGACCAATCCTAAAAGAAAAGGTTATGATCTTGCACTCAAAGCTTCAACCAGAAGAGACGTTATCGGCTAGTGAAGGATGGCTCTCCCGATGGAAAAAGAGACACGGAGTCCATTTTATTAGAGTTTGTGGTGAGAAGCTGTCAGCAGACCCAACATCGGCCACCAACTTTTCTGCAAGATTTTTAAAAATCATCGATGATGAAAACTTGAGCTCAGAGCAAATATACAACATCGACGAAAGTGGGTTAAATTTTAAACTCCTGCCCAGAAAAACCTTTGCCACCCCGTAAGAAACATCTGCTGCAGGGTTTAAAGTCGGTCGCCTTGTGTTCTAATGCCCCGGGGACTCACAAGATATTTGTCATTGGTAAAGCAGCAAAACCGAGAGCGTTTAAGAACATAAACTTGGAAACTCTCCCAGTATATTATCGGAGAAATCGCAGAAATCAGCGTGGATGGACACATATTTGTTCAGGGAATGGTTCGTCTGCGAATTTCTTCCCAAAGTGAAAATAGATTTGACAAAATCAAAACTGCCCATTAAAGCACTTCTACTTCTTGACAATGCGCCTACTCACCAGGAAGATATTCAGTCTGACGATGAAAAAGAAATTAAACTGCTGTTCCTGCCACCCGATGTAACCAGTCAGCCGATGGACCAAGAGGTCATTGAGTGCTTCAAGAGAAAGTATCGCTGTAAACTACTTTCTGAAGTTCTTTCCAAACTGGAGGCTGATGACAGCTTGGACCTCTTAAAACTGCTGAAGTCAGTTAATATGAAGGATGTTGTGTACATGTTGGCCAAGGCATATGACGAAATACCAGCATCGACGTTTATAAAGTATTGGAAAAAACTTTGGCCAAACATAGAAGATAAGATTGACCAAGAAAACATAACGGCAGATGAACCAAATAGCATTCTTGTTAACGCACCTGATGACTTCAGCAACTACCGAACTGTGGTTCCATTGTTGAGGTTTTGAACGACGACGAAATCGCCGAGTGTCATTCGCCAGGAAAATGAGAAGGATAACGACGCAGATGAAGAAAATAAAATGAACCACGCTGAAGGCAAAGCAGCTTTGCAACTGGCAGCTACCTACATCGAACAGCAAAAAGAAGCAATTGCCGTCAATGTAATGTTTATTCAAAAGTGACATGACTTTGCACATAAAAAATCATTAGAAAAGAAAGTTCAGAAAAAAATAACAGATTTGTTTTTAAGTGTTTAAGAACCCAAACCACCAATGTACAGGGTGGGCAAATAAGCGAGGTAAGCGGCTATATCTCAGAAACTAATGATCCTAGAGAGTTACGATAAAACATTTTATAAGTAAAGTGGGCAAGGGAAAATGCTGGAAATTATTTTCAAGTTTCCAAGACGGCCGCCAGTGGGCGTTTCCACCATTTTGAATTACATAAAGTTACGTTTCTCGCGATTTTCTCCAATCAATATAAAAAAAAAGTACTTGCGTTTTAATGTTAACTTAAAGTCAAACATTTTTTGTAAAAACAATTTTTCCCTATCTTTGGAAATAAAGTGGTGGGGGGTATTTGAATGTTGTTTTAAATAAATGCCTGTAACTTCGAAACGGCTTAATGGATTTTGGATAAATTTGGTATCATTGAAAAGAGCATTTCTTGGGCTTTTAGGTTTCTTATAATCATGACAGTTGTGACCTACACGGTCGGCGATAGAGGGCGTTATTCGATATTATAACCAAAATATTGGATTTTCTCAAAAAATTTAAATGCGATGATATGACTTTTTTTAGACTAGAAAATAGACAAATGACCAACCAATAAGCCTGCGCAAGCCGCATTTTAATATCTTTTTCCTAACTCAAATTATTAAAAAAAATACTAAACCAGGAAAATTCATATATCCCCATTTAAAAATGCATCGCTTGCTTTCGATAAGAAGGCAAGTAGTAGGCCATGGAAATAAAAGACAAACTACTCTCAAAAATATTCACAAGAAATGTCAGTTTATTTAGTGCTGTGATTTTAAGTCACACGTTTTCGTATTTGTAAGCGATTTTCGTTTTAAATAAAGTTGTGGTCCTGAAAAGGACCGATTTTGAAAAAAGATTAATGCCTTTTGTGTTCAAATTGCCTGCCGTTATATTCCACACATTTTTCCAGTCTTTCTTAAGTCGACAGAACCGCGGCCTCGATTTCTGCCGCTGATAGTTGACGAGTTGAGTTTCGAATTCTGTTGTCCATATCCATTCCTGTTGTTGGTGGAGTTTGAAAAACAATGTCTTTTAAGCGTCCCCACAAGTAAAAATCAAGACATGTCAAGTTGGGAGATCTTGCCGGCCAAGGAAATAGACTTCCCCTTCCTATCCAGCGTTCTTGAAAGGTCCTGTTAATATGGTTTCGGACATTAATTGAATAATGTGCCGGACAACCATCTAATTGCAGAAACATAGTTCTCCTAGTTGCGAGTGGCACATCCTCCAACAAAATTGGCAAGTCGTTGATCAAAAACTCTAAGAAACGGTTACCAGTTAAAGCTTGATCAAAAAAATAAGGTCCAATAATTCTGTCTCCAATGATACCGCACCACACATTTAGACTCCAGCGTACTTGGTGCTGCACATCTCTTAACCAATGCGGATTTTCAGCGGACCAATAATGCATGTTATGACGGTTTACTCTAGCATCACTACTAAAGGTAGCCTCGTCGGTCCAGAGAATTTCCGTTAAGAAATTTCTGTTTTCCTCAAGACATTCATTGACAATAATTTAGTCTATTATCGAAATCTTGTTCATTTAGCGCCTGGTGCATGGTGTCACGTACTGTCTTGCTGCTATAGCTGCATTTTGAAAACACTCGAAATAAATCGCAATCATGTCAACGGCTTCATTATTTGTGAAAGGCATTTTGATTAAAAAGTACTCAAATTATACGCAATCAACAATATTGGGCTGCGTGTGACAAAAGTTTGACGTTAATTGGCAATATTTTTTTTAGGCGATTGTCGTGTCCTTGGCCTACTACTTGTCTTCTTATCGAAAGCAAGCGATGGATTTTTAAATGGGGATATATGAATTTTCCTGGTTTAGTATTTTTTTTAATAATTTGAGTTAGGAAAAAGATATTAAGATGCGGCTTGTGCAGGCTGATTGGTTGGTCATTTGTCTATTTTCTAGTCTAAAAGAAGTCATATCATCGCATTTAAATTTTTTGTGAAAATCCAATATTTTGGTTATAATATCGAATAACACCCTCCATCGGCGGCCGTGTAGGTCAAAACTGTCACGATTATAAGAAACCTAAAAGCCCAAGAAATGCTCTTTTCAATGATACCAAATTTATCCAAATCCATTAAGCCGTTTCGAAGTTACAGGCATTTATTTAAAACAACATTCAAATACCCCCCACCACTTTATTTCGAAAGATAGAGAAAAATTGTTTTTACAAAAAATGTTTGACTTTAAGTTAACATTAAAACGCAAATACTTTTTTGTTATATTGATTGGAGAAAATCGCGAGAAACGTAACTTTATGTAATTCAAGATGGTGAAAACATTGTTTTGCAGTGTTTTTGCAACCTTCTGTCTTTTCATGTGTGGTAAATATATGTCAGAGTGTTCCTCTGTGTTGTATTCTACAGAATGTGCAAGTGTTTTGTGTTTGCTAGATCCCTGCAAACAATAAATGGGCATTTTTAGATAGGCATCGGTTAGTTCGGCCAGTTTTAAGTCCGGCCTGGATGATTCATCATCCAATCGTTGCAAGCAGAGTTATATTTGGCTTTAAAAGGACCAAAAATGGATATGTCAAGAGCAATGCATTTTACTAGCTTTTATGAGATACTTGCTCAACATGTTCTCGTGTTCTGTTGAAAATTCTGCATGTCAAGTTTTGTTGAAATATTATGTTTTTCTTATTTTCTGCAGTTCTGTATTTGCCTACATGTCTTGCCAATGCTGATTTGATGTCCCACTTCTCCATGTGTGTAATTAGAGTAGGTACTTCACATTCAATTTTTACAAACACCGTTTATTTTATGGTAGGCAGAAAACAACAAAATGTTGCCAATATATAAAACTTTAAACTAATCCACGTACGCTAGGTTTACTTACTAAAGTTTGAAAATATTTTCAAAAATGTGGTTAAGTGATTACTTACTTTTGGAGAGTAAAAACACTAACACTGCCAGAAGATCACTAAACGATGTGCACCGTTCGCGTATTTCTAGACAACTGAAGGTAGCACTGCAACAAGTTACAACTATATTCTTCTGGTACAAAATTCGCGCGAAATTCAATTTATACATCGGCTGTCCCATACCACCCTCTGTCCCAAACCTCCAGAATTACCCCTACAGCGGTTAACCAATTTCAACCAATTCAATTGCAGTTCCTTCTTGAGAAATATTAAACGGTTTTAGTTACTGTCCATCTCCTCTTCTACAACTGATGTCTCCGACAACCACTTCGTAGTCATCTTTTCCAAATTTATTTTCTGCAATATCTGCAATTGCGAATACGATCTTGAACAAAGCTTGACGATCGAAATATTTAATTTTGATTATTCTAATTTTCTTTAAATTTTCTTTCTATTAGAAATTTTGTTGCTTGGTACAGGTAAACTTGTCGTTAATTCCCTGCCAATAAGCAGCTCACAGGGTGCAGCCGAATTTTGGTTTGGGATTGTGTTATAGTATAGTACCCACTTTCACTTTTTGCGGCTTTGCTGATTATATAGATTGCGGACATCTTGGATTAGATGTTCGCCAGGTTGGCCATTATCAGAGAAAATTTTGGTTGATATGTCATGACTAACAAATATACTAGAACTTAGATAATTCGAACCATTAGAATATTCGAATTAGGACAAAATGAGTTTTTTGTAACAATGGTAAGTCAAAAAATGAGACTCTAAATGATTTAGTGACTGAAAAATAAAATCACTTAGGTCGTTTTGATTTTCAAAAAACAACCTGAGCTGATGGACATAATTCAATGCTTCTGAAGCATTCGGGATTGCGTGTTCCTAACGCCCTCATCTTCAGATTCGTCGTTTGCAGTTTGGTTGGCATTGCTGATTACTTCGGCAATTATGTTCACATCACAGAGTTCGCCCCACACACACTGCAACGTCTTCATCAACATTGACGAATTCTTTATAGAATTTCCAAACACTGACATTATCATTTCTTTCTTAAAACAATTTTTGATTGTTTCGGCTGTCGCTTGATTCCCTACACATTCGTGAGGTTTGAAGAATATCAAATTTAACTTTAAATGCGTTGCCATCTTATGTGAGAATTTTCTCAACCAGCACTCTCCTATAGAAAATTTGAAGTTTTTTATTATCCCCTCATCCATAGGTTGAACGACAGACGCATGTCATGAGTAGGTAAACTGTGGGCGTTCTAAAATAGTCACTCGACGTGGACACGCTGTATAAGCCAGACACTATACACGACCACCCGATGACCCATCACTCGCCTATGGGCACGTTGTATAATGCACACACTAGAGGTGTCCATCCGCGAGATAGCGCTGTTAACGTCCTTTAGATACTAGATGGCGGTGGAGGCCCAATACGATCGAACACTTTCTGAACAGCTTCTGGATTTAAACATAGTTCACCTGATTTTGAACACAGCTCACCTGGTTTTGACCTGTTTTTAAACACAGCTCACCTGGTTTTGAGCTGTGTTTAAAAGCCAATTGAGCTGATTTTTTCTTTTTCTTTATTTTTATGAAGGTGTCGACAACAGGGGGGATTCCGAACTCCTTAGTAATCTCAGATTTCTTTCTTAGACCCTTCTCCACTATAAAGACGACACAAGGAAGTCTGTGCTTTAAAATCAATCCCTATTTTCTCCCATAGTAGTTTAGGAATAGGATGTGGTGTTAACGGTTTTTTATTGCTTATCAAGTATTTTTGGCAAATCAACCATATCTTCAATATCCTTAAATATATTCGGCAAACATACCAAATCAACTACTAGGTTTGTGCTTGTATAATCAAAACCATTATTGAAAGATGCAGAATCGAATTTCATATTACTTAAAGCATTAATTTATTTATAGGTTACGGATTCTCAGATGCTGCGGCAAAACCTGGATTAAGCGCCGTTAAAGTTAGTCTCGTCTTCAAAAATTTAATGCAACGCTTGGGCTTCAAGAAATTCTACATTCAAGGTGGAGACTGGGGTGCCGTTATCCTTTCTAATATGGCTACATTATTCCCCGAAGAAGTCCTCGGCGCTCATTCTAACGCTTGCGTGGTTTTGAACGATAACCCCATCGTTAATTTCAAATTGCTCTTAGGAAGTATATTCCCATCTTTAGTAGTATCTACGGAGCACGAAAGCAAAATGTATCCCCTCTCCAACGCTTTCGAATTTACCCTGAAAGAAAGTGGTTACATGCATCTTCAGGCTACCAAACCGGACACCGTAGGAGTCGGTCTGAACGATTCCCCTGTAGGGTTGGCAGCTTATATTATCGAAAAATTTACAACGTGGACGAATCGCGATTGGATAAACAGGATGGATGGTGGATTATTGATGAAATACGATTATACTAAGCTTCTGGATAACGTTATGATATATTGGGTGACGAATTCAATTACAACATCAGCTAGATTATACGCTGAGTCTTTCGGAAAGGAACTGATGGAATTAAAAATGGGAAGGTATACAATCTTTATAATTCTCTAAAATTCAAATTTAATTGGTGTTGCTTTTTTTTCTGATTTCAGTATTCCTATAACTGTTCCAACAGCTTGCGCAAAATTTGAAAACGAAATCCTGTATCAATCGGATGAACTGTTGAAACACAAGTTCGCCAATTTACTACAATCGACTGATTTTTCTGATGGTGGCCATTTTGCTGCATTGGAAGTGCCTCAGCTTCTCGCCAAAGATATGTGGAGCGCTTTCGAGAAGTTTTTAAATTATTATAAAAAATAGATGCAATCTTGGAATTTTGTTATGAATATTTTGTTTTTATACATTAAAATTTGTTTTTGCTGTTTTTGTTGTTTGGACTATTTCATTTTTTTAGGATAAAAATTCCCTAAAAGTTTTCCTTCCATGAATTAATTCCATCCCATCATGATTTTTTCATAGTCAGAGGAATAATGTACCTATGTTAATGTGTCATTAAATAAATTAGGCATAACATCAAACATACTAAACTGTCTCTCTCTCTCTCTTTGCTTCACTTTCTATTATGATACGGGTAATGTGTCTAGATACCCCTTCGTCGATGGCTCTTATTACTCGTCATTGTATCTCTCTCATTTGTTCCCATAAAATGGCGTCAGCAGGTCTGTCGATGCTACGGCAGTGTGGGTTACCGCTGTCCTGACAGAAACTGGGCACTACTAACGTTTGGCTCCAATCAGCTCATCTAATAGTTATTTTATTCCAGAAGTTTTGTAGTTCTTAAATCTCCAAATGTTCCAATATATGTATGTCCAATATGTACAGAGTGGGCAAATTTCGATGTTTTAATAGGGGATCTCGGTAACTATAAGAGGTATCAAAAAACGGACCACGCATCCTCGATCTGTTTTTTCGAGAAGAGGATGATGGTGAAAACCAAATTTGGCTATCGGCTTTCGGTTTCGAGTTATCCCTGAAAATTCGATTTTTCCCATTTTCGTTTTATGACGATATCTCGGTTATTTATGAAAATTGACAAAAATGACTTTTACGTTCTTCAGACACTTTTTTGATTAGAATGCAATGGCGTTAGAGAATTTTTGAAAAAATTTTCGAAATTCCAGGTAGAACATAAAGTTGTATTTTTTATAAGGAATATACAGGGTGATTTAGGAGGATACGTCAATATTTTAAGTATGTATTCAGGGACTCAAAATAAACATAAAAGTTCCTAGAAACATGGGTCCTATTCTCAACCGTTACAGAAATACGATGGTTAATTTATTTATTATAAATTGTAAATGTAATAAGGATTGAGAATAGATTGTAGACCATGTTTTTATGTATCTATGGTGTCATCGCCAGGTTCACGTTCAAAGTATTACTGTAAATAGAAATATATAGTATTTCTATTTAATAGTATTTCTTGACAATTCAATTTGACTTTAAACTAATTTCACTATGGCTGTCACATTCTCTCATCGTAAATATGTTGATATGATCAAGTGTAAAGAATAGTTCTTTAAGTGAAGTATAGATGCCGCCCACAGCTAAATTTAGCAGATGCGTGAGACCAGACAAATATTGTCTATAAAGACGAGACATAGGTACATATGTATGTAAATAAATATGCGATGTTTCGCATTATCAGTATAAAGAAGAGAATATTAAAGGTTGCGGTATCGCTGAATTGCACGGACGGGACAAGGACGTTCTATGCAACTCTTCCATTTATATATAGAGTCTTTCAAGCATGTAAGAAAGAATTAACAAGTTATAATGCACGTGAAATTTGAAGAGCGCACTATTAATTAAGTCATTATTAATCTATTAATAATTAACTTTCTTAAATAAATAAATGCCGAATTAGTTGTAGAAGAATTAGAAAAAGAAATTTTAAAAACATATTCGTAACGACGATAACTGCATTTCAGTATATAGTACCGCTAAATAAAGACATCGACATTTTAAATTATTTCAACACATTTAGTAACAGAATTCAAGTTAATAAGAGCAGCAACAAACTAAATCCATTATTTTCGTTGATCTTAAAATTAGTAACAAAGACTTACAAATATTCATAGATTGGTACAAAAGCTTACTCACTCCGCTAGATTTTTAAATGATTATTCAGATACTCCCACCATACAATAGGAGCGTCATCAGTAAAGTATTAATAAAGTAGATCGATGTTTTCATTTATCAAAAAAAAAAATTACTGCAATTCTACCAAAATAAAACTCAAATTACATTAGAAAACAAACATCCAATCCAACATTTTATATTCACATCCCTGGATTAGCAGTCATAAAATAACTTTTAAACAAATCTTCAACAAATCTCACGTAAATTAATTGTACTGTGTTTCGCACTTACTCTAAAGATTGTAGATTTAGAATTTAATTTAACAAATATCTAACTTACATCCAGTTGGCCGGGCACAGAAAATTTTTGTTAAAACATTTTTAGTACCTTCACAAAAGGGACAAACAATCCCCGACAGGTCAAAATAAATGTGATATAAAGCATTAACAGAAATTTTATTTGTTGGTCAAGAATTCCAAGTTTAAAAGAAATCTGTTGTATGAAGATTAAAATTAGGTACCAAATTTAAATCTGTTATTAACAAGAAAGCGCTTGATATGCATGGTATATTTCTCTTCATTAAGTTTTTACTTATTTTGTAATATACTAATTTTTTTCTTTGTACACATTTTATCTGTACTTTCTTTGGCCCACTTGCAATGTTTAAATAATTTTAATTTCAACAAACATTTAATACCGTACTCATAATGATCTTTACATTGGCTATCGTATAAATTGGGATTTTTGCTTTCAACGACTAGTACTGCATTGTGACATAGCAGGGAAAGTATGTCATTTCTGTGGAAATTGTGAAAAAATACATTTTCAAAGGATAAGAACATTGTGTGAACAAAGTCAGCAAAGTTTTCGTTGGGCTTTTTTAAATATTTCAGCTCTTTTTCTGTAATACCGTAGTCCTTTAAAAATATTAGGAGTTCGTGGCGGTTTTCTATATATTTGTTAACATTTTCATTATTTTGTTTACAAATTTCACATGAAAACTTTTTCAAAATTTTACTTGTTCTATAATTGTGTTGTTATTTATAGTATCTTCAGATTCCGTAGATCGCTTGAAATCACAATCAAAAGTTAAATCTCTACTACAGTTTGCAAATGTTTTTTGAGGAAAATTTGTAAATTTTATGTTTTCGGTAAGAGTTATTGAACATAACAATTGTTTTTCAACTTTTGTCATATTGCTCCTACAAGGTATTTTATTGGGGGTAGGTGCTGCGCAGTTAAAGGTAGAATTATTGGGCAATGGTACAGCATTTCTATTAAGGGTCTTTTTTGCGGCATTTGCAAACGAATCATTAGAAAAGTGCTTCTCACATATGAAATAATTTCTAAGAATATTTTGAGGACAATCTATCAATTCGAGATTTTCCGAATTTTGCAACCACACCGTGCAGCGGTCTAAATTAGTGACCGGGAAACAAAATCTTCTTATATGTTGATCTTTATATGTCGTATCACACCCTTCATATGAACAGCGTACAGTTCTATGTTTTGTTTCACTATCCATTTTTAAACAAATTTATGTCTTTTAATAATAATGCAATGTAAGGAAAAGCTACTGTACCTAGATATATGTAGGGATATTTAAAATAAAAAATCTTAAACCTAAATTAATGCCTAGAAAATACTATTTATTCAGCAAAATAAATATCGTCAGCTGCGAGTATTCGCAATAAATGGAGGTACATATTCACACAAATGCAAAAATTAAACAACCCTATCAAGAAAATACGAAAAGAAGTAACAAACACGAAAATAAACATTGATCCCTTACGAAAATAGTAAATGAAACAAGAAAATTGAAAATTATCCCAAGCTAGAAATATGATATTCGTTTATGCATTTTGTAACGGAAGCGCAAATCTTGCAGTTGTTGAGTAGTCGTTTTCCGAATTAGAGAGAGCCAGATAAAACTAACGAGGCTTATCCAACAAATTTTTACCACTGCCGGGGAATCGGGCATGTTTCCTAGTGCGAACAAGAATCTGGACTTGGTGTTGAACAAGAAAAGGTTATCTTTAATGACGTCAAAAATGATCCGAGCATGAGCACAAGACGAATTGCAGATACATTTCAAATTACACAATCATCTGAGTGGAGGAATCTTCGGATGGATTTCATTTGCAACGAGTTCAATATTTACAAGATGGTGATTTTGCGGTAAAGATAGAATTCTGCAATTGGATAAGTGAAAATCGAAAACTGTATTAGTATGTTATATTCCACAATGAACACCAATGATCCGATGAAAATCCTAATGCTACCACAGAACATAATTCTCAAGGCCAATTTAACATTAATCGTCAATTAATCGGGCCTGTTAATGTTCGATGGTCATTTTACAGGACAAGAATACTAAAATTTTCTACAAAATCATTTGCAAGATCTATTAGATGTTACACTTAATCCACAACAGAACATCAACTTACAACATTATTTTTTGTACAACACCTTTCCAAGCCAATGGATTGGTCGAGGTGGTCGACATAATTGGCTAACTAGATCGCCAGACCTTAGTCCTCAGGATTGGTGCCTTTAGGGGATGGTTTAAATCTTTGTATACGCAACTAAAGTAGGCACTAAAGATGCATCAGTAAATTTTCTAATGAATGCAGCAGTAGTTATAAGAAATAGGCCGACAAAGCCGACCGAGCGATCAGAACTATTCATCAGAAAGTTGACTTATATTTAGAAATGAAATTTTATTTCTATTTTCAAAAACTATAAAACTCAACTAGTGTGATATCAAGAATTTAAGAAACAAATTTCATTCAATTACGCAATTAACGCTCTATTTCTGTAACGATTGGGAATAGCACCCATGTTTATAGGAACTTTTATGTTTATTTTGGGTCTCTGAATACGTACCAAAAATATTGACATATCCTCCTGAATCACCCTGTATAGATGGCTATGATAACATTAAAAAGAGGATTTTTTGGCCATTTTAATGATATATATATCATGTGGGGTCTATTCGTTCGTTTTCACTGTATTATAGCAAAAAATTAACATTTTCCATTGATTTTCATTTCATTGCTTTTTGTTAGTAGGCGTGTGTCATTCAACATATATGAATCTGTCAGTAGATTTATAAATATAGTATCAATAGTTTATGTTAGTTATTTGATTGTTGCTTCACCTTAAAATTATAAATTTGCGATGGCTTAAAAAAATTACGAAAAGTATGATATGTTGGAATGCTTTATTTACAATAATAATAATGCTGAAGCTGCATGTGAAACATATTTTAATCGTTACTCGGAAAGAAGGCAACCTAATAAATCTATTTTTGACTGAATGAAAGAAAATCTCATTAATTTTGGAACTTTTAACAAATGAAGATCGACGAATCACACATATTTTAAATTTCATGTTGAGAATAAATTAAAAAGATTAAAAATTATTTACAATAGATGTTCGAACTGACGCCCATTATTTACAATACATAATTGTCTCGAAATAAGTGCATTGTGAATATGAATACAAGAAACAGAATTAAGACACTCAGTTCGTTAATGTTATTATAAGTTTGTTTGTATAACCGGTCTTAAGATGTCCCCAGAAAAAGAAATCGGTTGAACGTGGTGGCCACCTTACTGGTTGCCTATCCGTTGTCTCCAAAATTTTCAGTCAGCAATCCTGAGACTATTCCAGTGTTTTGTCTTGCTGGAAAAATATATTTCTTATCTCGTTCAAAGGCAGTTCTTCCAAAAATTCTTTACTACATGTTGATTTATGATGTTATAATAGTTGACCATTTAATGATAAATTTGGTATGCCAGAATACGATTGTCAAATGGGGCACACCAAACACTAAAGCCTTGAAAGAGCAGAGGAGACAAAAAAAAGGTTCATTTTTGAATGATTTATTATTATTGCTTGATTATTGTATTAAAAAAAATAACCTAACTATGTTGTTTATTATAATCCAGTATTTTCCCAAAAGCTGTCCACAAATCTTTAGCTAACACATCCGGTATTTCAAAAGCTGCAAAATGTCCACCATTGGGTATATCACGACAGTGAACCAAATTTAAATATTTATATCTTAAAACATGTTCAGGTACAAGTAGAATTTCATTTTCGAAATTGGTTACAGCTGTTGGCACTGTGACTGGGATTCTAGAATCAAAAAGAAATTAACGATAAATCAAAATTTCAAAATGAAAACATATGCTTACTTATCCATATTAAACTCCAATACTTCCTTAGTATTCTGCTCGTAATAAATTCTGCAGGAAGTGGTAATAGAATCACTAACCCAGTAAATCATAATATTATCTAAAAGCTTAGTATAATCAAACTTCTCCAGCAATCCACCATCAGCTCTATTAATCCATTTCGCGTTAGTCCACGTTGTGAATTTCTCGATAATATAAGCAGCTAAACCGACTGGGGAATCATTTAGCCCAACACCAACTGTATCTGGTTTAGTAGATTGTATTTGGAAGTAGCCATTCTCTCTTGTGAAATATAATCGAGTTTGTCCCATTTTTCTTCTATCCTCTGCAGTACTGAATAAAGAAGGTAAAAAGTGTTGTAACATCAATCTAATCTTAGCCATAGGATGGGCCATAGGAAGACAGAGATTCATGTGAGCTCCCAAAACTTCCTCGGGGAATAGGGTAACTATATTAGATGTTAGGATACCACCCCAATCACCGCCTTGAACGTAGAATTTTTTGAAACCGATTCGATGCATTAGATTCTTAAAAACCAACGCCATTTTAACCGGGTTTAAACCGGGTTTAGATGCTGGTGATGAGAACCCAAAACCTGAAATTCACACCTCAATATTATTCAAACTTGACGTTTCTAATTTCCCACTCACCAGGTAATGAAGGGGCGATCACCTCAAAAACGAAATCCTTATCGGGTTGCGGTTGAGTTAAGAGGGGTATCATCTCGTAGAATTCCCTCACGGAACCAGGCCAACCGTGCAGCAATAATAATGGAATAACTTTTAAACCGTCGACTTTCGTAGGTTTCACGTGTATGAAATGGATATCCAATCCTTGAATGTTAGTTTTATATTGCGGGAATTGATTCAGGAACGTTTCTCTTTGCCTCCAATCGTATTTGGTCTTCCAGAATTCGACGATTTCCGATAATAGTCTGGTGTTCATCCCATATTGTTGTTGGATTCCCTCTAAAGGTGGAGTGAATTGTCTAGCGTTGGTTAAGCGGTGTTGCAGATCATCCAGAACCTTAACAAAACGTGTAATTAGTTGATTTGTTGCACTAGCTCTTAGCGGCGCATAAATTGTAGCTTTGTTACTGACACCAGTTAGTGTAAATGGTATGCACATACTGATCTTCAAAAAGTTCTTGCGCATGAGCAGATGCTTCATCTTGTTAGAAATGAATGATTTGGCGATTTTCTAACATTAACATTATCTGGAAATTCTTCCAAACCTTCCACCACTAAGTTGATGTATCTGGCTACCAACTATTCCACTAACAATCAAAGCGCATCATTAATAGACTGGCAACACAGCTTCTGTTCTATTGGTGGCTTTCTATCAGCTCAACCAGCTAATCTGCTTTCAAAATCAGCAACATAATAGCAGATTTTTAGTTCATTTTGAATACAGTTTAGCTTGTAGGAAGTGGGTTGAAGTTGGTTGTGAGGATAGCTTAGTTGGCTGAGAGAACTACTTCAAAATCAGCTCTCACCGAGTTAAACTAGCTCTCAACCAACTAAGTTGCTTCGAAAACTAGTTCAAATTTAGCTCTCTGCCAGCTAAACTGCTTTCTAACCCAGCTCTCAACCGGCTAAGCTGTTTTCCAAACTTAGAAAATGAGCTAGTTTTGAAAGCTACTTAAATGGTTGAGAGTTGCTCTTGAAAGCACCTCTCAACCAATTAATCTACTTGCAAAAGCAGCTGTCAACTAGTTAAGCAGCTTTAAAATCTAACTCACCTTCTTTCAAAACCAGTTCAAAGCCAGCTTTCTACCAGCTAGACTGCTTTCAAAACTGGCAACTGGTTTCACGCACTACCGGGTTTTGAATGCTGATTAGCTGGTAGAAAGCTAGTTTTGAAAGAGCTTAACTGATTGAGGATTGATTTTACGAGCAGCTCAGCTTATTGAAAGCTGGATTTCAAATCAGATTTTGAAAGCAACTTAGCTGGTTGGTTTTGAAAGCAGCTTATCTGGCGGAGACCAAACTTTGAACTAGTTTTTCAAAAGTTAGGCTGTTTTCAAAAGCAGCTTAAACGGTTAAACGGCTTTAAAATATAACTAACCTTCTTTCAAAAGCAATTCAAAACCAGCCTTCTATCAGCTAAGCCGCTCTCTTAACCAGCTTTCTACCAGCTAGACTGCTTTCAAAATTGACAACACTGCTTCTACGCGATTGGTGATTTCACGCACTAGCTGGTTTGGAATGCAGCTTAGCTGGGAGAAAGCTAATTTTGAATGCAGCTTAGCTGATTGAGAGTTGATTTTAAGAGCAGCTCAGCTTGTTGAAACCTAGCTTTGAACAGATTCTAAAGCAGCTTTCAAGTCAGCTAGTTTTGAAAGCAACTTATTAGCTGGTTGAGAGTTTGTTTTGAAAGTAGCTTATTTGACCGGGGCCTAACATTAAATTAGTTTGACAGCAGTTTTCAAAAGCACCTCTCAACCAGCTAACGTTCTTTCAAAAATAGCTGTCAACTAGCTAAACTGCTTTGAAGACTAACTCTCAATGAACTAAACTTCTTTCAAAAAAACAATTTAAAGCAAGCTTTCTATCAGCTAAGCTGCTCTCTACCAGCTGGGTTGCTGTCAAAATTGGTGGTTTTACGCACTAGCTGGTTTTGAATGCAGCTTAGCTGGTAGAGGTTTTGAGAGCAGTTTAGCTGATTGAGAGTTGACTTTAAGAGCAGCTCAGCTTGTTGAAAGCTAGCTTTAAACAGATTTTAAAGCAGCTTTCAAATATGCTAGTTTTGAAAGCAATTTAGCTGGTTGAGAGTTTTGAGAGCAGCCTATCTGGCGGAAATCTAACTTTGAACTAGTTTGAAAACACCTATTAACCAGTTAAGCTGGTTTTAAAAGCAGCTAACTAAGCGGTTTTAAAATCTAACGAAACTCTTTTCAAAATCAATTCAAAGCCAGATTTCTATCAGCTAAACTGCCCTCTAAACCGGTTCTTTACTAAGTAGGCTGTTTTCAAAACTTGCAACACTGTTTCTGCGGCATTGGTAGTTTCACCGAATAGCTGGTTTTGAATACAGCTTAACTGGGAAAAGCTAGTTTTGAAAGCAGCTTAGCTGGTTAAGAATTATTTTGCAGAACAGTTTAGCAGTTTGAGAGTTGATTTTGAAATCAGATTCAGTTGTTGAGAGCTGGCTTTGAACAGATTTTAAAGCAGCTTTTAAAATGAGCTATTAGTTTCGAAAGCAACTTAACTGGTTGAGAGTAGGTTTCAAGAGCAGCTTATCTGGCTAAGACTTAACTTTGAACTAGTTTCGCAGCAATTTTCAAAAGCACCTCTCAACCATCTAAGCTGCTTTGAAAACTGGTGGTTGGTGGTTTCGCGCAATAGCTGGTTTTGAATGCAGCTTAGCTGGTTGAGAATTAATTTGCAGAGCAGCTTAGCTGGTTGAGAATTGATTTTAATAGCAACTTAGCTTGTTGAGAGCTGGGTTTGAATAGATTTGAAAACAGCTTTCAAAAGCACCTCTCAACCAATTAAGCTGCTTTAGAAACCAGTTATTGCATGACACCACCCACCAATGGCGCAGAAGCGATGTTGTTGATTTTGGCAGCAGCTTAGCTGGTTTTATAGAGCATTTTAGTTGGTTGAGACCTGAACTTGAACTTGTTTTCAAGGGTTAGTTTTGAAAGCAGCATAGCTTGTTGAGAACTGGTTTTAAGATGGTTTCGAAAGTTGGTTCTAAACCAGCTCAAAATCCCTCTCAGCGACCAACTGATCTGCATTCAGTCGTTTTCACGAGCAAGTTCCTCTCAGCATTCTACTATTGCACTACCTTTAAATGAAAGTAGTTCTCATGCATGCTAGAGAGTTTCACATAAGTCCAAAAGACACAATAAAGGCAAACTAAACGTAAAAAAGTAAAAACAGCCATAATTATTTCAAAATGAAGTGGAAGTGGAATAGATATTAATGAAAAATTCTCTCGATATCATTCTGAAAGATCATTTGCTCGGTTGAAGGCACAGTATCTAGCCATTTCAAACTGTGCTTAAGAGTTATTGAAGTTGATAACTACAAATGCATACAATTACGTGTCAGTAACCGCATAATAATAATTATTATTATTTTTACAATTGATCCAAACTTGAGAAATATTTATCAAACTATTTACTCACCTTTTGTTCTATTTCAATCTTGAAAGGTCTTATCGATGTATCAACTTTAGTCTGCTCGCCTGGACCCCACCATTCATCTCGTAATCGCGGTCTTTCGGGTATCTCGAAGAATTTTTTGATTTTGAATCCAATAGCGGCGAAAATTATAAACAAAATAAAAATTGTTACAGTGCAGAACATGATGGATTTCTAAAAATTGTCTCCGAGTGCTTTATTTACAAATTTTAAATGGAATTAATCTTGAAAACGATCGAGGTATTTTTCGTAGACGAGACGTGCTCACCGCAGGCTTTTATTCGAGTAACTGAATCTGCAATGTAATGCATTAGATCATATACATACATAGATATGTACCTATACGTGTGTATATCTTGTTATTTTATCTAATTAAGGAGGTTTCGCTTGTTATCTACGTTTATGTATTCGTTGCACTTTGTAACCGCTTGAATTTCTCTTAAATTTTAAAGATTTTGATAAGTAATGTAATGACTCTTAAAATTATTGATCTTTATGATACGATTTATAATCAGAAGGTCACAAATCAACTCTAAATATGACTCATATCATAATAGCGATACGAGTCGCAATAATGAAACGATGCAAGTGGCTTAGATGTTGCATTACTTTTTGTGTACTGGAATTTAAGGTTAGGTACAATATTTTGCAGTATTTGCAACTAACTACGTAATTATAATAATATAAAAATCATCTTGTCTAATTAGTGCATATTTGACATTTAAATGTCAACTTTTATACGTGTTTGATAGAGAAATGCTCAACTTTGTTCGTATTTAACAGTTTGTCCTCAAACTCAAACATATTTTATATTTAATTATTATCAAACTTTGAGCCGTAGGGGATTGACGCAATATTTGAAAGTTATTAAAAAGAATTTGAAATGACATAACTGATATTTAACTGTCAAGTTTTGTTCGTATTTGACATTTAAACGTCGAAACTAGTGCATTCATGACATTTGAATGACAGACTATATCCGCGTGTTTAACCTTCACATGTCAAATTTGATATATTTTTGACATTTGAACGAAAATTATCACAAAGTAATATTGAAGTATACGAAATGTCAAAGTTCGACGTATTGTGTATTTAAATATCAATTTTTGTGTGTATTTAATAGCGAAATGTCAAATCGTTTGCGTATTTGACATTTCAACATATATATATGCATATTTGTCAATTTATTGTCAAACTTTGTTCGTATTTGACATTTAAATGTCAAACTTCGTGCGTACTTTATATTTAAATGCCAACTATTGTACGTATTTGACATTTAAACTTCAGTGGTTGACACCATTGCCGAAAATGATCAATTGAAGATATTAAAAAGCATTTGAAATTGACAGCACTGATATTTGACTGTCAAGTTTTGTTCGTATTTGACATTTATATATGTAGATGTTAAATTAATGTATATATGACAGATTAATGACAGATTGTCCGCGTGTTTAACATCTACATGCGAAATTTGATATATTTTTGACATTTCAACAAAAATTATCACTAAGCGATATTGAACAAAATACAAAATGTCAAAATCCTGCGTATTTTGTATTCAAATGTCAATTTGTGCGTGTACTTGACAGCGGAATGTCAAACATTTTGGATATTTGATATTTCAGCGTAAATACCTGCATAATTGCAATTTTTTATTAAATTTTCTTCGTATTTGACATTTAAATGTCAAACTTCGTGCGTACTTTATATTTAAATGTCCACCATTGTACGTTATATTTAACATTTAAACATCAGTGGTTGACACCATTGCCGAAAATGATCAATTCAAGACATTTAAACGACTTTAATTTCTACATATTTGGATATTGAAAAGACCAATTTTGGGCATATTTGACACTTAAACGTCGAACTTTGTGTATTTTTAGCAGTTATACCTCAAAAGATGACGCAATTTTCGAAAGATATTAAAAAAGCATCTGAAATGACATAACTAATATTTGACTGTCAAGTTTTGTTCGTATTTGGCATTTAGACGACAAATTAATGTATATATATGACATTTGAATGACAGACTGTCCGCGTGTTTAATATCTATAAGAAAGTACGAAATGTCAAACTTCGACGTATTTTGTAGTTAAATGTCAATTTTTGTGTGTATTTAATAGCGAAATGTCAAACAGTTTGCGTATTTGACATTTCAGCATAAATATGTGCATATTTGTCAATTTATTGTGAAACTTCTTTCGTATTTGACATTTAAATGTCAAACTTCGTGCGTACTTTGTACTTAAATGCTCCCTATTGTACGTATTTGACATTTAAACGTCAGTGGTTGACACCATTGCCGAAAATGATCAATTGAAGACATTTAAACGTCTTTAACTTGCGACAGATTTGATATTGAAATGACCAATTTTGGGCGTATTTGACATTTAAACGTCGAACTTTGTGTATTTTTATCATTTATACCTCAGAGGATGACGCAATTTTCGAAAGTTATTAAAAAAGTATTTGAAATCACATAAATGATATTTAACTGTCAAGTTTTGTTCGTATTTGACATTTGGATGACGGACTTTCCGCGCGTTTAACATCTATACATGCCAAATTTGATATATTTTTGATAATTGAACGAAAATTATCACAAAGTAATATTGAACGTATTGAACAAAGTACGAAATGTCAAACTTCTGCATATTTTGTATTCAATTGCCGATTTGTGTGTGTACTACTTGACAGTGGAATGTCAAACCTTTTGGATATTTGACATTTCAGCGTAAATATGTGCATATTTGTCATATTATTGTGAAATTTTGTTCGTAGATACCTATTTGACATTTGGATGTCGACTTAGTAGGTACTTTCTATTTAACACTGATCCGCGAACAAAATCGGTTTTGTTCGCACGATTCATACACAACAGAACCGGTTTTGTTCACTGATCAGTGTTAAATAGGAAGTATGTACCTATAACCGATGAAAATTATTAAAACAGCATTTGAAATGACATAACCGGATATTTAATTGTCAAGTTTTGTTCTTAGTCGACATTTAAACATCGAAATAGCGTACTAATAACATTTAAATGACAGATTGACCGCGTGGTTAACATCTATATGCCAAGTTTGATATATTTCTGACATCTGAACAAAAATTATCACCAAGCGATATTGAACAAGTACAAAATGTCAAAAATTTTGTATTTAAATGTCAAACCTTTTGCGCATTTGACTTCGATGAAACTTTGTCCGTATTTGACATTTAAATATCAAACTAATTGTAGGATTTCACCTCAGATTTGAAAATATATTTTTTATTAGGTATTACTATATTGTAATAAAGATTTTCAAAAAAAAAAGACGTAAATAGAAATGTCTGTAATAGGCCCTCATAGTATATTGCTGGAATTGCCATGCAAACGAGTGCGATGAAAAAAGATCAAGCATTAGAAACGAACTACGTGATTTCGACCTTTTTGGTTTCGTCAGCGTTCCTCCAAAGGCGAGACCTAATTTCATCGCAGTTCACCTCTTCAACAATATACCAGTGAGTACCTATTAAACGAGACGAAAGGTGAGACGAAAGAAATTTTGATTTATATGACATTTTTACGTCTAACAATAATGCTTTCCTCGTCGAGTCTGGCCAACACCCACTGGAGAAGATTGGAGGTCCTTCAGAACAAGATGCTGCGGATGATCGTTTGGACGCCTTGATTCGTTAGGAATCCGTCCGGGCCACATAGTCAAACTCGTCACCACGACCTTGAAGAGGACAGCTACGTCAGCGAACGCCATGATTTCCGAGCGAAGTCGATTAGGACGATCTTAAAACCGTAAACATTTTCAGGTGGAGATATTGGAAGCAATTATAAATGTTTCGATTAACATTTAGTAGCAAGCATTCTGTTGAGAGGACGAATATAAAAGCAAAAAAAAGCTGTAAATAAGGGCAAAAATCATCAACATTAGAAACATGTAGTCTTCAGGCTTTCACGGCCGCTGTTGATGGCTGCTCTTCGGTTCTCGGGTTCTCTGCCGTGTAGAAATATTGTGTGATCTTCTTCAGAAGTGAAACTTCACTTCACTTCTGACGAAGATCACGACAAGATGATCGAAACGTTAAGTACCACAACTTTCCTACACGGCAGAGAACCCGAGAACCGAAGAGCAACCAACATTAGAAACAGATTCAAACAATTCTTTTGACAAAGACAAAAGATAAACGAAAACCAAATTTATCAAATAAAATAATGTTTACGTGTTGACATCACGATGGAAAACAACTATGCACTGAAGACAATAGCCTTCAAGCAATATTTCGACCACCAAATTGTGCTACTTTGTTTTAACCAATGTAATTTAAAAGTTATTGAAACTGAATTATTTGCTGGCAACACAAACAACACGCTTTAATCATTTTCCTACATCACCAAAATAGAACTTTGTTAACCGCTACTTAAGATAAGATCTTGTAGTATGTAACAAAGATCGAGCCTGTTATCCAAAATCTACACTCTCGCCAGTACATATATATTAAGATAAACTCAGTAGACAACGGATTTTTTTAGCACATATTAACTAACAGTCTCGAAATATGGGTTCGCGTTCGAAAATATTTCTCGTCATAGGTGGAATTTCTGTTATATTAATCGGTTTAAAAATAAATTCGCTACTGGAGGTTCCTCCGATGCCGGTATTAGAAGAAACTTGGTGGGGTCCAGGACAGGCTAAAGAAGTGGATACTTCGATACGACCATTTAAGATTGATATTCCAGAAAAAGTAAGTTTAAAAATTAGAAATTTATGCTTATATAATTATTATAGATATATAAATCTGTGTTTATTTCAGGTGATAACCGATCTTACTCAACGCTTAAAGAACGCGAGACCGTTTACACCACCCTTAGAAGGTATCCAACAACAATATGGAATGAACACTAAATTGCTGTCGGAAATCGTGGAATTCTGGAAGACCAAATACGACTGGAAGGAAAGGCAAACTTTCCTCAATCAATATCCTCAATTTAAGACGAACATCCAAGGTTTAGACATCCATTTCCTCCACGTTAAACCTACCAACACTAAAGGTTTAAAAGTCCTACCCCTCCTCCTATTACACGGTTGGCCTGGTTCTATCAGGGAATTTTACGAATTGATACCGCTTTTGACCACGCCTCAACCCGGAAAAGATTTCATTTTCGAAATTATCGCCCCATCATTACCTGGTATGCAAGCAAATTAGAATATTTATATATTATTTAAAGCATTTTGTTTTATTAACAGGTTATGGATTCTCAGACGGTGCGGCGAAACCAGGTCTCAGCTTTATTCAAATGAGTCTTGTTTTCAAAAATCTAATGCATCGCCTGGGCTTCAATCAATTCTACATTCAAGGTGGCGATTGGGGTGCCGGCATTCTTTCTAATATGGCCACATTATTTCCTGAAAACGTCCTCGGCGCTCATTCTAATGGTTGTACGGTTTTGGGCCATAACTCCATGATTAATTTCAAATTGCTCTTAGGAAGTATATTCCCATCTTTAGTAGTATCTAAAGAGCACGAAAGCAAAATGTATCCTCTCTCTAAAGTCTTCGAATTTATGTTGAAAGAGAGTGGTTACCTCCATATTCAAGCTACTAAACCGGATACTATAGGAGTCAGTTTGAACGATTCCCCCGTTGGGTTGGCGGCGTATATCCTCGAAAAATTTACAACGGCGACCAATCGAGATTGGATTAACAGAATGGATGGTGGATTATTATTGAGATTCGATTATACTAAGCTTTTGGATAATGTTATGATATATTGGGTGACGAATTCAATTACAACATCAGCTAGATTATACGCTGAGAGTTTCGGAAAGGAATTAACGGAATTAAAAATGGGAAGGTATATAATCTTTATAATTCTCCAAAATTCAAATTTAATCGGCGTTTTTTTTTATCTGATTTCAGTATTCCTATAACTGTTCCAACAGCTTGCGCAAAATTTGAAAACGAAATCCTATATCAATCGGATGAACTGTTGAAACACAAATTCACCAACTTATTACAATCGACTGATATTCCGGATGGTGGACATTTTGCTGCCCTTGAAGTGCCTCAGCTTCTCGCTAAAGATATGTGGAGTGCCTTCGAGAAATTTTTAAATTATTATAAGAAATAAATGTAGCGATATCGTATTATTTTTTTATTCCATTGTGACCACTCCATCTATATTTTCCTAATGTGGACAAAAATCTCCGATATTCAGCTCTTCAAGCTGAGGATGTGTGGATTCTGAATAATTCCTATAGGGGAATCTATGATTGGTAAGATTGTTATCATAGAACAAGTGGTGGTTCTTATAATTTAGGATCATTCCATCGTCGATGGCCAATACCCTCCGGACATCAACGTTAGGTTCAAGGTCAGTCAGCCCGCTCACAATTGAATTCTTGAATATTTCAACCCCTTCCATCGTCTTAGTTGATAGCTGGATCAAAAAATTCTTTATGGATTGTTGTTGTTGCGAACAATTATTATCGATCTCAGGAATGAAAGATAGATGAGCAGCTTGATCCTCGGCGATAGCGATCTCCTACGACACAGAAAGTGAATTTTGAAATCGTCCTATCTACGTGTTGCCGAAAAGTACGCTTTGAGTCAAAAATTTCCCCAAGATATCTGACTGAAGGGCTCCAGGCAAGCCTGAAGTTATCAATCTGTCAATCAATTTTTGTAAATTTTACAGCCACAGATTTTGATTGGTTGATGTTGAGTTTCCACTTGGAAGACCAATCCAAGATGTTATCGATGGCAAACTGCAGTCTACGATGTGATATGAAAGCGCTACAGGCCGGCGTGGCCCCTGGCTGCAAGATCTTTCACTCTTCTTTGTCACTTTCTTCGATCCAAGGCCTCCTCCTTCCAATCCCTGACTCCCACTTCTCTCAGATCCTTCTTCACTTCTTCCAGCCATTTTTTTCTTGGGCGGCCTCTCCTTCTCTTTCCACCCGGTCCCTCCGTTAATATACGTTTAACCCATCTCTAGTCAGACATCCTCGCTATGTGTCCCAATCGTCTAGCTCTCTGCGCTTTTACTACCTAGACAATGTTGGGTTTCTTGTATAGCTCCTCTATTTCTTTATTTGTCGTCTCCAACTCGAATCCGTCCAAAAATCCTTCTCAAAACTTTACGTTCCCAAAACTCTAGCTTCGTCTGCTCTTTCTTTGTAAGCGTCCACGTCTCACACGCATAGGTAACTGTAGGCCTCAGTACAGTCTGATACACTCCTAGTTTTGCTGCGCTTGAGATGTTTTTTGACTTCAACATCTTTGAAAACATTCCTGCTGCTTTTCTTCCTTTTATTAGCCGTTTCTCTAGTTCCTTTTCTTCGTCTCCTTTACTCTCCTTTATCACCGTCACTCCCACGTATTCCGTCTGTTCCGTCTTCTCTATATGATAGACTCGGTTTCCATTTTCAATGACCAGATCCGCAGTCTGTCCCTCGATGGTATCCTTCATCACCATGTATTTCGTTTTGGTCTCCTTGATTGCCAGACCATACTCCCTCGCTTTTCCTTCCAGTAACTTGAAGATCCTTACTACTTTTGCTTTGGATCTCGCTAACAGCACAATATCATCAGCATAAGCCAGACATTGGTGCCTGTTGCCAAACACTAATCCCTTGATATTTATACCACTTTCCCTCAAAATCACTTCCTGTACCAAATTGAATAGGATAGTTGATAGCGGGTCGCCTTGCTTCAATCCTTTCTTAACGCTGAAACTCTCCGACACAGCTCCATCGATTGTTACCCTATTTTCCATTCTCCTAACAGTCATTTCAACTAACTTCCTCAATTTATCCTGGATCCCCAACTGTCTCATCGCTCGGAACAACTTCTTCCTATTAATGGAGTCAGACGCTTGTCGATAATCAACAAATAGCATGTGCAAGCTTAAATTCTGTTCATACGTATTCTGTTGCAAATGCCACAGGATGAATATCTGGTCGATGGTCGATCTGCACGGCCTGAACCCGACTTGATATTCCCCTACTTAGTTATTATGATATTTCTCTAAACGATTCTTAATTATTTTGGCTAATACTTTGTATGTCACATCCTGCAGTGCAATACCTCGGTAGTTGCTGCAATTTTCCGTTGGTCCTTTCTTATGGAGAGGTATTAGGAGTGCTTTACTCCATTTCTCTGGCAACTTCTTTTCAGCCCAGATGTTTTTTAGCTGGGCAAATATTTTCAGCTTTCCCTCCGTACTTCCAACCAGGGTTCCACCCTCAGATTTCAAATAAAGTGGCCCCCCAGCGCTGCTGTTTTTACTTTTCTTCAGTTCTTGGTAAAAATTTCTTACTTCCTTCTTTGCATACAATTCTTCTAGTTCTTTTAATTCTTGCTCTAAATATTTCTTCTTCTTCCTTCTACATATAGACTTGGCTTCCTTCCTTCTGCGATTGTATTGCATATTATTAATTTCACACACATCTTCAAAAAATCCTAGCTTTTCTCCAAAACCTGTTTACATTCATCGTCAAACCATTTCCTGGTTTGCTTCCTTTTTGACTTTTGTAGTACCTTTTCTGCTACTTCTTCCATGGCTGCCTCAATCTGCATCCATTCTTCCTCTAGCTCTTCTTTTTGGGGTTTCGCGATAAATTTATCCATAATTTTCTTGTTCGAATTGCTTTGATATTGCCCTGTACGTCCTTTAGCTTTACTACGTCGTATCTTTTCCTCATACCTTTCATGTCTTTTTTCTTAGCCAGCCTCTCTTGGTATATTTCCATTATAACTAATATATGATCACTGTTACAATCAGCTGCTCTGTAGCTTCTCACATCCATAACATTTTTTGCCTGTTTTCTTTCAATGAGGACATGGTCGATTTGATTTCTGGTCACTCGATTTGGTGCAATCCACGTACCTTTATGTATGTTCTTGTGGTCAAAGGTAGTACTAACAATTTTCATATTATTCTCAAAAGCAAATCCTATCACCCTCCTCCCATTATCATTGCTGGTGGTATGCCTGCTTTTGCCACCCGTTACCTCTTTGTATTCTTCCTCGTTTCCTACTTTAGCATTCATGTCGCCTATTATGGTACTTCATGTCAAAACTTGGGACCTTTTCCAGCGTTCTCTACAAATATTTATAAAACTTTGTTTTAGTGTCCGGATCCTTTTCTTCGGATGGCGCATGCGCATTTATTATGTACAGCTTCCTAAATTGATCTCTAATTCGTACCCTGCACGTTCTGTTCGATTTACCCTCGAATTCAATAACTTCTCTCTTCAATATCTTGTTTATTAGATTCCATTTTTTTTTGTTTAGGTCGATTAGAATTTGATAGATTTTTCTATTGCCTCAATTATTTTGATCTTAGTTGGCTCATAAGAGAATTTCGACCTATCTAAATTAAAGATTTGGTGCGACTTATCCAATAAATTCTTCGTGGTATCACTTAATTGATCAAAATAGGAACATAACACAAAAGGGTTTATTTAATCCACTCTGATGTAGCCTACTTTTTGAGGTTTTTTGCAAATACCATTCTTTTACCAGTCGGTCGTCTTTAAATCTGATTTTTAATTGGCTTACACTAACATATGTTTGGACTATATTCGACACTTCTGACCTGTTTTTTTTCTCCTTCAACCGACTTGAATATTCAAGAGAGACTCTCCTGAATACTTTAAATAAAATTTAGTTTAAAAATGTGCTAACGACTGTTCGAAAAATCAGAAACTAGATAATAGGACGTTCTGAACGTTTCAATTAAAATTAATCGAAAAATTTGCTAAAATATGCTTGAAAAATTAAAGACCTCCTTCAGATATTTGAGTTTATATTCAACCATATCATTTAGGATAACCTAATGAAGTAGTAGGTCTTTGATTTAACCGTTTCAATCGGAGAATTATTTAATTGGACGGACAAGAAAGTAGAGGTAAGCGTTAAAACTTTAATTCATAAAAAGATTATAGCAAAAAGACAATAAAAAGATATATAGAACATTGTCACACAATCTAAACATGTTGCTTATAATAATTCAAAAATTTTTCGAAGGTTATCCACAATTCCTTAGCCAGAAGATCCGGTACTTCAAAAGGGGCGAAATGTCCACCGTTTAAAACATCGTTGCAATGCAATAAATTATTAAATTTGCATCGTAAAACCTTTTCCGGTCTAAGAAATAATTCATATTCGAAATTAGTCACGCCTGCTGGTACAGAAACTGGGATTCTGAAACGAAATGAATTATCATAATTATTACATCTAGCTAATGGAATTATACTTACTTGTCGATACCATACTTGCGTGCTTCCTCAGTATTATACTCGTAATATATCCTGGAGGAAGTGGTAATAGAATTACTAACCCAATAAATCATAATATTATCCAAAAGCTTAGTATAATCGAATTTCTCCAGCAATCCACCATCAGCTCTATTGATCCAATTCGGGTTAGTCCACGATGAGAATTTCTCGATAAAATAAGCGGCTAAACCAACTGGGGAATCATTTAGGGCAACACCAATTGTATCGGGTTTAGTAGATTGTATTCGGAAATATCCATTTTCAAACGTAAGATATATAAGTGATTGAGCCATCTTTCTTCTATCCTCAGCATTAGCGAATACAAAAGGGAAAAGATGCTGCAATGTCATTATAATCTTAGCAGTTGGTTGATCCGAAAGCCAACAGAAATTCATATGAACACCCAGGATCTCGTCAGGAAATAACGTAGCCATGTTAGAACCGATAATGCCACCCCAATCACCACCTTGAACGTAGAATTTTTTAAAACCGATTCGATGCATTAAATTCTTAAAAACCAGCGCCATTTTAACCGGGTTTAAGCCAGGTTTAGATGCTGGTGATGAGAACCCAAAACCTGAAATTCACATCTTAATATTATCCAAACTTGACGTTTCTAATTTCCCACTCACCAGGTAATGAAGGGGCGATCACCTCAAAAACGAAATCTTTATCGGGTTGCGGTTGAATTAAGAGGGGTATCATCTCGTAGAATTCCCTAACGGAGCCAGGCCAACCGTGCAGCAATAATAACGGAATCACTTTTAAACCGTCGACTTTCGTAGGTTTCGCGTGTATGAAATGGATATCCAATCCTTGGATGTTCGTTTTATATTGCGGGAATTGATTCAGGAACGTTTCTCTCTGCCTCCAATCGTATTTAGTCTTCCAGAATTCGATGAATTCTGATAATAGATTGGTGTTTATTCCGTATTGTTGTTGGATTCCTTCTAATGGAGGCGTGAATGGTCTGGCATTGCTTAAACGTTGCTGTAGATCGTCTAGGACCTTTAAAAAATAAGCGTAGGTAATTGATAATCTTGTTCGATCTCAAATTATTGCCACAGGTTGCAAACGAAGAAGTCTCATAAAATGATTATTCGCTTTGAAGACTACAAATCTTAATTTTGCAGCAAGTCTTCATAATATTGAAGACTACAAATCTTAATTTTGCAGCAAGTCTTCATAATATTCCTTGAATTCAGTTAAATGAAGGTAGTAGCTATAGGTCGTTAGTACATCCTTTAACAATAATAGAGCGCGTAGGAAGTGGTTCGAATGCAAATCATTTCGGAAGCCCAAATTTATAATTTATACTCAAAATTGTGTCGATATTTGAGCGCGCGATTTTGACACATTTATAATGACGTTTACGTCAAAATGACGTGTTTAAGGTTGTGTCGATCCTTGAACAGGTCATTTTGCAACATATGTTCACGTCAAAATGACGAACTTATATGCATTGGTGTAAGACGAAAGCTGCTTATGGATAAGCACGCCATTTTGACGTAAATGTCATTATAAATGTGTCAAAATCACGTGCTCAAGCACCGGCGTAACCTTTAAGGACATATTTATAGTTCGTCCTTCAGGTTGTGTCGATTCGTGTCGATACTTGAGCACGCGATTTTGACGTAAATTTCGTTCCAAATGTGTCAAAATCGCGTGCTCAAGCATCGACACAAACTCAAGCACGAACTATAAATATGATCCTAAGCATGAATTATAAATTTGGGCCTTAATGTCGAGTCGTTTGTCTAGGCAATGAATCTGATCTACTGCAACTTCCAAAAAGACAAAGCCGAGGGGTAAACCACCGAGGATGTTCGAGGATATCCGGTAATATCAGGGGATGTCCCACGATGTATTAAAAACATTTTAAGGATAAATGGGTTTAACAATGGTAGACTACTTTCGGATATTTCGGACATAACCCTCCAGCAAATTGAAAATTTCTGTCAAAACGTTGTACCGTCAATTATCCCTGAAGACCAATATGAGGATTATTTTGGAATTTTTTCTTTGAACTCACAGTTCAAAGTACAGTGTCTTCTGCCTGAGAATTTGGAAGCAGTGGATTATTAAACACCCAACGTATAATCTAAGTAAAAATTTATAAAATCTAATATTTGTGTATTGAGCTGAACGCTCATTCTTTAATCAATCTTATTAAGACATTTCAAATAAATAATAAACTCTCCCAAAATATGTTTCTTCACAGGCTCTTTAGTAGCCAAGTCTGCGAAAAGACATTTCGAAGCACACGGTCTACGACTTTTTCGTGAAAGGTAAACTTTGGTTTGAAGGAAATTATTAAGTGACTGGATAGAATTCAAGCCATAAACAACGTCGTTAATGGCCTTATCTAAGGGCACTGTCGTTTTTCCTAGAGAAGTTAAGAAAACCAGTAATCAGTATAATCTACAAGTAGAAGATCAAGACCTACATAATATTAGTGATGAATGTATTGCTGCAATTGTAAAAGAAGCTTTAGAAAAAGTACTAGCTGATACTGACAATCTACGAATGAAAGTTGATTCAAATTGCTACTATTCTATTCCTATGTTCTTTAATACAAAACCAAAACAAGAAAAACATTCTGAAATATATGAAAGCAGTGAAGATGAAGAAGCAGTATATAAGTATATCATTACCTAAACTGTGAAAATGAATGAATGAATAATTATGTATACCGGGTGACAACGGAATAAGGTAACAGATTATAACTTTTTATCGTGTAATAGATTTACATTTAACATTAAGTTATTTCATGTAATCGCGCATCTTTCTAAACTTCGCCACCTCCTCTTTCATTTCCTGTTTGACCGGAAGTGACATCAACTTTTTATTTTTAAATACAACTATGTTTGTTTTTTGTTATATTATAATCCGCTGATAAATTTAGAATACGTTGATATGTCACACGATAGGATTTTATCTCAAAATGATCGAGAATAGTTAGTTTTTGGTAACAACAATAAAGTGCTCTTAAACACATGTTCATGATTATTTCTTAAGGGTTAATTGCATAAACAAAATAATAATGAATTTGACATAGCCCATCTACAATGTTTGTCAAAATTATGATTAAAGTATACTATAGTATCGACTAGTATTGTTCTGGGATGTTTGAGGATGTCCGGAGATGTCTGAGGTTATCCAGGGATGTCTGAGGATGTCCAGGGATGTACGGAGGATGTATGGGGATGTCCCTATGGAAGAGGATGTCTAGTGTACACATTTTTCGCAGTGGTTTACCCCTCGGACAAAGCAGAACATGATATGTACGAAACTGCGTCACGGAAATGATTCGAACCCCGAATCATAAACGTGCAGCACAAGCCGACGATTGAGAGCTGTAACGTAGCACTCTGTCGTGATTGGTAAAAATCAAAATCAATCATCTTTATAGTGTTGTGTAGCAGCTCTTAACTGTTGACTTGGGCTAAATGGAGCCATAATACCATGAGATCATTTAAAAAATGATTCGAAAAGGCATTTTTGCTTTCGACTGTATTTCATGACTTTTGAGTTTAATCTCAGAACGTAAAAACTTCAAAATGCGAACGTGATATAAACAATGTGAAAATATTTGACATTTCGCAACGAAAAGGAATTGTTGGAGGGTGTGATTCTGCCTTGCTCTCAGCCAATAAGAAGTAACTGTCACTTTTAGATTTGTTCAAAATTTTATCTTTTTCCTTTTGAAATAAGGAATAGATCTTTCATAATATGGAATGTTAATCATCGCTGTCATATTGACAAATAGTTTGGATTGTTTTTGTGTCGGTTGAGCCTTGAAAATTTGCACTATAGAAACGTTATCACTATTAGAAAACTTTCAAAGTCAAATGGGCATAAGAATAACTCCGATTAATATGTTGATATTTGCAATGTGCCGATCGGAATGACCTCCAACACTTATAGCTAGATTCACGACGTTCGATGATACTATACATTATTGATGGTAGATGGCACAAATAACTTCATGCAATCTGACAATTCAAATGATGAAATTCACCTTCATTTATATCAAAATTGTTTGAAAATAGAAGTTGTTTGGTCTATTTCTCACAGACAGGTTCCTAAATCATTTTATAAACAACACGCTGTAATATATGAAACGAAAATAGTCCTACAAGTCTGCCCTATATATTGAGTTAAACTAAAATCATAGATAATACCTTAAATTGGTCAAAACTGGAGCCTTGCTACCCTACTTGAACTGATTCATGTTTTTGGGATATATTTATCAATTATATTTATCCGGCAAATGCAGTGTTTCAGGCACGGTACTCATATATGTATACATAAGTATGTACAATATAAAAAAAGCAGTAATAGAAACACATATGGTCTCACATGACAACCTTGATATTTGAGATAGATTACCTTTTGCTCTATTTGAATTTTAAAAGGTCTTATCGACATATCGACTTCAGTTTGTTCGCCGGGACCCCACCATTCATCCTGTAATTGTGGCCTTGCGGGTATTTCAAAGAATTTCTTGATTTTGAATCCGATAAAGACGAGAATTATCGCTAAAACAGAGACTACCACGGCACAGAACATGATGGAATTTACAATTCGTACATCACTGGATGATATTCGCGAGAAACTAAAATTGAAACTCAAAACTGCGCATAAGCCGCTTTGTTTGTTTATAAATTCTTAACATGTAACATAACTTGAGTGTTATGTATATGGTTTGGGCGTAGGCAACTAAATTTGTATATGCATACCTTCGTTTATATATTTTTTTTACACCGATTCATTCAATGAGCACGCATTTATTTATTTTGTTATCCAATAAGGTCACGTAAGGTCAATTTTATCAGCATTTTCCGCTTAGATTTGTAGATTGTCATCCTTTTTTTTTGTATAACTTGTTCTGTTAAATCATATGAACAACTAATTCTATTCTAATATGATTTATTGATAGTATTTGCTTACAAATAAAGTTAAAAATAGATTTATTGTTATTTCTATTGTAGTTTAGAAATATGATGCAGAATATTCAGGTGATAGTTTAATCGTGGACAATTTCAACGGTCATTATCAAGCATCTTTTAATTTTGTTATCAACTTTGTTAGTGTACATTTAAATGAATGTTTGTAGCCGACAAATAAGAACTGTTTTTGTATTGGATGAATTAAGATGAATCAAAAAAAAATAGACCTGTAGTTACTTATTTTGCCATATCTTTATTATTAATTGTAATCTACTACTATTACTCTAATCTACATGTACGATGAAAATAAAATTTGGCTTGGCGATTTAGTATTATTAGAAGCTTCTTATAGTTTAGCTTAAAGATGGAAAAAACGTTTTTTTTGGAACTTTGAAGACCTTCATTTCGAAAACGGTGCGAATTTGAATAAGGTTATTTTTGGCCAATGGTCATTATTTGACACGTAGTATCTCCAGTAAAAATATTTCCCATAATTAATTAAACACCGAGTATATATGTACGCAAAAGCATTTCTTTTGAAATGATTGTCAGTTAGGAATTCTGCAAAGTTTGTGGCAAATAAGCGAACAATGTAAACAGATTTGCTAGTTGAAATAAAATTATTGCTACAGCTTTCATGACCTACCCGATACAAAAAAATGTTTTGCTTTATCTAGCAGTATTAAATAATAATACTACAAAAAATGCTGGAAAAAATATATACCTAATAATAACACTGGTCAACAGGGTTTTTTCTTACACTCTGATCCGTGTACAGCTGATTTCAAAAAATCTGGGACAACACTTATATCGCATTTTTGTGTTTTTCAAGCATTGTAAAACTGGCTCGCCTAAAATCGTTTGCATTTCGTTGCGCACTACTGACATACTAAGTCTAAATAAAAATAGATATAATTAGATTTTTTTTAATGTGTGGTAGGTGCTTAGTTGCAGTAACTCCGTAAGCTGTATTACTTGTCTGGCTATCACTGCAACTCTTGCGGTGTAGTTTGGTGTGTGTAAGTTGTGTTCAAATGGCTTTGTGACAGCATCATATCGCCTTTTATAATGCCGCGCTGTTAATCACTTTGCTCCCAACAGCGAATGGCAAGTCGATCTGGGATTAAACTCTCTGAAAAAATGTCACCGTCCCTCCAGAGAATCGTCCTCTCACAACGATAGTCAGCCGCCTAACCACTGCGGCCATCGACCCGTTTAGATAATTATATTATTATTGATTTTTCTATGTCATCACTTATTAACTAAAACAAATAATTAAACTGTTTGCTTAAATCACTTTTTTAATGAATGATAGTCTTAACAAAAAACATTAGTTAATATATTTTAGAAATTAAGGCTTTGTCTCAATGGACTACATCTTAAATAATGATAGGCAAAAGATATTGTTTAATATTTTACAGGACCACCGTTACTTAAAATATCTTTGTCAAGTCTCCTTGGCATTGAAGAAATTAATTCCCTAACACAGTTTTCGTCGCCACTTATTTCTTCCCACATTCTTTGGATTGCAGCCCAGAGCTCTTCGACATTCTGTGGATAAAAATTTCGTTGATATAACTTTTTAACAATTAATCCCCACATGTTTTCGATGGGGTTTATGTCAGAACTATTAGCAGGCCAAGGGAGAACTTCAATGTTATTGTTTCTAAACCATTCGCCTACTGCCGCCGCCGTGTGGACTGGACAATTATCATGCTGGTAGATAAAATTGTTTGGATACAGCTGAGTAACAGATGGTAACATTATGTTTTCAAGAATATTTAAATAATGTGGAGCGTTAAACCTATCATAGATTCTCCAGCAAACACCAGCACCCCTACCACTAATACAGCCCCATACGTTCACTGAAAAACGTCCTGATGTTTTAAGATTGTTAGTATATTTCTCAGTGAACTTAGTATTTGCAGGTCGATAGACACCAATTTTTGAGTTCTTGCTAGATTGAAATAGTTTTTCGTCCGTAAATACTACACTATTCCAATAATCTAAGTCTCTATACACGTAATTTAGTGAAAATATGATCCTGGATTGCTTGTGTTCCTCAGAAAGAAGTGGTTTGTTGGCAGCAACTCTGTACTTTAATTCCGAAGATTTCACTCTTCTACTAGCTGTAGCAGGAGATCCAGGAAAATTTGTTTGTAATCTAGCTTCCACTGCAGAACAAAAAGGATTTTCACGTAACATATTTAAAATCATCTTCTTCAAGAGTAGAAACTCGGCGTCTTCCACTACCAACTTTTCTCAATAATGTTTGCTGTTGTTCCCAGCGCTTCTTCACATAAAAAACAGTATTTTTGTTAATATTAAAATGTTCAGCAACTGCTCATCGTATAGACCAACCGTCTTCAATTTTACTTAAAATACGAGCTTTTATAATAACGTCAAGCTTTTTGGGAGGCATTTTGACAATGACGAATAATTTTTATCTTATTTGTCAGATTCGATTGTCATATTAGATTACAACTGATTACTAACAAGCCACATTTACAGTATGCAAGAGTAATTGTCCCAGATATTTTTGAAATCATCTGTACGTTATTGACTTTCATTGTAATTCTGAAAATATTTTCAACAATTGGCTATCACGTCAGGTTTCTGAGAAATGTTGTATGTATTAAATGTACTGTACCTATGTCTAAAAATATTTTTTATGAGTAAGCTAAAATAAACTATCAAGTTATTATCATACTAACAGGCATGTTTGAGCAGAATTTAACATGTTTGGGCTCGTTAAACCACTCCCTTTTTTTCTCTAGAACCAATCAAAACAAGGAATTAATAGACCTATCCTAATTTACCTTCTGCCACTCGTCCAGTTCCTCATTCGGAAGCTTTGCCAGCACGAAGTCCTATGGATGTTTCGAACCAAGAACATGTTGAAACCGCGATGGAAGAATACATTTCAGAGTTGTCGGATACAGATGAAGAATATTTGCCATCTCAAGAGAACACGCCTCATTTAATAAATCAATTGCAATTAAATGACCTAGTTCGAGATCTCGATTTATCAAAAACTCAGACAGAAATATTAGGATCAAGACTGCAAGGATGGAAGTTGTTAGCTCCGGGTACGCGTATTTCTATATATCGAAATCGCCAGAAAGAACTGTCGCAGTATTTTTCAACAAAAGGTCTTTCATTTTGCAAAAATGTTGACGGTTTAATGCGAGAATTAGGTTACAAACACCAACCGGAAGAATACATCAGTGCTGATCTCAAAGTAGTTGCAATTCTAATTGGTCTACAATTTGGATTCACAAAGTATTGCTGTTTCCTTTGTGAATGGGATAGTCGAGCGAGAAATTTGCACTATACTATTAAGCAATGGCCAACCAGAATACAATCTATTCCTGGAGAAAAGAACCTAGTCCATAATTCGTTGGTGGAGCCTCATAAAACACTTTTACCGCCATTATTACACATAAAGTTAGGTCTCATGAAGAATTTCGTCAAAGCATTGGACAAAGAGAGGGACCAGGATTTCGATAGCTTAAATAAAAATTTCCTAATATATTTGAGGCAAAACTTAAAGAGGGGATTTTTATAGGATCCCAGATTAATCTGTTACAACAGGATCGAGAATTTGACGTGCTCTTGAGCGATTTAGAACGGAGTGCTTGGGATGCAAAAGTGCGACAAAGAATTTCGTAGGAAATAAAGAATCTGAAGATTACGAGGAAATTGTTAGTGAACTTGTTAGAAGTTACCATGCATTAGGCTGTAATATGAGTCTTAAAATACATTTCTTGTATTCGCACCTGAACTTCTTTCCCCCGAATCTTGGCGAAATTATAGTGACGAGCATGCGGAAAGATTTCATCAGGATATTTCCACTATTGAAAAACGCTATCAGGGCAAGTGGAATAGCGAGATGCTTGCTGAGTACTGTTGGACTTTAATTTCGGAATGTTCTTCAGCCCAATATAAAAGAAAAGTGAAAAGAAAAACTTTCTAAATACGTCCCAGAATAGCATATACTTAGTTAGTGTTAGTATTGTATGATCAATATGAATTTCATTTGTTTATAATACCAAACGTGATAATGATGATGATGTGTTTTTATAATAATTAATAGGAATATATTGGATCAACTGTACATACATCAGAAATTGATATTTTCCGAAAATTACCGAAGCGAACGTTGTACAATATCAACAACGTACGGAGTACCAAACCTAATATCGTATCGCTTTGATGTACTTTGAGATTGATATTGATATGAGAGTTACAAAGTCCCACTCCAGGGCGTGATATCTTTTCGTAAAAGTTGTTGTACTATATTTAACACCCTCATCGTCATGACTGGAAATTTCCCCTGGAAAAGAGCGCGATATTCAAATCCTTTGTTTAAAAAGACTTGTATTATTTTTATTTTGTTTAGTAGATAGAGATATTTCCCTCTGAATCTTATTAAAGAAAATACTTATTAGAAAACAGCCTACACGATACACTTTTCAAGACATGTACAGTCTGGAGCATGGAATTCCAGACAACTATAGTATCTATAGCAGTTTTGTCAACATATTTACTATTGTGAACAGGTATTCTACTGTCACTTATAGTTTCAGGTTATGTATCAGTGTCATGCATGCGTAACTAGTAGACATATTTTTGAATGTCAATGAAACATCAATAAATGTCAGTGAAACTCTCGATGAAAGACATATTTACAGTAGCCATTTAGTTGTGTCTTGAATTTCTAACTGTACAGTTAGGAGCACGGAATTTCAACTTTAGCTTAAGCTACTTGTCAAAAAAATCAAATGTCAGATCATACCAGAATATATTAACTTTATTATTGTTTACTATCAAAAATCGATCCTTGCGGAAATATAGAACATCGTCACACAATTTAAACATGTTGCTTATAATAATTCAAAAATTTTTCGAAGGTTATCCATAATTCTTGAGCTAAGACATCCGGTACTTCAAAAGCAGCAAAATGTCCACCATTTAAAACATCGTTGTAATGCAACAAATTATTGAATTTGCATCGTATAACCTTTTCCGGTATAAGAAACAATTCATTTTCGAAATTAGTCACACCTGTTGGTATCGAAACTGGGATTCTGAAACGAAAAGAATTATCGTAATTATTACATTTTAGCTAATGGAATTATATACTATACATACTTGTCGATATCATATTTCCGTGCTTCCTCAGTATTATACTCGTAATATATCCTGCAGGAAGTGGTAATAGAATCACTAACCCAATAAATCATGACATTATCTAAAAGCTTTGTATAATCGAATTTATCCAGCAATCCACCGTCAGCCCTATTGATCCATTTCGCGTTAGTCCAAGTTGTGAATTTCTCGATAATGTAAGCAGCTAAACCGACTGGGGAATCATTTAGCCCAACACCAACTGTATCAGGCTTAGTAGATTGAATTCGGAAATAACCATCTTCCGAGGTGGGATATATAATAGTTTGAGCCATCTTTCTTCGATCCTCAGCAGTAGCGAATATAAAAGGCAAAAGATGTTGCAATGTCAGTATAATCTTAGCGATAGGTTGATTCCAAAGCAAACAGAAATTCATATGAACACCCAGGACTTCATCGGGGAATAAAGTAGCCATGGCAGAAGTGATAATACCACCCCAATCACCACCTTGGACGTAGAATTTTTTAAAACCGATACGATTCATCAAATTTTTAAAGACCAATCCTATCTTCACAGGATTTAAACCCGGTTTGGATGCACCTGATGAGAACCCAAAACCTAAAATTCACACCTTAATATTATTCAAACTTGACGTTTCTATTTTTTCACTTACCAGGTAATGAAGGAGCGATCACCTCAAAAACGAAATCTTTATCGGATTGCGGTTGAGTTAAGAGGGGTATCATCTCGTAGAATTCCCTAACGGAGCCAGGCCAACCGTGCAGCAATAATAACGGAATCACTTTTAAACCGTCGACTTTCGTAGGTTTCGCGTGTATGAAATGGATATCCAATCCTTGAATGTTGGTTTTATATTGCGGGAATTGATTCAGGAACGTTTCTCTCTGCCTCCAATCGTATTTAGTCTTCCAGAATTCGACGATTTCTGATAATAGGTTGGTGTTCATACCGTATTGTTGTTGAATACCTTCTAAGGGAGGCGTGAATGGTCGGGCATTGCTTAAACGTTGCTGTAGATCATCTAGGACCTTTAAAAAATAAGCGTAGGTAATTGATAATCTTGTTCGATCTCAAATTATTGCCACAGGTTACAAACGAAGAAGTTCATAATTCGATTTATGTTTTAGAGTGAATAAAAAGTGAGAGCAAAACAGTGTAGAATAAAATGTGCCAGTTTTAGTCTATATCAATAACGATAAAAAGGAATTGCAATTGTGATTTTATTCCTAGAATGGTTGTAACAAATAAGAGGGCCAAATTATCTGTAGATCAAGGAACAACTTGAAAATGCATTAGCTGTGGCATAAACCGTATAAAATTATTATTCGCTTTGAAGATAGCAAATCTTAATTTTGCAGCAAGTCTTCATAATATTCCTTGAATTCAGTTAAATGAAGGTAGTAGGCATAGGTCGTTAGTGCATCCTTTAATAATGATAGACCGCGTAGGAAGTGGTTCGAATGCAAATCATTTCAGAAGCCCAAATTTATAATTTATATTCAAAATTGTGTCGATATTTGAGCGCGTGATTTTGACACATTTATAATGACGTTTACGTCAAAATGACGTGTTTAAGGTTGTGTTGATCCTTGAACAGGTCATTCTGCAACATATTTAATGATGTTTACGTCAAAATGACGAACTTATGCATTGGTACCTATTATAAGACGTAAGCTGCTTATGGATAAGCACGCTATTTTGACGTAAATGTCATTAAAAATGTGTCAAAATCGCGTGCTCAAGCATCGACACAAACTCAAGCACGAACTATAAATAATAATATAATCCTAAGCACGAATTATAAATTTGGGCCTTAATGTCGAGTCGTTTGTAGGCAATGAATCTGATCTACTGCAATTTCCAAAAAGACAAAGCAGAACATACATATATACGAAACTGCGTCACGGAAATGATTCGAACCCCGAATCATAAACGTGCAGCACAAGCCGACGATTGAGAGCTGTAACGTAGCACTCTGTCGTGATTGGTAAAAATCAAAATCAATCATCTTTATAGTGTTGTGTAGCAGCTCTTAACTGTTGACTTGGACTAAATGGAGGCATAATACCATGAGATCATTTAAAAAATGATTCGAAAAGGCGTTTTTGCTTTCGACTGTATTTCATGACTTTTGAGTTTAATCTCAGAATGTAAAAACTTCAAAATGCGAACGTGATATAAACAATGTGAAAATATTTGACATTTCGCAGCGAAAAGGAATTGTTGGAGGGTGTGATTCTGCCTTGCTCTCAGCCAATATGAAGTAACTATCGCTTTTAGATTTGTTCAAAATTTTATCTTTTTCCTTTTGAAATAAGGAATAGATCTTTCATATGGAATGTTAATCATCGCTGTCATATTAACAGATAGTTTGGATTGTTTTTGTGTCGGTTGAGCCTTGAAAATTTACACTATAGAAATGTTATCACTATTAGAAAACTTTCATAGTCAAATGGGCATAAGATTAACTCCGATTAATATGTTGATATTTGCAATGTGCCGATCGGAATGACCTCCAACACTTATAGCTAGATTCACGACGACATTATTGATGATAGATAGCACAAACAACTTCATGCAATCTGACAATTCAAATGATGAAATTCACCGTCATTTATATCAAAATTGTTTGAAAATAGAAGTTGTTTGGTCTATTTCTCACAGACAGGTTCCTAAATCATTTTATAAACAAGACGCTGTAATATATCAAACGAAAACAGTCTTACAAGTCTGCCCTATATATTGAGTTAAACTAAAATCATAGATAATACCTTAAATTGGTCAAAACTGGAGCCTTGCTACCCTACTTGAACTGATTCATGTTTTTGGGATATATTTATCAATTATATTTATCCGGCAAATACAGTGTTTCAGGCACGGTACTCATATATATACATATGTATTATATATGTATATGTACAATGTAAAAAAAGCAGTAATAGAAACACATATGGTCACACATGACAACCTTGATATTTTAGATAGATTTACCTTTTGCTCTATTTCAATTTTAAAAGGTCTTATCGACATATCGACTTCAGTTTGTTCACCGGGACCCCACCATTCATCCTGTAATTGTGGCCTTGCGGGTATTTCAAAGAATTTCTTGATTTTGAATCCGATAAAGACGAGAATTATCGCTAAAACAGAGACTACCACGGCACAGAACATGATGGAGTTTACAATTCGTGCATCACTGGATGATATTCGCGAGAAACTAAAATTGAAACTCAAAACTGCGTATAAGCCGCTTTGTTTGTTTATAAATTCTTAACATGTAACATAACTTGAGTGTTATGTATATGGTTTGGGTGTAGGCAACTAAATTTGTATATGCATACCTTCGTTTATATATTTTTTTTACACCGATTCATTCAATGAGCACGCATTTATTTATTTTGTTATCCAATAAGGTCACGTAAGGTCAATTTTATCAGCGTTTTCCGCTCAGATTTGTAGATTGTCATCCTTTTTTTTGTAGAACTTGTTCTGTTAAATCATACAAATAGCTAATTCTATCTAATATGATTTATTGATAGTATTCGTTTACAAATCAAGTTAAACAGATTTATTGTTATTTCTATGTTGTACTTTATAAATGTGATGCAGAATATTCAGGTGATAGCTTAATCGTGGACAATTTCAACGGTCATTATCAAGCATCTTGCAATTTTGTTAACAACTTTGTTAGTGTACATTTAAATGAATGTTTGTAGCCGGCAAATAATGTACCGGATGAATTAAAAAAAATAGACCTGTGGTTTCTTATTTTGCCATATCTTTATTATCATTATTAATTGAAATACAGGATGAACAAAGTTAACTTGTACGTAAATTGTTTTCACAGATTCTGTAAAGGGTGTATACTGCTTCAGTAATCTACAAGTATGCAACCGGAAACGACAAAATGACAGCAAATGAACACAACAAAATTACAGCAAACGAAAACAACCAAATAATAACAGTATGAAAGTAAGACATGTTTATTCAATTTAGCTAACTATAGAATGTCAAATTCAAGCGAACCAGGGATTTTTATGCTACCACTACACTTCACTTGAGAATGCACGCATTGTAGAAATTTTTAAAGTTTGGTTTTTCAACGCCATTATGAAAATGCGGCCAACTATTGAAGTACAAAGATATTATGCAATACTGTTGGTATTTTTTTGTGTTGGTTTGACTGCAAATTCGATGAATATATTTGTTTCGGTTATTGGCTACCAGGAAAATATGTTTGACATGATAGTCTATGATAATTTTTTGGAATCTAAGGTTTGTCACTGACAGCTGCCACTATATCGCAGTGTCGTCAACTGTACACTGGCTTACAATAAAACGTCAAACTGGTTTATTTTTTAAACTGCAATCTAAGCTGACTTCAGATTAAATACGTTCAATAGATTAACAAATCGGAAATGTCATAAATAGCAATATTAACAGATAAAACATCTCACACTGTCGCCAACTATCAATAATAAAATATTCGTGGCAAACATCAGATTAAGGCCCCCGATTTATTCACCTTCCAGTAAAGTTTCTGTTGGTTAGTTGTCAATTAAATTTACTTGGCAATTAAATTTACTACGCGTTAGATTTTACTTACTAAGTGTGAATAAAGACTGTCAATCTGTCAAATATAAGGGTTTACCTGACAATAGTGTTACTCATCGATACTTTACTGGAAGGTGAATAAACTGGGCCTAAATTAAAGAGTCGTGAAATAAGCTATTTTGACGTAAAAATGTCATTACGCATATGCCAAAGTCGCGTGCTCAACCATCGGCACAACCTCAAGCACGAACTATAAATAAATATTACCCTAAGTAACGATAAGAGAACGAAACATGCCTTAAGTGTATAGGGTGTCCGTAAATGATTGCAGCTGACACCTACTGTCAAATTTTGGTTAAGTTTGTAACACTACTTTTGATCTCGATCGCAAGAATTAACGTTAGCATCCCACGCGGTAGTGACTTTCAGCATAATTAATAAAAATTGTTTGTTAATGTCAAACACAATATTCGTCCTTTTGAAAGCGTTTATTGCTAATTAAAATTAATTAAGAATATAGGTAATTATAAAAAATTATAGCTATAAAACCATTGCAATGACAAAAATACAAACCCAACGAAAATATAGACGTGCGACTATGGCCAGAGAGGAATAAACCAACTGCCATTATCAGGGTGGTAAACTTTAAGCACAGATATTGCATACATTTTGACAGACGTCAGCTGCAAACATTTACGGACACGGATTTTTAGGGAACACTTCTTGAATGTCATCTCCAAATTCTTACGAGTGAGGGCTGTCCTGTATCCGCTGTTCTGCTATAAAAGCTCTTTGAGTATAAAGATTAAACTTCTGATATATATAACGTACGGAGCTCTAACCTGGTCCACCGGATGCTGCGTATGATTGTTTCGGCACCCTGGTTTGTAAGTAATGCACAGATACACAGGGGTCTACAACTTCCGACTCTAAAGGCGCGTCCACACTATGCCGCGGTTGCAAAGCCAAAGTGACAAAACCAACTGCTAGCCTCGGCTACATCTGAGTTGGCATTTAGTCGCACAATGCCTGCAGAGAAGGATTTACTTGTTGCTTCGGCTGCGTTGATAATAGTTGAAAATTGTAAAAAAAAATACGCAAACGACGGTTTTGGGTGCATCCAAGCCTTCAAAGTAGAGCACAATATGGAACTAGTGACTTAACAGTGACAGTCCCACATAACAGGAAGAGTTCGATGTAAATTAATTAATTCAAACACTTTAGCGTTCGTCCACTCCTTGATTGAATACGGCGCTGTCCAGACACAACTGAAGCCGTGGGGAGCCAGCGGTTGGCACGTCCCCACTCCCCGCTCTCATTGGCTTTCTTCGTAGTAGACCGACATTCGAGTGATTTTCGTTGGCACACTATTGGCTCGGCGGCACATGCCAACGGTCACGCGTCCACATACTATCGGCTTTGCCAACCTGGTAGCGCCAACGGCCAACCGCGGCATAGTGTGGACGCGCCTTAACGGAGTATGCGCTGGCACTGGCGGAAGGAGGAACGTTGGACAGGGCATCTCGGTCGGAGAACCCCTTAATCCAACATCTAGCAGAGCTAGATCCGGACAGACCTCCTCCGCGAGTGGCCACCAGGCGTGTCCTGCAGATGGCGGAGTAGCCCCGAGCTAAACACTTGACAACAGTACCTCACGTGGCTTGGAAACCACGGACCCCAGCGATAAAAAGGTTAAAGGAACAATCGCTCCAACCTTAGGACAATAGAGGCTCTAAAAGGACACGGTCAGGCCCGCCGCTAACTGTTTGAACGCCCGCGTGCAATACCGATTAGGCCGCCCCTTGAATAATTGTAGACATGCAAATTATAACAATGTTTTGTTTTCCTTTCGATATGATTTTGTCACCGATGCCGCCCCCTTGAAAATGCCGCCTTTCAACTCCTTGTACAGTTGTAGACATGCAGATTATGACAATGTTTTGTTTTTCTTTCGATATGATTTTGTTGCCGATGCCGCCCCCTGGAAAATGCCGCTCTTGTGCGGCGCACGCCTTGCACGGCCACACGCAGCGGCCCGGACACAGTGTATGCATTACGATTTTAACATTAATTTAATTTTGTAATTAAACGTGTTCGTCAATAATTGTAATTATTAATATAAGATCACGCATCGTCATCTTTTTTTTTCTTTCAAATTGACATTTAAAGTTGGTCGTATTTCTTTTTCGTTTCATCAATCATTTTTCGTATAATCAGTTGGTATCTGTAACGTATTTTGTAATAGTTGGCAATATGTACCGATATATTAACAGCGAGCTAACTAAAAGTTAAGAACAGTAAAGAAGACCGGAAGACTGTTTCATAGTTTTTACAATGACCAGGTTGTTAATGTTGTGTATGTGAAATAATTAAAGTTTTTCTATGTCATCACGGGTTTTATTCGGTCATCGATATTACATCATTTGTCAAATTGACAATCAAAATTAATTCAATTTCACGTATGCGTATAATAATAGTCCACTTCAAGTTAGTATGATACTGTCCCCGTGGAGCACACCCATAGAGTGCCATAGATTAAAAAAGTATCAAGATATTTTTTTGGCACGTAAGGGATAATTATCTCTCCGTCTCATTTCTTCTAGTATTCATATTTCGTATCGCGTATTCTTAATCCTGGTTTATGCCGGCTTCTATAGAACTTTTTATAAGCTTGGAGAGTCACTAAAATGCTATTGAATACTGAAGCCATATTAAAGAGAGAAATTTGCTGAAAACAAAAGTTACTAATTGACGGTTGGCATTCATGATTTCATTGCCTCAACTTTTGCGTTTTTATAACGTCCAATAAATTGATTCATCAATTTCTTTGTTTATACGTTGGCTTATAGTAACGTGGTTGTAAGTGCTAATATTTGATAATTTAAAAATTCCCGCGTTTTAGTGTAACCCTCTTCCTTTCTAATACAGTTGCCTCTCTTTACAACTTTATAGTTTTAGTTTTTTTTGTCGAGCAAAAGATGGCGGCACCAACCGTCGAACTGACATTTTGATAGCGCGTTATGCGTTGCGTTGGTTACGCATTGTTGAAACGCAAAAATAGTGTTGACGTAATAATAATTAATTGTAGGGTATCAACGTATATATTTATCGTTGATTGATATAATTTTAACACATGAAGACGATTCTATTCTTGATTCTGATGACGTTGCGACTGGATATCTTAAAATCATGCAAATCTCGCCCGCCTTATTTCGAATACAACGATGACGTGACGAAAAAGCCGCAATATAACTCAACCAATACAACATTTACAGAAGTAAATAGGCGTTCCTTCTTAGCGTTAATTAGGTGTGCAGACTTTAAAGATGCGGACTACGCATCAGGGGTACGTATCCTTCCGTACGTGTTGCTTACCAACCCGGATCTTACCGAGAATAACAAACGGTTGTTTTGCGTGCAGTACGTAGAACATCCAACTATGTGTGCGTATAATATTTACAAAGTCATCGCTGCCAACGGGATAAAGAAAAACTACGCGGTAGTTTTACAAAGAACGCCACCGGGGAAAAAAGTAACTGCTTACCATGATTTTGTACAGCTCCCGACACGGATGGAACCCGAGCTTCAACAGTTGGATGAGTGTCGCATGTATTATCTGGAAGGTGAAGCAGTTATAGAGCAGAGCTTTATAGAAGTGGACATTGTCACCTTGGGTAGTGGCAACGGCACTATTAGCACTTGCCCTAGAGATCAGCCTTCGATAGTAGAAGAACGACACGGAGCACTGTTATGCAACGGTCGACTGCTCGGTATATCTTTGAATGAACCCTCGGAAAGGGTAGGTCTGTACAGATTTTCCGATTTGCGGCAAGACGATCACTGGATACATACTAACATACATCCACGCGGATATTACGACTATAATTTGATTGAAAAACCCAACATCGATAAAACAAATCATGCAACAACGTGGTACCGGTTTGGCAACATTATGATTGTTATTAAATTTTCAATAATATACCTGTTGTACGTTAAATAAACTTTGACTTTTGTTGTATTTGTAAAGTGTTCGAAATACGTAAATAAATATTATAAATATTTAATAATTTTTCTTATTTTCGTCACTTCAATCAAGACAACTGATGTACAAAGATACAATACATAATGTAAATTTATATAGAGTGTACGTAAATGTTCGTACGTGATGACGCCCTGTGCCTTTTAGGAAATTGAACGTTCTAGAATTTGAGACACGTCTAAAATCACTAAATTTGACAGAAATTATTCATTGGCGTAACTGTCAACATGTCACAACCATATACTGTCCCAGCTGACGCGGTTTCTTTTGTTGACATAGAGTTACTGGCGCCAACATTTGGAAACATTTAAATGCCAATAACTCGTTTTTTTTTTTAATGGGACACCCTATATCTTTTTACAGAGTTGGATGTAAAATTAAATTCTCTTTCTTTTGATATCAGAATGTACCCATTTACGCGGGAGCGTTTTTATATGAGCGGGTTGTAGGGGGGTGATTAGGCGCATTGGAGGCGTGGCCTGTGCAGCGACTCATAATTAGTATAAATACGAAGTTTCATTGTTATTAGACAGTTAGTCTTTGAGCTATCGTCAACCAAGTAACATAATCAGGAGTGAAAAGTGAAATATGGAAAAAATCGAATATCGTGCCGTTATAAAGTTCCTTACCAGGCAAGGAAAATCAGTCGCGACCATAATGAATGAGATGTCATTGGTTCACGGCGACTCTTGTCCAGGAAAAACCATGGTGTACAAGTGGCATAGTTTATTTAAACAAAGAAGGGAATCCCTTGAAGACGACCCGAGGACGGGCAGGAGCATTGGAGCACGCCAGATCCAAAAAGTTGAAAAAATTGTACTCGAAGATGCTCGACTAAAGAAGAAACAACTCGCCGAAATAGTTGGAGTATCCGATACAACAATTTTTTAAATCCTACACGATCATCTCGGCATGTCTAAGGTCAGCGCAAGATGGGTGCCGAGAATGCTGACGCCGCCGCAAAAACAACAGCACGTAGTGTTCGCGTGCATTTTTGGACCTCTGTATATGAAGACAAGGGTGGTGTATTGAGTCGAATTGTTACTGGAGACGAAACTTGGGTTCATCATTATGAACCTGAGTCCAAACAAGACTCCATGCAGTGGCATAAAAAGGGCACAGCACCTCCCAAGAAATTTAAAGTGTCACAATCAGCTGGGAAACTCATGGCAACGGTATTTTGGGACTCGGAAAGAATATTATTGATTGATTATAAAGATAAAGGTGTTTCTATAACTGGAGAATATTACGCTTCAATATTAGAGCGACTAAAAGAAGCCATTAAAGAGAAAAGACGGGGAAAATTGACGAAAGGTGTGCTGCTTTTGCACAACGCGCCCGTCCACAAGAGCCGCGTTGCGTTAGCTGCCCTGCATAAGGTGGGCTCCGAAATTGTGAATCACCCACCCTACAGCCCAGACCTGGCCCCGAGTGATTGTTACCTGTTTCCGAAAATGAAAAAAGAGCTGCGGGGTGAAACATTTACTGCCGATGATGAAGTCAAGGAGGCAGTTTCGGCGTATTTTGCAGATAAAGAGAAATCATTTTTTTATGAGGGTATAAATAAATTAATTGAAAGATGTGAAAAATGTATCCGTCTTGCAGGTGAATATATTGAAAAAGAAAAATAATTTTTATTTCCACCCCTTATCCCCCATTCCGCAAATATAAAAACGCTCCCTGGTATCTTCAACCGTTTTAGAGAAAAATGTATATTTCTTCTGCTACTGTCGAAACAGACCACTCCAATTTGCACAAAGTAGGCTAGGTAACAATAATATTATGACAGATACATTTAATAACTATTTGTACCATTTATAATTGTACACAAGTAATAAGCTCAATTTAAATTTGTTAATTTGTTTTATTTGTTGAATGGTCCTGTTCTGTTCAAATTGTTTACAATACAAATTTAAATTGAGCTGAGTGCAATGGCAAATTCTGGGTGCTCTTCTAACTAATTTAGTAAAATAAGTTTTTGCTCGTCACTTATCCTTGTATTTGTACTATGGCAATCTACTTTTTTCCCTTTAAGCCTTATATTTACAGAAAATGAATGACCGGGATCATACACTGCTACTGCACTCAACATTTGAAAGTTACTCACATGCATCTAGGTATTTGTGTTTTCCTTCGTTGGCTTGCCTACATTTTGCGACGTTGACAAATCATTGTATCGCATACCATTCGGGAATACGAATTTGTGAACGTATGCGATATTAAACGATGCGACTGCGAAAGTGGGCGACTTCAACCGCACACATTCAAGAATAAGCCCCTACGTCAGGGCTAAGTGAGCTTCTCCAGCACAGGAGTGGAGGCAAAGCTCCACGAGCACGCAGAAACTTGGCAGCACTGGCAGAACAGTGCTGCTTAAATGTAAGCTTGCGTGTCCAGAGTAATGCCGAGGTACTGGACGTGAGTTGCCCACGTCAATCTGTGGCCTCGGATGGTAATATTTGCAGGTGAAGGATTGCGTTTCCTGGAGAATAGAATTGCGACGCATTTATTGGTAGGCGCCACTTGGACGCCTACTCACAGATCTCGTCCATCTTTGAAGTCGACAACAATCCAAGGCATCGTTCGTTGACGTTGTATAAATTGCCGTAATTGCTCGGGATGTCACTAGTATATAATACAAAAGAGCTTAGGACCCAACAACAAGCCAATACCAAACAATACCTACTCTATTTAAAAAAATACAACCTTGTCCTTTACATAAATAAAACAACTCAACTTATGGCTTATAAGAAACGTTTATTAAGAAACTTGACATAGTTATATCTTTAAATTTGTCCATCTAACGAACTACGTATAAACTACGAACGATTTATATTTCATCTTTTCCATTAAAAAATAATACAATGATTAATCTAACGCATAAAAACGTCGACAAACATACAGATTACGGGTGTTGTGTGTGATTGAACAAAAACATTCTCAGAAATGTGCTAATGTGAGTAAATGGGTGAATTTAATGAATACAAAAAATAATAATAGAAATAAATTCATCGATACAACCTCTACAAGAAAAGGAATTACTTATACATATATTATATTATTCGCTAATAATAATAAACAGTCAAGGAACGTAATAAAATCAATAAAGTAATATACTTGGCGGTGGCGTTGTTAAAAATGATTAGAAATCGAAAAAAATAATAATAATGGGATAATTGAGTAAGATGCCGGTGTTAAATAAATTAGTCGGCATATGCAACTGTTTCTCTGTTTATAAAGTATATATTCATGTGATTTAATATAAGTGTTGTGTTTTTTAAATATGTACAGACAGCGGTATAATAGATCAGCTAATCCAATATATTCGAAAATCTGAAAAAGAAAAATTAAAAAAAATGGTTACATTTTTTTGAGGTTATGCTGCAAATATGGTGGCTTCACAAATGATTGAAAGGTGCGTCAACATTTCTCAAGTATTAGGTTGTTTATAATACATAAAAACAAGTTAGTTGTTGTACTCGCTTATCAAACTATGTCATTGCTCTGTTGCATTTGCGTGCGCGAAGTTGATTTTCCCCGCACTAGCGAGGGAAGTAAAAAATTGCATTAAAGGATCTAAATTTTATTAATTGTAAGATTTTTACGAGAAATTGTAAAAAAGGGCAAAATTGGATTCGTTACTGATAGCGTCCTGTACCTCGGTATATGTTTCAAGATAAATAATGCTAAGAGAGGCTGTTTACAATATCAAACTCATCACTCTGCCATGACACATTTTGGTGTTCTGAATCTGGAACATTTGAATAAAACTCTAATTTAGACGTCAAAGTAGAATTTACAATATATTAGAAACGTCGGTTAAAAATATTCGCCACTGCCTACCCTGAAGGAGAGAAGATGAAAATTGATGGAAATATTACTTTAACAGAGCGCGATCTTGTGATATTAGTAGCAATTAATGCCATTGGAAACTCTATTCCATCTTTGTTTATATTTGGTTTGATTGATGGCGCAACTGTCTCTGGGTAAGGGAGGGAGGAGCGGGAGGGGCAAGAGAAGAGGGAGGGGGAGGGGATCAAATAAAAGTTAGTTTTTAAGGGCTTTCATAACGTATTTGTTAAGCTTTTAAACGAAGAAAAAGTCATGGTAGTTATGGATAATCGTGAAACGCAAGTTTTCCCACCATCTACAATGCTTCCTACAATTCAATACAATGTTTCTGCCTCTCTATGCCTCACAGTGTTCTCAAGGTATTTCTACAAACAACAGTATGGGAGATCTTCAAACTCGTTCAAACTCTCCATTAGGAAAAATATATTTTTGGCCTGAATATGTTCAACATTTCCGAAGACCCTGCCAAAAAAGAATACTAAAATAGGGAAGAAAAGCCCAAAAATGTAGAAATTAAGCAGGCCAAGGAATAAAAAACAAAGACATACAGGGTGAGGTATTAGTGCGAGGAAGTCCAATTACTCCTGTACTAGAGAAGAGAGAGAAGTTTACTGCAATAATAAAACCGCACATTGCGGTCGGCTGTTGGTCCGAATATCCTAAAATAAGTGACTACTTACTAACTATGTAAAACAGTTAACGGAAAAAAAAACGGTTAACCGGAAGTGATATTTATTCAAAAATATTTCCATGTGATAGCTCATATTCAACCATATCCAACTGCAAAATTTTGTTTTAAAATTCCGTTCCGTTTGTATAATACTTTTAATATGACATTCTCACCAATCAGCCTGTATAACGATTTAATGCCTTTCAGAACATGAATTAAAGCATCGTTTCCGCTCTTTTCGCTTAAAATAACCGACTTTGATTTTACTGATTTGCCTTTCAATCATTTACGAACGCAGTACTTATTATAAATTAAAATCACTCACCACAAGGATAAACAAGTTTTATTCCACGTTCCAAGTCTAGTTCACTTTAGACCTCTTCTTGGCGATAGCGTCTTCGACAGCTTTCAACTGTTTCAGCAACTCCTCCCGCCGGGAAGTAGCTTTCTTACTGGATGCGTTCTTAGGATCGATAGGTGGCGGAGACGACGCCGGTCTCTTCTTAGCGACTTGCGCGGGGGGACCCGCTTCGCTCTTCCGGACGTCGGTAACATCCGGTTTCCGTACGCCAACTGGATTCTTCAAGTTTAACTTGATCTGTTTCTTCTCGGCGCCGCCTTTGAGCGCGTCGATAGCTTTCGCTTTTAAAGCCAGAGCGATATCAACACCTGTCGAAAAAAAAAACAATTTTATGGATATTTTTAACCAACCCCCCAAAATAATAATAATAATGACAATAATAAAAGAGATCTAACTATACTAGCCGACGATTTTAAACTTTTTTTTTTGAATAACTCAAATTCCAAATCAAGTCATTGAGATCTGATTGAATAATATTTTTTACTTAAACCTAAATAAGTGACAGTTCAGTTAAATTTCATTTGTTTCTTGCCAGACCGCGTCAACAACTAAATGAACCACTTCGGCGTATCGATTCCAGAAGTTGCCATTTCAGTATACGGGGTTAGTCAAAAGTATGGAAACTATAACAAAATTTCTTTAACACAAGTTTTTTTACTAATTATTATCCATGTCTTAGACTACTCGTGGTTTTTTTATGTCAACGTATTTCCATGGCAATGTATTAATTTTTTTTTAATGGTAACCAAGTGATTTTTTTGCCGATTCCTCTTTTTTTTTCATGAAATGCTTTAATAACAAAATTTCAGTATAAAATCATAGTTTTCAATAACCGGCAAAATGGGATTTCAAAATAGATTCTCCAGTTTTTAATACCTCTTTTTATTCATGTGAGGATAATTCTACAAAAAATTATAGTGGCCTCTATTTTCTTAATGTCATTTTCCATGTCATTGTGAAGTACCTTTCAATAAGTTAACAAGTTACTTTAATAAAAATGATGGTTGGTTATGAAGATCGACAAGGTTCACACTAAGATGTTTGTCATTAATTTAATAACGTTCATCAGGAGAGAAATTCTATTGTACAATCCACAGTGTCCAAATTGTTTAGAAAATTTAGAGCAATTGGAAATGTAAAAGATATTCCAAGGTCTGGACGTCTAAAATCAGCCACAAATCAACATCAAGCTCTTGATGTATTACTTAGTTTTATGGATAATCTAATTACGTCAACCACCCGAAGTAGTTAAATTGATCAACAATGAACCTTTACCGCCAAATAATATCCTCAAAATCGATTTCTGTGGGCGTTCCTCAAGGCTCCCTACCAGCACCGATATTATTTCTAATCTTCAGAAATAATGTCCTCTGATCTTCATCTACGATCTTCTTAACGAACAGGATGTATTTCTCGAAGTGAAGCCGTTGTTTGCTAACATCTCCAGCGAGGCCGAGATTACAAATGGGAAATCCGTCGATTCCATCAACGATTCCATGACCATACGAAGAGGCATTGAAATTTTTATCTTGCACTGCAAACTAGGCCTTCACAGGTTCTATCGACTCCGCATTGGAAGAAAGTTTACGACCTTTCAAACTTTTTTCAGTTGAGGAGAAACATGACAGTCGAACAGAGCCTAAATCCTAAATCAGGAATTCTTTGCTTAGTAACATGCGATTTGTGTTCAGGGACATTGTTCAGGCAAAAACAAAACACCTTTGGACAACTTTCCACGTCTGCTCTCCATAATTTTTTTTCTCGTAGATTGGTCAGTAACGTCGTTCAACCCTTGTCCAGAAATCCCACATAATAGGTCCATACTTTATAGATGGAAATTTGACAGCAGATAGATACCTAAACCTATTGCGTGATCACATTGTACCTGACATTACACATTTATTTCCGGATGAAGATCGACAAGGAATGCCAAACCACAACGTTTGGTTTCAGCAAGACGGCGCTCCACCACATTATGGAGTTGATGTTCGCTTGTTTTTGAATAACGTCTTTCCAGGTCATTGGATTGGACGTCGAGGATTGAATGGCCTGCTAGGTTGCCCGATTTGAGTACCTTAGATTTTTTTCCTCCGGGGTCATTTAAAAAATAAAATTTGCAAAGAGAAACCACAAAATTTACAAGACCTGGAAGCCAGAATCAGGCATGAAATTGAAGAAATACCACCTAACTGGCTGCAAAATTCGTTGCGTTATTTTTGTGATAGATTAGGTTGTCAAGCTGCAGTTTGAACATTTAATTTGAGTTAAATATTATTTGAGTGAATAGAGTATTATGAATATTTTCTCTAAAATTTTATTATTAAAGCATATGAAAAAATATCAAGTCATTTCAAGAAAAAAAATAGGAATAAAAATCAGCAAAAAACACTTGGTTACCATTAAAAAAAAATTAATACATTTCCATGGAAATACATTGACATAAAAAACCACGAGTAGTCTAAGACATAGAGAATAATTAGTAAAAAAAACTTTTGTTAAAGACATTTTGTTATAAAGTTCATAAAACTAATTTATTAAAATGATGTACTTCTCTCTGGAATGCGTGACGTCGTATCCTTTATAGTTACTGTCACCCTTCACGGAATAGCCGCGAACATGCGCAAGGTTGTTACAATACATTTTTAGTTTTAAATTTTATGTTAATTTTTGGTAAAAAAACTGATTAAAATATTATTATTAAAATGTGACGTGATATCCTATGTTAGGATACAATTTTTATGTTTAAATCAGTTATAGAAATCGTGTCGGCTAGTGTTACATCTTCCATACCTGACGCTCGACGTGGCGGTGGACTCCCATCGCGACTACTAGAACTGCTAGATCCTGACGAATCGGAATCGCTCGAACTAGATCCAGAACTGTCCGAGGACGACCTGGAGGACCTTCTCCTGCCCTTCACCCTAGCTAGAGCGGCAGCTATCGCCAATTTATTTCTGGTACGTCCTAGAGTATCAACTTTCGACGGAGCTGGAGGATTTTGAGCGCCAGCCCTCATCATACCTACCGTAACAATAAATAATAATAATATAAAATCAAATTGGACAGGATATTTCAGTATAGATACCGGGAGATGGCGCTTTCTTTCGGGGCGCAGGCGGGTTCATCAGTGCTGCTCTCTCGTTGGCCGCTTTTCTTTCTGAAACGATGACGGAAGGTGAGATTGCTTGCCTACTTCTATGCGAACCTCCACCTCTCGGCTCCCGTCTATGACGAGACCTCGAACGCGAACTGTACGAGCTACGGGTGGAAGCCGAGCTGCTGCGCGACGATGTGCTGGACGAATAGCTCGAACCTGAACTGTACGATCGTTTGCGACCCTTTCGGGTGCCTGGCGATTTCGAACGCATCCACGGATCGGACCATTCGTCGCCGCGACCCTGTGGCCGTTCCTCGGGGGCTTTCTGGACGATCACTTCGCGTTTTGGCCGGCGGACCTATAAAATGGAATTTAAAAATTGATTGTAACCAAAATTTTTCCAATTTTTAACGCTTACCTTCGACGAAGATTGAGCCTGCTCTTCCTCATATTTACTGGAATAATAATCAGGCATCCTATGAGGCGGCAATTCCCTATACGACGTTCTAACTCTTTCCCTGGGCGCGACGTATTCCGGCTCGTAAAGCACCTGCCTTCTGCCGTAGTAATCTTCCGCAGGTGGCGCCATCCCGGGTCGAACCATCGGCGTGTATTCCGGAGCTACGGGGTGTCGCATCACGTACCTCGGCTCTGGGGAAGGCACCCTGGCATAATAACCGTTCTCCTTGTCGAACTCCTCCTGCGCCAAACTCAAATTCATCTTCTTCTCTTCGAAATCGAGATCTTGCTCTTTGCGCTTGATAGACTTCCGTAACATTTCCTTAGCCGTTCTCAATCCCCTCTCCCAAGCCGATTCTATCATCGGCGGTTCGGGTCTGTACATTCTCTCTTCCCTGCCGTATTCGCCGGGAACTACCGGTCGTATCAGTTCGAACATGGTGTAATTTCCTGCAAGATAAGAATTAATACATTTAAATTATAAAATTAGGAGGTTTAACCGACCTTTATCCGTGACTCCTGGATGTAAAAATCGACAACTAGCGCCCCACGTGCATTGACCTCTCGAAAAAAAACGACAGACCGGTCTCGGTTCCGTCTCTTCGGGTCTAACTTCATCCTCGTCAGTGACTTCCCCTCTTCCAATTCCTCTTCTAGTTTCTCCTCCTTTTTAGATTCAGCGGTAAAAACGGCTTCGATCCTGTGTTGCTCGGGGTGTTCATCATCTTTATCATTTTTACCGTCCTTAACATCTTTAGGCCCGTCATTATCGCCGCATTCGCCGTCCTCAGCTTCGAAATCTAATTGCTCTTCGCCATCCTCGGAACGGGTTGGTTTTTCTGGCAGCTTTAGAAAGATTTCCAATTATAATTTCTTCTACCAACTTTAAAAGCGTGAAACTTACTTTTTTGATTTCCGGTTCGATTTTTAAGTCGTCCATTTTAGGTTTATCGATTTCCCCTTCCTCCCTTTCCTTCTCTTGCCGTTCGGCTTCCCTTTGTTGTTCCTCCCTTTCTTCTTCGGAATGACAGCCGATGGAATCGTCCAAATCCGAGACATCGGATAGGTCGTCGTGGGTTATATTGATGTCGATCGGTTCTTTTTTCTTGGCTGTAGGTTCTTTATCGTTTTCAGATTCCATATCGCCTAAAATGCGAAATTATTAATTATATACTAGCATAAAACGGGACTTCTTTATTACGAAATTGAAAAAAAATGTAAGACCAAAAAATGCATGTAATAGGCGCTCATGGTATATTGTTGGAAATCATCCTGCAGACGAATGCAATGAAAATAGATGAAGCGTTAGTAGTACCAACTCACAGTATCAAGCTAATCTAACATTCAAATCTACGGGAAAAATACATTTCATGGGGAGGATGGCTGTTAAAAGTTTTGGTTGTTGAAGTATGGTTTATTGTAAAATACAATTTTTTGAGCATTTTGCTCTAAAATGAAAAAAATACCGAAAAATAAAATTTAAAAAAACTAACCTCAAAAATAAAAAATCTTTTCGACTTGTCAATTTGACGTATGATTATTTATGAATGACAGTTCGAGGATTAATGTCAATTCTCTAAGCTCAGAGGGTGACTTGTATGTCTATCTCAGTCGTTCATGGCTCTCCTAGAATAAAAATTGCTTAATAGCTCGTTGAGATGGTGGACCATCTAACGTTTGGAATTTGAATCAGGTATAACATTTTTTAAATCTCTCCGATTGTTATTATTTGGGCTTTAATTTCATGAATGGCAACTTCGAAGTCGTATTTTTACGCTTTAATCGTCTCTGGATGGTTAGCCTAACATTGGGTACATATCGGTGCCCAAAAATTTTTTACATGGCTGTGAGCACCGTCCTATTGAAACCAAGCGTCCTCTTCAATTTATCGAAACAAAAATTCGTTAAGCATGGCTTGGTAACGGTTGCCATTGACCGGAACGACGGCTCCTTGCGCATTTTCGAAGAAAAATTGCCCAATGATGGCACCCTGCCAAAATCCACACCAAACAATCACTCGTTTCGGATGTATTGGCTTCTCACTGATGACGTTTGGATTTTCTGAGCTCCAAATGCGACACCCTCCGATTTGGAAATGGGCTTCATACCGAGGTCTTTATGCACAGAAATGTGCAGTTCCTGAGAACGATGACAAACTGATGTTGATAGATTTTCGTCCACACTCTGGGCAACAGCAGCAAAGTTTTCAGCTGAACGCACTGGACGGGCACGTGAACGGGTTGTTGTGTCCAATAACGATCTGGTTTCACGAACTCGCTTCACGAATTGATCCGTAAACTCAGTTGAATTTAGTTGAAGACTCACCATCTCACCACTTTGAACGTAAGTTTTCAATATTTCCCATTTGTCAAAATCAAAATAAACGGTAGTTCAAATTCGAAACGTTAGATGGCCAACCCTGCACTATCCACGAATTGTTATTTTTCCGATTTCGGTCCCAGATGGAAGTTACTCAAAACGTAATTACTCCACGAGATATACGAACTCCAAAAGCAAACTAAAATTATATAGTACTATAAAGAGTGTTTCTGGAACACTCGTATATTGTTGATTTTCTAGATTGATTCCGTTCTTTTCCTGAAGCTGCAAACAACACTATAGCCATTTCACTTTATTCATCAATCTTACACTCTGCGCTGCTGTCTAATAATTCTACAATTTCGGTATTTTTTATTCAACTCTAGTTTGGATTATTATGAAAACTATAAATAATTATTGCCGCTATCTACTACACATTGTTATTACCAAAGTACGGAAACGACACTTTCCCCTAATGAATCATGCATGCAGGTTAAGTCCTCGCTTTCAGCATTGTGATAGTGTGTCTTAGCGAACGCAGAGTGTGAATGTAGACGAGAGATCTAGAAGAAGTTCTTTTCAATTGTATAGTTGTTATTCATTTCTAACAATTTCATTTTTATAATACAGAATTACTTTGGAGTGATTTCAAGGACTGTGAGCTCGTAATAACAATAAACATCGGTATCACCTCACACCACAACTTTGATTAATTATTCGGGACACGTGTTTCGAAAACGCATGGGTTTTCATCATCAACCGAATACCGAAACCGAAGAAATTTTTAATAATTACTTATTTTAACGAGATAGATATAAAAAAAATACAACTTTATGTCCTACCTCGAATTTCGAAAATTTTTTCAAAAATTCTCTAACGCCATGGCATTCTAATCAAAACAGTGCCTGAAGAATGTAAAAGTCATTTTTGTCAATTTTCATAAATAGCCGAGATATCGTGATAAAACGAAAATGGGAAAAATCGAATTTTCAGGGATAAGTCGAAACCGAAAGCCGATAGCCAAATTTGGTTTTCACCATCGTCCTTTTCTCGAAAAAACAGATCGAGGATGCGTGGTCCGTTTTTTGATACCTCTTATAGTTACCGAGATCCCCTATTAAAACATCGAAATTTGCCCACCCTGTACAGTGCAACTCCGTAACGATATCCAGCGTATTAAAAATTTCCTCACTTTGTGAACACCCTGTACAATTATCGAAACTACTTCTGTCTACAGTCTTTGACAACAAATACAACCGTTACAATCATTTCCTGCAATTCGAACAAATAAGCATAACATACGCTGTTGTGTCTTTATTGTAACGCCTTGTATATGAATGAAAGAGCTCCGTAAATAGTATCAGTCTACCAGTGAATTTTTTTTCTATCTTTAACCGTTGAAACGTTATTTAGAAAAGATTTGGGGTGATTTTCAAATTTGGGGTGCCGTTGAACAACACTCGGTGGGGTCTACAAACTGACGCAGTCTCATTGAAATCGGCGTTTAACACTTCGCATACTTCCCTTGTAAGTTGGACGTGTAAGTGCAATACAGTAAAGGTCCCAATATGCTATCCTGTGGCACGCCTGATGCCATAAGCCTACAAGAGGAAAAAGTCAACCGATCCCTGGCTAAAGTCGATGAAATGGAGAATTACGACAATTACAGTTGAGACAGTATAAATTATTCAACACGATTCTGTATAAGTGTGGCTTGAAATTTACCTATCAATATTTGCTAATCTATCAAAATTGACATCGACACAATTAATTGCCAATAGATTACAAGAAGCTTTAGATAAATACGATTCTAATACCAGATATTATTTATATTCCTTAATAATAGCATTTTTGTTCATATTCTACAGGTACCACAAAAAAAGTCGGTCAATCCATTTTAATCATATATTCTTTAAGCTAAAATAATTTGAACGCTTTTTTTTTCAGATATACAAGGTGTCAAAGCTAACTTTTTAAAAACTACATTTATTAATACCTGTGTTGTATTGCGATATGCAAAAAAGTTTGATGATAAATCAAGGTTACTATAAAGTGTGTCAAGTTAAAAAAAAGAAAATTTGATACCTTGTACAATGAAAAATGGATTGACCTACTTTTTTGGAACATCCTGTATAGTTGGTGATTTCAGGTACAGTTGGCAATAAATTTTAAAGTATCAATATTAAATTGCGATAAATACCTTCAGATATCTCTTCAGGTTGCGTGTCCTGGGGTCTATCGACATTCTTATTCCTCCTGCTCGACGAGTCGATGCTAGATTCGCTGGAATCCGAAGAGTTCCCATCCTCCAAGTTAGCACTCTTCCTCGCCGATCTGGACGCCCTAGACGAGGCGCTTTTATCGGAGTTCACGCTCATCCTATCGGGTGACGATTTCTTCGAACTATTACTGCTACTATCCGACTTGGTCGACATCCTACCCGAACCATTCCCGTAATTTCCCGAACGCGGACTACCCTTACGGGAATCGTATTTCGTTTTACTCGATCTACCGTTCATGTACGGACTTTTAGGCGATTCGGAACGATGATTCGAGGATGAGGAACCGTCGAAACCGGGCGATCGACTCGGCGAATTCGATCGGCTCCTCGAAACGGATCGGCTCTTCGGCGAATTGGATCGACTCTTCGGAGAATTCGATCGGCTCTTCGGCGAATTGGATCGACTTTTTGGCGATTCCGATCGGCTCTTCGGCGACGCGGAACCAGCTTTCCGCGAATTCGATCGGGAGGAATCGGCTGGCGAAGGGGATCGCGGACCTTCGCTGTGGTTCCTCGAAATCGGCGATCTGGATGCGCTGTCTGGTGTTTTCGGCGTTCTTGGGCGGCTTCTCGGCGAACCTGGCGATGCTGGTTCGCTCCTCGGCGATTCTGAACCGCTATCGGGTGTACGAGGGGATCGTGGGCCATTTTTCGGAGATCTCGATGATCTTGATCGAGACCTGAAGATCGAGTTTTGTATTTGTACAATTCATTCGATACATCGAAATAAAATAAAAATAACGATTACCTTTGTCTACTATTCGACCTCGATCGACTTAGGTGTGATTCCGAGTTGCTATTTCGACTGGATCTTCCGCTAAAGGGACTGGTCGGTCCTTTGGAATTGGATTTGCTATCGCTTTCGTTCCCGGAAGAGGCATCCTGGTCGGAATCCATATGTTCCGGGTGTTAAACTGCGAAAAGCGTTAGCAATTACAAAACTATAAAGAGATGATAGGATATTGTTTCGTTATATTGTAGTGAGCTTCAAGGTGCTAGAAACACAAAAAGTAGGGTAAAAGAAAACACTTTGTTTTATTGCTGTTTTGTTTTGAGGCCGGTGTTATTTTAGTCTTACCTGCGTGAGTACTTGAGTATTGTCCTCGTACAAACCATAAATACACTGATCATTTTGTCTCTTCTCAGGAGAATTGAGCATTTTTTTCCAGACTACTGAATGTGACTTTAAACTCGACTGATATACACAACACAAACTACTGATTAGTCTCTTTCGCGGTACTGATTTATCAGCGCGGTAACGTACGTTTCATTTTTAATTTAAATAACTGTATACATAATGCAAACACAATTTGTTGAATGCTTAAGTGGAAGGAAGTGTTTTACAATCACTTTCTTTTGCACCAACTTGTTGCCTTACCTTTACAGATCTGTACGTTCCAGGTGTAGTTTGATAAATATGCCTTTCTTCTGTTATAATATAGTATACTTCAATTTTTAGGATATATCGATTTTGACAACAGCTACTTTAGAAAATGGCGATAGGCTGTTGTGCTGTTATGCGTTCATGTTCAACAAGGACAGGCAATTTGCCGTCGTAATTGCGGCAACTGACGCACGCAACCAGCGCCAAACCTCACGCGCCAAATTTGAAACATTATGATGTATGAATTGCATTTATTATATGTACTGGATGGACAAAAATTGCTTAATTATTTCATTGTCATCCGTACAATTGATTCTCAATAAATTAAGTAAATGTCATCCTATAACCAGATATTGTTTATATTCCAAAATAATGTATTTTGAATTAGTATCCTTGTTGATATTAGGCAAAAAATAAATGACCTTATAACTTGACATTTGTATATAATATAAATGACATTTCTAAATAAACCGATGTTTACAAGAGACCATTTTTTGTCAGCTTTTTTGCTTTAGATCATACATTACAAACAAGCTCACACAATAAACACATTATAGAAATATGCAGTCTGTGTTGCATTTTCCCTCTGAATGGCTGAAAAATTGCCGCATTCATTATAAATTTCCCGCCAATCAAATATCATTCGGTTTATTATGTCAAGGTTGCAATAAATCTCTTCTTGTTTTAAGCAAAATGTCATCCACAAAAAATTCACTTTTGTTTAATTTCTGCTCTTTTAACATCATTTTTTCATTTTACTCATAGAAAAGCCAGAAGAGATAACTAGAGGTAAGGCTACTTCATAGATGTCCGTTCGTACGTTTGCGTTGATACGTTGACCAATCGCTGCACGTCATTTCCTATTGTAAATTGCACTGCAGTGACTAATACAATTTTGACTTATCGCATTGACATTTTCAAACATTTGTCCATTGTGTCAAATAAAGTCACATTTACACTATAAAAAACTACTGTATGTCTGTTTTACTGTCCCAAATCATTATGAAATCAATAGTACATACAGACGCAAAGCTATATACCTCAAGGAGATTTTTAAGGGGGCCTGATACGCTCGGGCTTCATTCCAATCTTAGTCGTACCGTTCTGAAAAGCACAATTTTATCTGGACTGAATTTGCACACTGACACGCTCATGCTTTTGTATTTTACATGCGCAATTTTGAAGGAACAAAGTTTAATGTCAACAGATGTAAACAAATCATAACAATGGCGAGTTAATCGCATTGCAAACACGGCACGAACTTCGCAAATACACGTTCGATTTTTATTCGTGTTTACCCGAAGCGCATGACGTCACACAGTTAAAATCAAGTTAAGTCCGATATTGTTCGTGCCGTGCTCGTTCTAACTTAACTAACTAACGGTACGAGCAACATTGGAATGTAGCACGAGCCTGTCAGGCCTCCTTTAGCCGTAAACGTATCAACTAGAGATGGGCCGACTATGGACTTGGCCGACCAGTCGACTAGTCGGCGCTGAAATGGCCGATTAGTCGGTCGACTAGTCGGCTATGCCGATCATTGGTTTCGATTAAGTTAGGTCGCATTCGTTTCGCTTCGTTCGTCCAGCTACTTGTCACGCGTTTGTGTCCCGACAGAATTTGGTTACATTTTTCGTGTTTCACTAGCTGTACGGGCGTTTAATCAAATAAGTAATTAATTTTTGGTTCTTAAACATATAAAACGTGCAGTACGTTCGTAAGTACTGGTGATTTTTTTCTTTGATGTCCTGTTTTCCTATAGTTCGTTAAGTGCCGACTAGTCGCCATATTTTGTTGACTAATTGCCGACTAATCACCGACTATAAATGTGGGGCCTAGTCGGCTCTGTCGGCGACTAGTCGGTGCATCTCTAGTATCAACGCAAATGTGCGAATGGAGAGCTATGAACTAGCCTTTATGTCTGTTTGCTCGATTTTATTTTAACATCTATAATTTGAAAATTGGGCTTCATACACATATTTCTACAAATGTTTTTATACAATTTTGTCTATTAATATTCGATATTAATTTCACAATCTCTTTTCCCGTGTACTATGATAGGGGAATAGAGATTACCCAATTAATGGTTAGATTTAATTACTGAAATTTGCTATGAACATTCCAAATATGTCTACGGATGTGTGTATGAAGCCGAATTTTTAAAATAACGTTTTAAAAAAAATTAAAAAATTATTATATTATGAAAAATTAAAATAGCGGTAAATTTGAATATGAAGGTTTAATAGAGTTGTTAAATTTTTTAATTATCATGTAAAATATGTGATGACTATTGCTTAACGCATGAAGTTTAAACAATGGTCATGACATATTTTACATAATAAGGTTCGTTACATACATTATAACAAATAAAAATATTGATGTAAAGCAGAAACGTTATGTAACGCAGTTAATTTTATTTAAATGAGTACATATTTCCATAAAGTAGAGGATAAAACACAACTTGTATGATTGTCCAAGAGCGTAATACATTTTATAAAGTGATGTGAATAAACTAGCCAAGGAAATTATTTCAAAGTACAGCATTGAAAAAACCAATAAACTCTAACAAAACAACATTGAACTTCACAAAATTTTGAAATGTTCTACACATACAACACCTAAATTCTTTTTTCGACACTGACATAGCTAAATTAACCTTACACATTGCTATTTTTTGTAATAAGTCGTGTTACTTTTAATTAAATCGGCAGCATCTGTTTAGCATGCTCTTCTTCAATGGCCCTCGAGTATAAGTACTAAGCCACACGAGCGAGGAAATCGCGGCGAGAGACTCGCGGCGATTTGCACGCTGAAATGCAAATCATTGATTTAAGTACTGCAACCTATACGAGCGAGAAAATCGCGACGCTCTCGCCGGGTCTCGCCGACGAGAGCGATTCAAACGCAATCGTCGGCGTTGAATAGCGATAATCGCAACGAGTCTCTCGTCTTGTGTAAACGCAATTCATTCGTTTATATGGTGTCATCTAGACGAGCGCGATAGGCACGCGACGGTATAGTCAAGAAAGCAAGATGTTTGATACTGAAAAATGTATCAATGCGGTAGAAATTCGACCAGCATTATATTATATAAAATTAAAAGATTATAGCTATAGAGATTTAAAATGGAAGTTGTGGGAAGAACTTATAGGATGAAATTGTCCCGTCGGAAACCTATTTTGTAGCGTTCGATGCACCCAAAAACGATGCCTTCTTCTTTGGTTTCTATATTTATAAATGCACAATGCAGCGATACAACCTATCTGAACGGTATTCATCTTACATATAAATTAAAAATAAGATTGGGACTGTACTTATGTCTTATCGCAGCGATTTACGTGCTCGTCTAAATACTCATTTCTTCGGCGTGTAAATCGCCGCGAGTCTCTCGCCGCGATTTCCTCGCTCGTGTGGCTTAGTACTAACAAAGAGAAAAGCGATAAACGATGGAACTATGCATACCACGTCAACGACAAAATCGTAAAAACTATCGATATTACAGAATTCTTTTGGAATCATATTGACCAACAGCGATTATGGTCTTTCCCGACTACTAACGCATCACGTGACTGAGACGACCAATAAAAAATGACACACATATTGTGCATCCTGAATTGGCCACACTGATTTTAATATAATAATAATATTTATTGTGTGATTGGCGAACATGGTTATTTATTTTGGATTACATCAGATTACATTTACCTATTGAGCAATATAACAAATTAGACTTTCAGCATTGTTAAAATGGAGATATGGACGTGTTGCAGGTTAGTGGCGTAGCCAGAATTTTGGTTTGGGGGAAGGGGAGCCTAAAAGGGTTGAAGAACTAAAAAAGGAACTAAAGTTTTGAAAAAGTATATTTAACATCTTCCAAATTCTGACAGTTGTCACAGTTGAAGCGCGAAAGACCAACTACCAATTAGAAATCATGTAAATCATTATAAATTCTTATGGGTATTGTGTGGTAAACACATGTTATCGAACAAACTTTGTAATATAAAATGTGTAGCCGCCACAATCAGAGGTAAGGGAGAATGGAAGCTCAATGTTAAATCACTCGTTCAGATTTGCGCCAACTGGGCGTACTTTCCCAAACTAACGTCGCCATATTTATACAGGCGCGAAATTTAAACACGTAAACGTAAAAGGATGTATACAAAGGATGGGTATATGGGAGAAATATATAAAATATATATACACTAAAAACAACAATGTTTATAAAGTAATTGTATGTAAACAAACACCTCGAATAATAAACTGCAGTTACTGAAATAATGAAATTAACCAAAAATGCAAACGGCACCAAACATACAAATGTGGCTCTAACTGGGTGTACTTTACATAACTATTGGAATAAACCAAAACAGAAATTTTTCTCGTATTTTAAAATAAAAGGAATTTTTTTGACGCACAGTTTTTGAGCGCTACCGCCATTTTGATTTTTCTTTTAATATTAATATGGGTCACGTGATCCATCATTTTAAAGGTAATTATTTTATCTTTCAAGTTGGATTAAACACGAATATGTATAGCATAGAATGTTAATATCAAAACATTTCGCAAATATTGAAAAAAAAATACCGATTATACCTTATTTCAAAAAAGAAAGAGACAAAATTCTGAAGAGACCCAAATGACACTTGTTTGTTATTGGCTAAAAGCAGGGCAAAATCACATTATGCAACGGTCTGTTATTTCTGTTCATTGTCAAACATTCTGACTTTGTTTATATCACAGGTGTATTTAAAGTTTTACTATGATTATTACATTAGTTTATCTATTTTTCGGTGTAGATTAGTTATCTCCTACCTTACTTATCAGAGAATGTCACATAAAATTTATTTTGCAAATTAGATATTGTAATTTGGGCTGGGGGTCTGTTCAGAATTTTATCCCTCTCTTTTTGAAATAAGGTATAGTGTAATGTAGAATCAAGAATAAACGTAACCTTTGCATCAATAGAATGTCAAAAATTAATCAATTAATAATAGTTTCAGCTGTCAAACGTAAATGCTTTATACATACGATACAACAGGATACGTTTAATGTAATGGTGTAATCATGTACTGGCTCACTTTTGCAATGGCACATTACAAGAGGATGTAGTAATTCGTAATGGAATTTGCAACCTATATTATTATAGTTTATGATAAAAAAATAAGATGCAATTACTATATTTCTACAAAAGTTCATTCGTATACTTCTTCAATTTAAAACTAACCTCATTTCATTGAAATAGATAAACATATTAGCAAATTACACAATGCTGTCATATTAGAATCAGTGTGGCAAACGCGTCCTTAAGTTTGAATAAATGTATGAACTAAATATTTAGTTTGGCAACCCTGAAAAATTGACTTAGCCTGAATAGACGCTTTAGATTTATCTTTTTAGGTTAGAATTACTTAAAGTGAATCAACTTAAAGTGACTTATTTTGTCCAATTTTTCAACATATAATTGCAGAATTGTTGCCATCTTAAAGCTTTTTCGAGCTTTCGAATTTTAAACTTGTTTTATTATATTGCAAACTTGTACATTATACCAATATGGTCAAATATGGTCCTGCCCGATTTGTTATTATGTAATGCCTGGTTTTTCAGTTTTGGTTTAAGTAAAAGCTCATCTAAACTCTGAACTTAAATCATGAACCCCTTGTTTGCATTCTTCTGTCCATTTATGAAATCAGTTCAGTTAAACGATTTAAACTAAAACCAGAGATAAGGGAGAATGAAAGCTGAAGAATGAAATGACGATGTTGGTCAGCCTGATATTAAGAAGCTTAAGAAATTTATTGTTGGCAAGACTTGTTATTTAAACGTAGTAGTAACCAATCAAAACGTAGTATATTTATTTGAATGATTATTATTATTGTTAGATAGTTATTTTATAAAATTTTCTTTTGTCATATTTCTAAATTCCCTTCGCAGGAAGATTACACAAAAAAAAACATTTTATAAACAATATTTTTGTTCTACATTTGAAGTTATATTTACGTACACTTTAAACTCTGAGACTTGAACTCAAACAAATTTAATCCAACTTGTCAAACAAAATATGATAATGTAAAACAGCCTTTAGAACTTTATTTTGTCCTTGATCGTAGCACAACCTTGAACCTATATTTATGTGGAAATAAAGATAAGACTCAAAAATGATTTTTTATTTCTTTAACAGTGTCGTTATATAATAATTAATTATATAACATAATCGAAATAGAAAAAATTACTTCTTTTTCATCTCTTGCCTAGTTGGCATCTCAATATCGTAAATTTCATCATTCTCAACGACCCAAATCGAACCATTCTCACCTTCCTCGATAGCTTTCACTAAACATTTCGGTACAATATCGGTCCTTTTGGAAACAAAATAAACACGTTTAAAAATGTTTTAACAAAATTTCAATACATACTTTTGCAACTCTATCGTATAATTGTTCAAAGATTCCTGGTCAAATCTGCGTAACGTTCATTGAAGGACTTGTTCACTAAATCTTGCATTAAAGGCGTATCGGTTGGTCCCGGGCAAATGGTGACGACTTTAGTTTGAGTTGATTCGTACTGATCAGACGTTCCCAAGCTTCGGCTCAAACCGATTCTGTAAGCATGTTTGGAGGCTGTACATCGGAAATGGACGTCTTGAAACCAACGATTGATGAAATGTTCCTGAAATTGGTTTCTTTCCCGATTTATATTTCGAAATAAAACTTCCCTCCACTCAATGACTAGCCATAAATGAAGTAACCAGTCTGGATACAATAAATAATATAAATAATATAATCATATACAGTAAACGATGATACCACACGTTGATAGCTAGCATTTTCTCCCATACATCTTCGACCATGATTCCAGCATTATTAACAACTAAATCGAGATTTCCAAACGTCTCCACAGTTCGTTTGAAAGCATCTAAATCAATGATTAAATGATATAATTTGATAAATTCAGAAATATTAGATTTACCGACTTTCTAATTGGTCTTTGCGAGTGACATCTGTCTTGACGAAAAGTACTTTCTCCGGGCTGAAATCTTTGGAAATTATGGCGACTGCTTCGTTGCAAAATTTCATCCACAAAAAAATTCACTTTTGTTTAATTTCGTTTTTTAACATCATTCATTTTACTCATAGAAAGCCATGAAGAGAGATAATCAGAGCGTAAGGCTACTTCACAGATGTCCGTTCGCATGTTTGCGTTGATATTGTTGACCAATCGCTGCACGTCATTTCCTATTGTAAATTGCACTGCAGTGACTATCAATTTTAATTTATCGTGATTGACATTTTCAAACATTTGTCCATTGTGTCAAATAAAGTCAGCATTTACACTATAAAAACTACTGTATGTTCATTTTACTTGTCCCAAATCATTATGAAATCAATAGGCGATGTTGACGCAAAGCTATATACCTCAAGGAGATTTTTGGCGCCTGATACGCTCGCCATTCCAATCTTAGTCACCGTTCTGAAAAGCACAATTTTATCTGGACTGAATTTGCACACTGACATGCTTTTGTATTTTTATATGAAATTTTGCAGGAACAAAATTTAATGTCAACAGATGTAAACAGACTGGCAACAATGGCGAGTTATTCACATTGCAAAACACGGCAATGAACTTGGTAACATCGCCTGATTTTTTAGTCTAAAAAGCTACCCGAAGGGCATGACGTCACACAGTTAAAATCAAGTTAAGTCCGATATTGTCTGTGCCGTGCTCGTTCTAACTTAACTAACTAACGGTACGAGCAACATTGGAATGTAGCACGAGCCTGTCAGACCCTTTAGCCGTAAACGTATCAACTAGAGATTGGCCGACTATAGGACTTGGCCGACCAGTCGACTAGACTAGTCGGCGCTGAAATGGCCGATTAGTCGGTCGACTAGTCGGCAATGCCGATCATTGGTTTCGGTTAAGTTAGGGTCGCATTCGTTTCGCTTCGTTCGTCCAGCTACTTGTCACGCGTTTGTGTCCCGACAGAATTTGGTTACATTTTTCGTGTTTCACTAGCTGTACGGCGTTTAATCAAATAAGTAATTAATTTTTGGTTCTTAAACATATAAAACGTGCAGTACGTTCGCTGTAAGTACTGGTGATTTTTTTCTTTGATGTCCTGTTTTCCTATAGTTCGTTAAGTGCCGACTAGTCGCCATATTTTGTTGACTAATTGCCGACTAATCACCGACTATAAATGTGGGGCCTAGTCGGCTCTGTCGGCGACTAGTCGGTGCATCTCCTAGTATCAACGCAAATGTGCGAATGGAGAGCTATGAACTAGCCTTTATGTCTGTTTGCTCGATTTTATTTTAACATCTATAATTTGAAAATTGGGCTTCATACACATATTTCTACAAATGTTTTTATACAATTTTGTCTATTAATATTCGATATTAATTTCACAATCTCTTTTCCGTGTACTATGATAGGGGAATAGAGATTACCCAATTAATGGTTAGATTTAATTACTGAAATTTGCTATGAACATTCCAAATATGTCTACGGATGTGTGTATGAAGCCGAATTTTTAAAATAACGTTTTAAAAAAATTAAAATTATTATATTATGAAAAATTAAAATAGCGGTAAATTTGAATATGAAGGTTTAATAGAGTTGTTAAATTTTTTTAATTATCATGTAAAATATGTGATGACTATTGCTTAACGCATGAAGTTTAAACAATGGTCATGACATATTTTACATAATAAGGTTCGTTACATACATTATAACAAATAAAAATATTGATGTAAAGCAGAAACGTTATGTAACGCAGTTAATTTTATTTAAATGAGTACATATTTCCATAAAGTAGAGGATAAAACACAACTTGTATGATTGTCCAAGAGCTGTAATACATTTTATAAAGTGATGTGAATAAACTAGCCAAGGAAATTATTTCAAAGTACAGCATTGAAAAACCACAAACTCTAACAAAACAACATTGAACTTCACAAAATTTTGAAATGTTCTACACATACAACACCTAAATTCTTTTTCGACACTGACATAGCTAAATTAACCTTACACATTGCTATTTTTTGTAATAAGTCGTGTTACTTTTAATTAAATCGGCAGCATCTGTTTAGCATGCTCTTCAATGGCCCTCGAGTATAAGTACTAAGCCACACGAGCGAGGAAATCGCGGCGAGAGACTCGCGGCGATTTGCACGCTGAAATGCAAATCATTGATTTAAGTACTGCAACCTATACGAGCGAGAAAATCGCGACGCTCTCGCCGGGTCTCGCCGACGAGAGCGATTCAAACGCAATCGTCGGCGTTGAATAGCGATAATCGCAACGAGTCTCTCGTCTTGTGTAAACGCAATTCATTCGTTTATATGGTGTCATCTAGACGAGCGCGATAGGCACGCGACGGTATAGTCAAGAAAGCAAGATGTTTGATACTGAAAATGTATCAATGCGGTAGAAATTCGACCAGCATTATATTATATAAAATTAAAAGATTATAGCTATAGAGATTTAAAATGGAAGTTGTGGGAAGAACTTATAGGATGAAATTGTCCCGTCGGAAACCTATTTTGTAGCGTTCGATGCACCCAAAAACGATGCCTTCTTCTTTTGGTTTCTATATTTATAAATGCACAATGCAGCGATACAACCTATCTGAACGGTATTCATCTTACATATAAATTAAAAATAAGATTGGGACTGTACTTATGTCTTATCGCAGCGATTTACGTGCTCGTCTAAATACTCCATTTCTTCGGCGTGTAAATCGCTGCGAGTCTCTCGCCGCGATTTCCTCGCTCGTGTGGCTTAGTACTAACAAAGAGAAAAGCGATAAACGATGGAACTATGCATACCACGTCAACGACAAAATCGTAAAAACTATCGATATTACAGAATTCTTTGGAATCATATTGACCAACAGCGATTATGGTCTTTCCCGACTACTAACGCATCACGTGACTGAGACGACCAATAAAAAATGACACACATATTGTGCATCCTGAATTGGCCACACTGATTTTAATATAATAATAATATTTATTGTGTGATTGGCGAACATGGTTATTTATTTTGGATTACATCAGATTACATTTACCTATTGAGCAATATAACAAATTAGACTTTCAGCATTGTTAAAATGGAGATATGGACGTGTTGCAGGTTAGTGGCGTAGCCAGAATTTTGGTTTGGGGGAAGGGGAGCCTAAAAGGGTTGAAGAACTAAAAAAGGAACTAAAGTTTTGAAAAAGTATATTTAACATCTTCCAAATTCTGACAGTTGTCACAGTTGAAGCGCGAAAGACCAACTACCAATTAGAAATCATGTAAATCATTATAAATTCTTATGGGTATTGTGTGGTAAACACATGTTATCGAACAAACTTTGTAATATAAAATGTGTAGCCGCCACAATCAGAGGTAAGGAGAATGGAAGCTCAATGTTAAATCACTCGTTCAGATTTGCGCCAACTGGGCGTACTTTCCCAAACTAACGTCGCCATATTTATACAGGCGCGAAATTTAAACACGTAAACGTAAAAGGATGTATACAAAGGATGGGTATATGTGGGAGAAATATATAAAATATATATACACTAAAAACAACAATGTTTATAAAGTAATTGTATGTAAACAAACACCTCGAATAATAAACTGCAGTTACTGAAATAATGAAATTAACCAAAAAATGCAAACGGCACCAAACATACAAATGTGGCTCTAACTGGGTGTACTTTACATAACTATTGGAATAAACCAAAACAGAAATTTTTCTCGTATTTTAAAATAAAAGGAATTTTTTTGACGCACAGTTTTTGAGCGCTACCGCCATTTTGATTTTTCTTTTAATATTAATATGGGTCACGTGATCCATCATTTTAAAGGTAATTATTTTATCTTTCAAGTTGGATTAAACACGAATATGTATAGCATAGAATGTTAATATCAAAACATTTCGCAAATATTGAAAAAAAAAATACCGATTATACCTTATTTCAAAAAGAAAGAGACAAAATTCTGAAGAGACCCAAATGACACTTGTTTGTTATTGGCTAAAAGCAGGGCAAAATCACATTATGCAACGGTCTGTTATTTCTGTTCATTGTCAAACATTCTGACTTTGTTTATATCACAGGTGTATTTAAAGTTTTACTATGATTATTACATTAGTTTATCTATTTTTCGGTGTAGATTAGTTATCTCCTACCTTACTTATCAGAGAATGTCACATAAAATTTATTTTGCAAATTAGATATTGTAATTTGGGCTGGGGGTCTGTTCAGAATTTTATCCCTCTCTTTTGAAATAAGGTATAGTGTAATGTAGAATCAAGAATAAACGTAACCTTTGCATCAATAGAATGTCAAAAATTAATCAATTAATAATAGTTTCAGCTGTCAAACGTAAATGCTTTATACATACGATACAACAGGATACGTTTAATGTAATGGTGTAATCATGTACTGGCTCACTTTTGCAATGGCACATTACAAGAGGATGTAGTAATTCGTAATGGAATTTGCAACCTATATTATTATAGTTTATGATAAAAAATAAGATGCAATTACTATATTTCTACAAAAGTTCATTCGTATACTTCTTCAATTTAAAACTAACCTCATTTCATTGAAATAGATAAACATATTAGCAAATTACACAATGCTGTCATATTAGAATCAGTGTGGCAAACGCGTCCTTAAGTTTGAATAAATGTATGAACTAAATATTTAGTTTGGCAAACCCTGGAAAAATTGACTTAGCCTGAATAGACGCTTTAGATTTATCTTTTTAGGTTAGAATTACTTAAAGTGAATCAACTTAAAGTGACTTATTTTGTCCAATTTTTCAACATATAATTGCAGAATTGTTGCCATCTTAAAGCTTTTTCGAGCTTTCGAATTTTAAACTTGTTTTATTATATTGCAAACTTGTACATTATACCAATATGGTCAAATATGGTCCTGCCCGATTTGTTATTATGTAATGCCTGGTTTTTCAGTTTTGGTTTAAGTAAAAAAGCTCATCTAAACTCTGAACTTAAATCATGAACCCCTTGTTTGCATTCTTCTGTCCATTTATGAAATCAGTTCAGTTAAACGATTTAAACTAAAACCAGAGATAAGGGAGAATGAAAGCTGAAGAATGAAATGACGATGTTGGTCAGCCTGATATTAAGAAGCTTAAGAAATTTATTGTTGGCAAGACTTGTTATTTAAACGTAGTAGTAACCAATCAAAACGTAGTATATTTATTTGAATGATTATTATTATTGTTAGATAGTTATTTTATAAAATTTTCTTTTGTCATATTTCTAAATTCCTTCGCAGGAAGATTACACAAAAAAAACATTTTATAAACAATATTTTTGTTCTACATTTGAAGTTATATTTACGTACACTTTAAACTCTGAGACTTGAACTCAAACAAATTTAATCCAACTTGTCAAACAAAATATGATAATGTAAAACAGCCTTTAGAACTTTATTTTGTCCTTGATCGTAGCACAACCTTGAACCTATATTTATGTGGAAATAAAGATAAGACTCAAAAATGATTTTTTATTTCTTTAACAGTGTCGTTATATAATAATTAATTATATAACATAATCGAAATAGAAAAAATTACTTCTTTTTCATCTCTTGCCTAGTTGGCATCTCAATATCGTAAATTTCATCATTCTCAACGACCCAAATCGAACCATTCTCACCTTCCTCGATAGCTTTCACTAAACATTTCGGTACAATATCGGTCCTTTTGGAAACAAAAATAAACACGTTTAAAAAATGTTTTAACAAAATTTCAATACATACTTTTGCAACTCTATCGTATAATTGTTCAAAAGATTCCTGGTCAAATCTGCGTAACGTTCATTGAAGGACTTGTTCACTAAATCTTGCATTAAAGGCGTATCGGTTGGTCCCGGGCAAATGGTGACGACTTTAGTTTGAGTTGATTCGTACTGATCAGGCGTTCCCAAGCTTCGGCTCAAACCGATTACGGCATGTTTGGAGGCTGTGTACATCGGAAGTATGGACGTGCCTTGAAGACCAACGATTGATGAAATGTTCACAATTACGGTTTCCTTTCCCGATTTATATTTCGGGAAATATTCCTCCATAGCTAAGAGGCAACCATAAATGGTAGCAGTCTGGATAAATAAAATAATATAAATAATATAATCATATACAGTAGGTAAGTACATACCACGTTGATAGCTAGCATTTTTTCCCATACATCTTCGACCATGATTCCAGCATTATTAACAACTAAATCCAGATTGCCAAACGTCTCCACAGTTCGTTTAAAAGCATCTAAATAAATGATTAAATGATATAATTCGATGAATTTAGAAAAGTTTGATTTACCGACTTTCTAATTGGTCTTTCTGAGTGACATCTGTCTTGACGAAAAGTACTTTCTCCGGGCTGAAATCTTTGGAAATTATGGCGACTGCTTCGTTGCCTTTAACATCATCCGTATCAGCTAATGTAACAGCCTGGGCAGATTTCGAATTTCAATCAAATTAAATGATTTAATTTATATAATGTAGGTATATACCTTTAATCCATTTGCTAATAATTCAGTGGCGTAGCTAAATCCTATTCCTGATGCACCACCGGTAATAATAGCCACTTTATTTTCAATGAACATTGTCAATTCAATTGTTAGATCAGGTTACTAACAGACTAACTTTATTGTAGATTAGAGTGCGTGTTATTTTTCGAAGTATAATTCTTACGTAATTGTACGCGATACCATATCAGCTTTTTTTTTGTTTTAAACAAATATACACATTCATATCTTGTTTCCATATATTCTTAGAATGGTTGCTATTTCCGATTGTAACTTTTTAACATGTTAATTCAATAAAATCTTGTGATTGTATCGGCAATATATTTCTATTATGTTTTGAATGTAATGTGTTATATGTAGATATTATCACTTCATGTATTACTGGCATAACATGTAGTATCATAATTAAATTATCTTTAAAATCTGAGGTTTATTACTTAACATTTTTCTTGTGTTTATATCTTTATAATCTTCGAATGTACGCTTTCACGGCCACTGTTCCATAAAGATATATCTTTCGGGTATTGCCGTGGTTGTTGTTCTCTAAAGACTGATGTTGATGTCTTCTGCTCCTCGTTATATACCCAGTCCCTGTTCCGCTCCAGTGATGCGTATCCGTTCCAGTCCGCTGAACCGTATCCGTTATCGTTCTCTGATCCGTGTCCGATGCTTCTCCTCGATTCGTTTTAGATCATCTCGTATGCGTCCTCGTTGGTGCTTGCTGCTGCGGGCTCTCCAGCACTAACTTCCATACCTTACTCAATCTGTATCCGTCTTCTCGGTTGAAGTTGTTCGGATTCTTCATTATTTCCAGGGATTCTCTCACTATCCGTGGGTAGTAGTGATTGCTTTTGGCTAGTATCTTCACGTCATTGTAGTCGATTACGTGACTGCTTCCGGTGTGGTAGTGTTCAGCTACTGCAGATTTTCCAGTATTTCCCTGTTCGACATCCCTGCGATGCTCTTTCACTCTGCACTGTATACTGCGCACGGTTTGTCCAATATACGATTTCCCGCACTGGCATTGAAGTTCGTAGATGCCTTTAGCTTGTAGTCTCGGTATGGAGTCTTTGTTTGTTGGAAGCAGTTCTTTTATTTTCTTGACTGTGCTGAACCTGACGTTGACATTCTTCTTCTCCAAGGTTTTCTTCAGCCTGTCCGTGACTCCAGCAATATCCCTAAGAAGACTGTCGTGAACCTCACCAACCAACCGTTATCTGAAGAACAGACCAGAGTACTATCGAAAGGACTAAATTTCGCTATTGCACCCAACAGGACACCGAAGGATGAAATAATCACCCAAGTGAAATGTGCAATAAGGACCTTACCAGCAGAAGAAGCAGAACAAACAAGACACGAGACGTGCAAACTACTCTGCAAAGCCAAACCACCAACCAGAAACATCTCCAAGACAGAAAGACATCATTATTCTACGTGTCGATAAAGGAAACGTAACAGTAGTAATGACCAGGACAGACTAATCCTGAACATTACAAGAAGCTAAGCAGAGATCCTACAGCTAAAATAGAACGTCAGACCAGGAAAACTATCAAAGAGTCAACCATACCGAAGGAAGAACGACGTCTACTGCCGTCAGAAACGCAGCCTCCAAGACTATACGGACTACCCAAGATACACAAAACTGGAAACCCTCTACGACCGATTGTGAGCATCTGTGGATCCTTGACTTACGAACTAGCCAGATATGTCGCCAAACAACTACAACAGTACGTGGGACTGACAAGCAGTTTTATAAAGAACTCTGAACATTTTGTGGAGATTCTACATGAACATGAAGTAACCAGTGAAGACATACTAGTGAGTTTCGACGTGGGATCGCTCTTTACCAACGTGCCAGTGGAAGAAACCCTAGAACTCATCAGACAACGATTTATACCACAAGGACTACAAGAGTATATAATTGACCTCTCAAGACTATGTTTAACCACCACCTATTTTCTATGGAATGGAGATTTCTACGAGCAGGAAGACGGCGCAGCCATGGGATCACCACTCTCACCAGTCATCGCTAATATTTTTATGAACATAGAGAAAAAAACATGAAGAACAAGCCATCAGCTCTAGTGACAAGAAACCGAAATGCTGGTACCGCTACGTGGACGACACATTCGTGATATGGCCTCACGGTATGGACAATCTACACGCATTCCAGGAACACAACAACAGACAACATGCCAACATCAACATTACGATGGAGTTAGAAGAGAATGGCTGCTTACCTTTTCTGGATGTATTGGTAAAACGCAACGACAGTGAAAAATTGGGACATGGAGTATACCGCAAGAAGACGCATACGTACCGATATCTACACGCAAGCTCACATCATCATCCACAACAGAAAAGATCCCTATGGTCACTACACTACTACATAGAGCGGAAAAGATTAGTGATGCTACCAACAAAACCGAGGAAATTCAACATGTGAAAGATGCACTCCAGAAGAACGGCTACAAACCACAGGAAATTCGGAGATTAGCCGGAGCCAAAAAGAAACAGAAGGATGACTCAGAACAAAAGCCATATATTGCTGGAGTCACGGACAGGCTGAAGAAAACCTTGGAGAAGAAGAACGTCAACGTCAGGTTCAGCACAGTCAAGAAAATAAAAGAACTGCTTCCATCCAACAAAGACTCCATACCGAGACTACAAGCTAAAGGCATCTACGAACTTCAATGCCAGTGCGGGAAATCGTATATTGGACAAACCGGGCGCAGTATACAGTGTAGAGTGGAAGAGCATCGCAGGGATGTCGAACAGGGAAATACTGGAAAATCTGCAGTAGCTGAACACTACCACACCGGAAGCAGTCACGTAATCGACTACAATGACGTGAAGATACTAGCCAAAAGCAATCACTACTACCCACGGATAGTGAGAGAATCCCTGGAAATAATGAAGAATCCGAACAACTTCAACCGAGAAGACGGATATAGATTGAGTAAGGTATGGAAGTAAGCGCTGGAGAGCCCGAAGCAGCAAGGACCAACGAGGACGCATCCGAGATCATCTAACACGAATCGAGGAGAAGCATCGGACACGGATCAGAGAACGATAACGGATACGGTTCAGCGGACTGGAACGGATACGCATCACTGGAGCGGAACAGGGACTGGGTATATAACGAGGAGCAGAAGACATCAACATCAGTCTTTAGAGAACTTCTGAAGAAGCTGACAGTATGATCAGCGACACGTCATGTTTGTTACAACAACCACGGCAATACCCGAAAGATACATCTTTATCTTTAATCTTGCCTCAATTTTTTCTGCCAAGCTCTAGCAACAAACAGCAAGAACAAAAATAATTCTTTTTCAAGTGGACTTGTAACTGCTAGACAAATACTGCAAAACACATTCACTTGACAACAACTATCAAAGAGTTTGGATTAGAGGAACTGCGCCGTTTGTTAGAACTTTTCGTGGTTAGAAAAAATTTTGGATTTCAGGATTATTCAAGATTCTCTTTCATTTTAAAATATTTTCAAAATCATACTACTTCCGATTATACCAGAAGTCACCATTAACTTCCTTATTTTAAATGGAGCACCCGGTATATTATTTCATTTCCTGAGATTCCTGAGAAAATTTCATAGACCTATTTTCAATTTTTTCTTAGATATCTTGATTTTTTTGAAAATGTTGACAGATGACAGCCCTGTTTTGAGCATTGCGCCCTTTAACCAATTTCGATTGGTGGAAAGCGCTTCTGGGGTAGACGGAAGCACAGGACTGATACTTTCGAATGCCATATTGACAACTGATTTATTGCATACAGGGTATCCAAAATTTAATGACCAATTACATCATTTTAAAAGTTGAAAAAGTTCGTTTTTTCAAATGGGACGCCTTGTATTTTATTGGATGATCGGATGCGATTTGCTATAACATTCCCTATACCTATTTCCAATGCTTTTCTTTTAATCCATATTTTTTATCCAAAGGTGATCAAACTCCAAAAGTTCTACATAGTAAGCCTTGATTTTGACAGGAATTGAAACAATGTTGATTTAATGTCAAAGCAGTATCATCGTACAGATTCGTGAGGAACTGGAAGCGTAAGGGCACCTCAAAATAACCTAAAGCCCGTAACTGATAATGAAGATAACGTGATGAATGTGTGGGCGTTTCTTCAAGCTTTTTGAACGCTCTTTGTAAAAGAGCCCCGCTTGAAAACATGCGTTCAATCTGCGCCGATGCAGCTGGAATTTTTAATAATTTTATGGCTAAACCAGCTATATTGGGACATATTTCCACTTCGGTTAGATTCCAAAACAGTATTAACACCAACTGTGGCCAGCAGATATATACTGACTTCCAGAAAAATTGCAACACCTAGAAGTTGTCGAATGATTTTATTGAAATTTTCAGGAAACGTTTATTTTCATTAAACAAATTGATGATTAAAATTTGAATAAAATCTAGCCAGTAGTTTTTTTTTTGCATGTTGTTTCCATAGCACATAGTAACTATAAATTTGAAGTATTAGACCATTTAGTAACTGTCAAGTTTGCAAATTGTTGTTGTTACGTCACAATTTTATTCTGCACTTGATAACAATGCCGAGAGTACGTCAACATCAACATTTTGTCCAATTAAGTGATTTTGAACGTGGCCGTATTATTGGTATGAGAGAGGCCGGACTTTCGCTAAGAGAAATAGCTCGTCGTGTAAACCGAAATGTTTCAACGGTATTGAGGTGTTGGTCCAAATGGTCCGAGGAAGGGGTTCAACATCGTCGCCGTGGATCTGGACGTCCTCGAAGGACTACAGATCGCGAAGAACGTCGCTTAAGACTTTCGGCCACAAGAGATAGATTTTCAACAACTCGATCAATTGCAAATGATTGGATGAGAGGTACAGGACTCAGAATGTCAATGTCAACTGTTTATCGCCGGATAAGATCTTATGGATTGCGTTCATATCGTCCATTTTTATGTCTTCCTCTTACACCACTTCACCGTCTACGCAGACTAGAGTGGAGCAACTTAAGGGTTAATTGGGCGCAGGAATGGCATCAAATTGTGTTTAGTGACGAGTCCCGATTTTGCTTGTGGGCCCACGATGGTCGTAGGAGAGTCAGATGGATGCGTGGAGAACGTAAAAATCCAACATTTTTTGTGGAACGCAACACAGCCCTCACTCAAGGAGTTATGATATGGGGTACAATATGTTATGGTAGCAGATCACCCTTGGTCTTTATTGACGGCAACCTTAACGCACCTGGTTACATTGCTAATGTGCTACAGCCAGTTGGCTTTCCATATCTTCAGGGGCTGCAAAATCCTATTTTCCAGCAGGATAATGCGCGCCCTCATACGGCAAGAGCTACAACACGGTTTTTGGAAGAATCTAACATTGTCGTCCTCCCATGGCCTGCTCGGACGCCTGATTTGTCGCCCATTGAACATGTATGGGATATGATTGGTAGGCGAATAGGTAATTTACCGCACCCTCCAGATAATTTACACGATCTTCAACAACGGATTCAAGAAGCTTGGGACGATATACCACAAGCAGCTATAGATCACTTGATTAATAGCATGCCAAGGCGTCTAGATGAGTGCATTACAAATCGTGGCGGAGCAACTCATTATTGAAAAAACTTTTAAAGCTTTTATTCTTTTGTTTTTAAAACTTAATCATAACTTTGTTTCATAGAAATAGACGTTTTCTGAAAATTTCAATAAAATCGTTAAACAGCTTCTAGGTGTTGCAATTTTTCTGGAAGTCAGTATATATTTTTTTGTGTTACAGAAGCTTTTTCACCCCCTACTACCTCTTTAGGGGTTGAATTTGAGATAAACATCTAAAAACCTGCATCATTATTCGTATTAGTGTTAAATTTCAAATAATACGAATATTATCTGTTACACAAACTTTGTCACCCCCGTTAACCCTCTTTCACCGCCTTAGGGGTTGAATTTTAGATAAACGCAGAAACACGTGTTTCATGAATTGCGTCAAGGAAGATTAATACCAAGATGGCTGCTCTTCGGTTCTCGGGTTCTCTGCCGTGTAGAAAGGTTGTGGTACTTGACGTTTCACGACAAGATGATCGAAACGTCAAGTACCACAACCTTTCTACACGGCAGAGAACCCGAGAACCGAAGAGCAGCCATCAACAGGGGCCGTGAAAGCCTGAAGACTAGATTAATACCAAGTTTCGAATAAGTTTGAACATAAAACCGCTATTTAGATACAAACTTAGCCAGCGCCGTTTACCACCCTTGGGCGGTGAAATTTCGAAAAATCGCTTCTTAAATGACGTCTAGAATATAAAATCAACATCATGTCCTCGAACATTAATACCGAATTTCGTGTAAATTCGACCATAAAAACGCTATTCCGATACAAACGTTGCTCCTCCCTTTTACCTCCCTTACGTGGTGGAATTTCGGAAAATCACTTCTTAAATGACGCCTATAATATTAAGTCAGCATCGTCTCCAAGAATATTAATACCAAGTTTCAAGTAGATGTGACCATAAAAGCGCTATTTCAATACAAAACTTTTGCCTTCCCGTTTTACCGCCCTTGGGCGGTGGAATTTCGAAAAATCGCTTCTTAAATGACGTCTAGAATATAAAATCAACATCATGTCCTCGAACATTAATACCGAATTTCGTGTAAATTCGACCATAAAAACGCTATTCCGATACAAACGTTGCTCCTCCCTTTTACCTCCCTTACGTGGTGGAATTTCGGAAAATCACTTCTTAAATGACGCCTACAATATTAAGTCAACATCGTCTCCAAAAACATGAATACCAAGTTTCAAGTAGATTTAACCATAAAAGCGCTATTTCAATACAAGCTTTTGCCTTCCCGTTTTACCGCCCTTGGACGGTGGAATTTCGAAAAATCGCTTCTTAAATGACGTCTAGAATATAAAAATCATCATCGTATCCAAATTTACAAATTTCTACCCTTAGCGTCTCGCGCTGGCTGTTGATATGACAGTCGAGACAAGATAACCATGATTACAGGTAAGGTTTTGACCACCCTGTACATGCAATATGTTACGTCTAAACGTTAAAAGACATCAATTTGAGATTTCAGCCAAATATGCAGGACGTTACGTTGCAAATTATACAGGGTGGCTCAAAAAGTATAACATATGAAAGGTTGGGTTATTTTTAATGGAACACGCTGTATTATGAAAGCTCGAATTTTATCAAGTTTAGAAACATCGATTACACCGAATCAGCACTTAAGATATCTCGTCCAAACTTACGAACATACGACAACATGGAAGTGTGTATTAATTTAGTGGGGGAAGCGAGGAGTTACGGTCCCATATCTTTGGCGACCCTGCTGGGAAGGAGAAATCCGGCGTCCCTATACAAAATATGTAAAAAAACACTAAAAGAGAAACGAATCTTATCGAAAGTAACATTGTTTTATAAGAAGTGCTCTTACAATTACAGAAAAATAATATTATCTCTTGTTATTTGTAAATAAATCATCTTGAATATTATCTCCGAGATTGTAATATTTGAATTAACAATTATAAAATTCTATGTTATGCGTTGATGTCTCAATGTTACAGATTGTTTACTTAAAAAAAAGATACATTATCACAACGTTATATAAGCGCCGCATTTAACAAACAGAATTATAACTAGTTAGAAAGTCAAACATGTTCGTTGATAAGAAAGTAGCTCTCATCACTGGCGGTGCGTCCGGGTTGGGATTCAGATACGCGATCGAATTATTACAGAATGGATTAAGGGTACAATTTTTGTATTACATCTACTATATTGAGGAAAACCGAAACTGTTTTAATTGTTTTAGGGGGTTACTTTAGCTGATACGGATGATGCGAAAGGCAGCGAAGCAGTGCTCAAAATTTCAGAAGATTTCGGTGCGGATAAGGTGCTTTTCGTGAAGACGGATGTTTCTGTTAAAGAGCAGTTGGATAGTTCGTAAAATTACGGTATTAATGTAGACAAAATCGATGAAAATTATATTTGCAGAGGCTTTTAAACGAACCGTGGAGAAGTTCGGAAACTTGGATATAGTTATCAATAATGCTGGCGTTATGGTGGAGGCAATATGGGAGAAGATGATCGGTATCAACGTGGTAAGTATTTTACTTGCAATATTTTTCGTTTAACAAAATGTTTGCTTACACTTACACTTATCATTGAAAATATCTATTATGAAACAATCAATGTTTCCTGAATACGCACCTAAAATATTGACAGATCCTTCTGAATCACTCTGTATAATGCACTACCTAAATAATATACAGGGTGTCCGCTAAATGTGTATTGAAAATTAGGGAACGCGTAGAGGACATCACTGCCATCAAAAAACTCTGTATGCACTTTTGGCTTCCGATGCTTCCTTAAAGAGTTATAGCTGTTTTATTTTTCAAGCTTTATAATCTTTTAAAACTATAAATGATAGCAAAGTCGGCGTTGTTTATAATTTTTGTTTGCCTTTTGTTTTTCGCGAATTGTCACTTTAGTATTCTTACCAAGAATATGCAGACGTGCATTTAGCATTGGAGAAGGGTGATGAGAATTCTGCAAGGGCTGTTAGAATTTATCGGCAAAAATAGCCGAACCGTCGTGTGCCACGCGTTAAAAAATTTCTTGCTGTAGATCGCTGAAATACGTGAAAATGGTAGAACAAATTTTAAACAGCATAGAAAACGTTCCTCGAAATAGTATTCGCAAAAACTTTCCAGCGAGTTTAACGTTACAAAATCTATTGTGTCCAGCACTCTTCACCGGCAGCTACTTCATCCTTTTCATTGCAAGCGATTACGAGGATTGCAGCCCCAGATTATGACAGTAAAGTTCAGTTTTGTCGGCAGTACTTGAAAAAACCTTATGGTAAAAGAGCTGAAGTTTAACAAACTAAAAACTGATATCTGCACTCTCCTTCACGAGCTTGGAGGTGTTATCCATGGTTTAGCAGACAAGCTTGAGGTGTTGGCAAACCATTTTGACGAAGATATTAAAGACGCTGGTAAACATCAAAATATGCTTGATAAAAATTCGTCTCCTTTTTATCTCGATGCAACAGGGAGTCAAATTATCTACTTATTTTTGTATACAATCTCTTTCTTGTTGTATTATGGCAGCAGTTTCACGAATGTAGTCTGTAGTCTAATTGGCCGGCAGAAACATGGAGAAGATGGCCGTGGATTTTGCCACACAATAATTTTATCTGGCGATTCTACATCACCACAGACAAGTTGTAATGGTACAAATGAAGTAGCAAACATAAATGAATCTGAAGTATCTTCATTTCCAAATTTCTGTTTGTACTGGCTTTATCCACAACTACCATCACACCCCCACTTTGACAATAGCACTACATCATTTAAATTTTCCGGTTTTATCACTTAAAAAATATCTTTTTGCAGTTGCATAATTCGTCCAACCTCAGCGATAGTTTCTGTTATTTTTATGTCTCTCTGATTGGGATACCAACTTGGTTTCGCTTCCTGAACCTTTTTATAAGAAGGAAACTTGTCTTTGTCACTCTGACTAATTATGTTGTATTGATGAGTTTGGCCTCAACTAATACAGACAGAGCTTCTGAAAGTTGATTTTTGACTTACTCTGTACACACTACGATATTTCTGAGCACGTGTCGGGGTTGAAAAACTTATTTCTTTCACTAAGCTTGCACTATTAACACATCATTCTGCTCGAAGACTCATCTGAGCTGCATATGCTAATTCAGCAGTACTGCCTTCTGACCTTATAGTTTCTTTGCTTTTTCGGAGCTTGCTAGTAGTTAGAGCTTGGGTGTTCTAGACCAACTCCGTGCTCCCAAATTTTCAGCCACGGTAGATGCGAGAAATTGCCCCCTCCACTTTAGTTCGAAACCTGACCAGCGGTAGTTTGTAGAGGCGCTGGAATCGCGAGCGTTGACTGTGTAAATAATTGTATATAGTATACAGGTAGGTGAAATGTGACGTAAATACTAATAAGCAAGATGGCGGATGCTGAGGGTGGATTCGGGGAAGCGGTGGAACGGTGATTGAATTAAAAAATTTTCTTTTTATATAAAGGATATTTAATACAAGTGACAATTTTTTTTTTTACTCTTATTGGTAAATATTTACATGATGACAAACAAGCTGAAATAATTTATTCATTTTCATTTTATTAGCTACGCGAACACGTGATTATTTGACGTGTTGTGAGCGTTTCAATACAAACAACTGCACCCACATCCTTTGATTTTCAGGACGTGACCAGACTTTCCCACGGTTCTCAGAATTTTCCCACGGTCTCAAGTTTTTTCCCACGACCAAGTGCACCACTACCTATTATTATTATTAATAAATAAAAGAACACATAACATTGATCTCTTTATTATAAGTTTAAAAATTTACATAATGTTATTACATTCGCTACGGAACATATTTTAAGAATATTTTTGTGGTACATGCAAGATCTACAATTCGATTTTTTTAAATTAGGTGTATTTTCTACATGTTCTAAATTTACAATAGGATTATTAATGTACTGTTGTAAAACGTCAGCTTTTTGATGTCCCTTTACAAAAACTATACTTCTGGGATTTATAAACTCTCGCAGTATGTTGACTAATTCACGTTGACTGACATGTCCATCGCTGTACCGTAAGGAATGATGATTATTTTCCAACCACTTAACCATTCGTTTTTCATGCCATTGAAGTTTGTGATATGAACGGTTAGGCTTAAACACAAAGTGGTTCAACTGTTTACCGTCACCAATCGCTATTTCTTTCACAACAAAGCCATCATTTAGCATGAAACCTTGAATGTCAATTACTAAATCCATTTTTTAGATGATTTTCTTCACAGTACCCGACAGCGGTGTGTACTCAACAATGTTATCATGTATAATGAGACAGTAAGCTGTAGTATCTTCAGTAAAACTACTAAGTGACTCCAGCTCGAGTTTAACATCAACAATAGATGATTTAACTGCTTCCTTCTGATTGGCACAATCAATTACGTATAACGCACAGTCTCTAAATTTTTCATAACTCAACAGAGGCTGATTGTTTCTGTTATAGTAGCTGGACTGAAAGGATGCATACATACGATACGCAGCAGCATATTTATTTTCATTAATCTGCAGATTCATATTGTCGTACGGAAAGCTATCAGCATTGAGATGAAGTTTCAGATTGGTAAGCGATGCGTGATCAAATTTAGATGAATCTTTTGTTAGAATATCTTTTCGATCTGTTTGAAATGCAACGATAACATAACGAGGCTTTTCTAAGTTGGTGCTTGTTTTGATTGGCCATACGTCCGTTTTTGTTTTACGTAGAGATGGTAATTCAAATAGTTCCCATTTTCTGAAGGGTATATAAATGGATTTGTTACTATTTAACGTTTTCAAAAGTTTCAAACGAATTTCATCGTTTACATTGATGTGAGGAACATGCCATTCTATTTTATCAATATCGAACGAAGCAACCTTTGTACCACCTGTAGTTGTATTCTGATAGCAATTCAAATCATTCCCACTTCGGAGCAAAATTAATTCTTGACTCGCATTTATAATTATTTTTTTATAATCTTCTGCAAATCCTAGGAAGAACTTTAAGGGGATGTAGGCATTGAATTTGTTGCTTGGTGCAATTGTAGGCTGCGTTTTACTGTTCGGGCACCAACCGGCCATTTCGAGAAACTTTGTCTCATTATCACCGTATGATATGTAAGCCTTGATAGTGCTTGTAATTCCAGGCTTTGTACATCTGTCTACTTCCACACCATTAATCTCATACCTAATTTGATCAAACAAGAAGGCGTAGGCGTTATTTGTGAGTTCGCAAGTGCCGTTGCCAGCTGCATCAGGCTTAAATCTCCCCTCGATATAAATAAAACTTTCCGATGGTAGTGTATACACATCTTGATGCTGAATGGAAATGCGTATTTCATCGCTCGTTTTAAAATTACTCACTCTAGGATAGTAAGTATGGAGTTGCTTCTTGGTTATTGCTTCGTCGAATTGAAGACCTTGGAATATGTCGAGCGTATCCATTATTTTTTATTTGAAACCCCAACGATACAAGGAAATCTCGATTTTCGCGTGTTAATTGATTAACGTCTGTTTTACGACTGCTGAGTGGTGAGGATGACTGAGGGGTTTTATAACCATTAAAATCCAATCCCATATTTCTTCAATTCCAACCTAATAACGATTTCTTCACCACGAAAATCCACAGAATCACCGTCTTGATCCACCAATCGGAGAGAAATGTTGTCGATACGTGTAGTATTGATTGGAAGATAAATAATATTTTTAGGTTCAATGTTGATACTAAATCCAGGTTCAACTGAAGGCGCGAATTCGAATAATGTATGCGATAAACGTCCGTCGTAGTAGGCTGCCGTGACAATATTACACTCTACGCGAATGGTGACCACTTTAATAATTCGGATTCGAATATCTGACACATGTTGTACGTTTGGTTGAAGCACTTTCTTGCTGAATCCCAGCATTCCTCCAATAGAATCAGGTTTTGTAAAGTCTATGGAAAACTTGCTTGTTAGTTCACATTGCTGAGTACTATTGTTAGGTTTTAGAGAAATTACAGCATTCTTGTTAGCGACATTCGGGGCTAAAAAATTTTGTAAGTACTCTTCAATATCAGTTACTTCATAAGCCCCTGTTGGTATTGTTAAAACTTGGTCATCATAATAAAACTTATTTTGTCCATCATGAATGTTGGGTATCGTGTTATAAGTATGTAAACCAATCAATCCAAGCGCATATTCATATCTAGGATCTAATTCAATCGGTGGATAGTAAGTAGAGTTGAACGCATTGCTTGTACTTCTCAATGTAAACGTATGCGACATGATTATTTGTAACACTTCTCATACAAGAACTTTAAACAAAGGTGACCACAATTGATACTGTCATAGTTTTGATATGCATCATGATTATATACAATATTACAATTTTTTAAATAATGGATTAATTCATTGGGCGGTTTCAAATTTCCAAATGAATCAAAGTAATCAACAATAGATCCCTCTTTAAAGTATGCTACCCAATGCGTTCCTGGTCCAATATTTGAGTCCAAATTAACGACTGCACACTCAGAGTCTTTAGGATTTTTCGGTAAATTATCTCTCATAAATACTCCGCGAAAATATGGAAGATGTGTGTTACCGAACTTTAAAATGTCAATGTTGGTCAATGCTCTGCGTGGCAGTCGGTTTAGAAGTTTTTTTTGTTGGAAGATGACCTCATGTGATAAGGTCTCAAATATAACCCCATACCTTTGCGGTAAGGTCTCAAATATAAACCATCACCTTTTTTCCCTAAAGCAATAGCTTCCATGGTTTTATTGTGTCTCTGCGACTCATCTAGTTCTTTCTGCGCGGCTTTCGCCTTATTAACGGCTTGCGCTATTCCAGCTGCTCCACCAGCCAAACCCCCAATGCACTCAAACCAGCAAACAATGGTATCAGGAATGGCAAGAAACCACCAGTTTTCGGTAGTGGTATGACTCGAGGTGTTCGTACGTTTCTTCTTCCACCAACATTTTTTACCGCAGCTCTAGCTGCTACCAGTGCCAATTTAGCACCTTCCTTTATATTTCCGATTCTATGATTTTTCAGTGCGTTCTTTGCTGTTACGAAAATTGATTTCCTAAATGGAACACGTCTTCTTTTCATTCCCATACCGAACTTTCTTTTTTGCTTTCATCGCGTTAGTTACAACCCACGCAGCTGTTTTTTCGGCTAAACTGGCGTCGTTTGATTTTACACGGTTCCAGGCACGTTCTTGAAGTATACGATCAGCGTCGTGTCGATGTTCCAAATCTGAACTTTGCGAATATGCAATATCGTGTTCCTTGCACGCTTGGTCGAGAGGATTTATGCCACGATCGCCACGTTGTAACCTTTTTCAAGCTTTGTACCAGGCCCGCAATACTGGTAGCCAGGCAAATGCAATTCAATTGGCAATTTGTTAATTAAGGAATTAACAAGACCACTTCCTTCACTCGTCAACAACATTGATGAAATGTTATAAAATCTTTCTTACAGTCTGCTTATATTAGTCTTAAACAATGCGTCTCAGCAAACAGAAGGATGTCGTTCAAATAAAAAACTTAGATACACTCTTTAGTAATAATCAGTCAACGCAACAACGTCATGGTCGACTATTACCAAATAATATACGCTGCATTCTAAGCGCACCAAGCGGTGGAGGGAAAACTAACGTTATGTTAAATCTACTAATTGACAAGAATGGACTTCGCTTTGACAATATCTACATCTATTCCAAGTCTCTACATCAACCAAAGTATCAATTTCTGCAGCGAGTGATGGAAACTGTACCACAAGTGAAGTACTTTGCCTTTAAAGAGAGCGAAGACATATTAGATCCGTCAGAGGCACGTGAAAATTCTGTTTTTATTTTTGATGATGTTGCAACAGATAAACAGAATAAAATTAAGGAATATTTTAGCATGGGAAGACATAAATCTGTGGATAGTTTCTATCTATGTCAAACTTATGCTTGCATACCCAAACATCTAATCCGAGATAATGCTAATTTTCTAATTTTATTTAAGCAAGACGATCTAAATTTACGACATATTTATGATGAGCATGTTGGTTCCGATATGACGTTTGAGAAATTCAAGGAAATGTGTGGAGGCTGCTGGAAAGACAAATATGGTTTTTTAGTAATCGATAAAGAAAGTGATTTGGATAAAGGCAGATATCGGAAACTTTTCGATCACTATATAATATAGAATCACCATTAGTTGATCTGCAGTTGTGTGATTAACAATGAAGCGTGATCATATTACTTCTGAGATAATTAAAGCTAGTAAGGCTATTCGAAAGAAACAGCTTGCTATGCGGATGGGTCAGGCTGAAGCGGAAAACTTGTTAGAAAAACAGTTTAAACCAATTACAGAACCGCTTCAGAAAATACTCAAAACAGGAGGAATTAAACAAGAAATTGACACCGATGCGATAAAATCTGAAATTGCTCAGGATCTTAAAAAACGTTACAAACTCCCCTGACCGAAATATCGAAATTGGAAGCGCCACCTGCTCCCTCACAAACTTCAGACCAACTAACACCTCAGAGAAGAAAAATTCCAGTTAGCAGACGTCTGGTCGAAACTGACGTTGACTACGATCCTTTCACAGAAGAAGAGAACCAGGAGATTCAAACTGAAAAATCGTTCCAACAATTTCGCGATGAATATCGGTCAATGATTGAAAAAGATCCTGAGCGTGTTGACGAATACCTTGAACAGTATCAGATGACGCCAAGAGTATATATAGATGGTTTACTTACTGACACGAAAGGCGAGTATGATACAACAACGGGTGTTCATTTTGATCCGGTTCTTAACAAATTGAAATTAGGAAATTCTATATTAGATATAGATGGCAAGGACCTTATTGTTGGTGGCATACGTTATACAGGAACTGCGGGGCTCTATGAATTAATTTTTAAGTCTCAACCAATTGGTTATAACAAAGATGATCTAGATCGCTATCGTGATATACTAAATCGCACAAATGTGCACCGTCGTGGTTACGATCCCAAACAGCAGATTAAAGGAAATAGGGGAACCAAATATATTGAAATAATCAAACCGCTAACGTTTCGTCCAGGTGAAAGTATTGAAAGTGGTCGTACAGTTGTAGCCGAGTTGCCAACGCAGAGTCTAAGAACAAGCGGTAAGATTCAAGGGAAAGGTCAGAAAATGTTAGTTAGCAATAGAGCTTACCAATACGTCTACTGGGATGATATAAATGAGCTTGTCGAACGACTCAAGTTATTAATAGCATCCGAGCAAGCGGGTCATACAGGACATAACAACGAAATCGCTTCAATTATCGAAGAATTAAAAGAAGCAGGTGTCATATAGAATGACCATCGACAAGTTTGGACGTCATTTAAATGTTGTGGGAGTACACATCAAACGATAATCGATAAATTTGGACGTCATCTAAGGGGTGAAGTGGGTGAAATACATTCCACTTTTCTACCTCGTACATCAGATGGAAACTATGATGTGGGTGGTAACCGTTTGTGTAATATTCAAGATCCGCAAGATAAACAAGATTGTGCTACTAAAAATTACGTAATTGTGCAGGTTGAAGAAGTTGGTAGTCATTTTGACACAATATCGAGTGAATTGACGGATGTTCACTGGAACAAAGTCCAACCTTTGCAATGGACTGTCACTAGCTTGAAAAGTATGGTGGAGAAACATGAAAAAGAAATTAACAACGTCCTACTTCTGGAAAATAAAATGAATGCACACGTACAGAACAAAATTCGAGATAGTGAGAGCCAGTTAAAACTGAAACTGGATGTCTTGGAAAACGGTCTTAAGAGCATACATCCAGATGATTTCACCAATAAACTTTATGCGCTTGAACAGCGAATACAGGCTAAATTAACAGAAGTGCGTCAACGTATAGAGGACATAGAGAAGAAATGAGTCGTATTAAACAAGATATCGTTAACGAACTACATAAACCTGCTAGAAGAAACTTTAGAAGACGTCGTGTAATTATCAAAGGATTGGACGACTTGTGGCAATCCGATTTAGCGGATTTTAAACTGTACTCTCGCGAAAATCGTGGCTACAAATACATTCTCGTTGTAATTGATGCCTTCTCCAAGTATCTGTGGACACAACCATTGAAAACCAAGAGTGCTGTGGAAGTTAAAGATGCTATGGATAAAATTTTGAAAGAGGGGAGGAACCCTAAGAACCTACAAACTGATGCAGGCAAGGAATTTTACAATCAATCATTCAAAGCGTTGATGAAAAAATATGAAATTAATCACTATTCCACCTATAGCGTAACTAAGGCTTCAATAGCGGAGAGAGCGGTTCGTACGTTGAAGGAGAAATTGTACAAAGAATTTAGTTTGCAAGGTAATTATAACTGGAAAAGTATTTTAGATGATATAACAAAACGCTATAATCACACAATACATAGAACCATAGGAATGAAGCCTGTTGATGTAACACTTGTCAAGGAATCTGCTTTGTTGTCAAGTGCGTATAATCGTCCTAAAGTAGCTGGAAAGCGAAAGTTTGCATTAAACGATGTGGTTCGCATAAGCAAACATAAATCGTTGTTTGACAAGGGATATACTCCAAACTGGTCAACTGAGTTGTTTAAAATTGCAAAAGTCCAGTTAACTAATCCTGCGACATATTTATTGGAAGATATGAATGGGGATCCTATACTTGGTAGCTTCTATCAACAGGAGTTGCAACAGGCTAAACATCAAGATGCATATTTAGTTGAAAAAGTTTTACGAAGAAAAGGGAGCAAAGTGTACGTCAAGTGGTTGGGTTTTGATAAAAGCCACAATAGTTGGATTGATAAAACTAATGTTTTGTAACATAGAATAAAAGTCAATTTATAGTTAAATATGTATATAATAAACATGTATAATAAAAGAAATTGTGTTTACAATTTTAAATTAAAAAACTTAAAAATTACATTTACTACATTTGTATATTGGCGGAGCTGGACCATCCACATGACAGTTTGATAGATTATGATGTTTCACACATAATCTGTAGTGGGCAAGTTTATCTTGCTGTTCTTTAGAAAGGGAGTTCCACATTGCTTCAATCCATATCGGGTGTACATAAGTTTTAAACACCCATATTGGTATCTGGGGAATTACACATGGTTGAATATCTCTTAAACTTCCTCCAGTGCTATCTAAATGTTGAATAACAAATTCCAATACTGATGAAGATGCCATCTGTAATAATTCTTTGTTTTACACACAAAATACATAAATAATAGTAAGTAAGGTTTACCATATATCCACTTCTTCCAGTAGACGAACGAAGGAAACAATATGTGCAAGCTTACTTAATTTTATAATGCCCCCACGCCAACGTATTCACACCATCCACATCAATGTACCGCTTATCATCATAAGGTGATAATGCTAACTTATTCTGTTTAATACTAAAAATTTTATGTTTAAAATTTCTAAAAAGGTTCTGGTCTCTATAAATCAATTCCTTCTCAAATAGACAATTTTTATAATCTTCAAAACTAATCTCCTTTTCCACAACATAGCTTTTTATACCTTTCGCTTTCTTTTTAATTCTACCATCTATTTTATTACAATACATTTTTGAACGCAATGCGATAAATTCTGTTTGGATAGCGCCTGCGTTCTCATCCTTAAAAAGCCCTAAAACTGCCTTATTTTTAAGTGGTAGGTTAAAAACGTTATTTGTACTAAAATTGGATGTATCAAATTTCGTCAAGTTTTCTCTGATTGTGTTATATAGATCATCTGTATAAATGTGTAATATAAAACTATCAGTGTCCATGTAACACAGCGTCACATTATCATTGTACAGAGGCTTTAAGAAATTATAATAAAAATCATACATTAACAACTTAGATAATTCTAGTACAGCGAAACCGACAAAGGTCGGTTTGCCGTATAAAACTTTTAACCTTTCCATCTGAATTGCAACTAAACTCTCATCGAATATTGAAACGTTCTTAAAATTTAATTTTGAAATATAATACTTTGCACCTTTTTTTGACCCACATTTTCCCAATGTGTCACTAGTTTAACATCTACACGTTTGTCTACATTTTCTAGACTCTTGCCATAACAACTGTTGTTCATTAATTTGTAGAAATCTTTCTCAAAATTATTTGTTGCTAGCTGTCTGAGCCGTGTATTCAAATCAATGTATCGTTTTAACCAATCAGATTGTTTAAATTCTAATACGCGATGAATTTTTACAACCTTAAGACCATTCTGAATTATCTGTTTTAAATTTCTGTAGTGGATGACATACTTTTCTTTATTATTTAGATCAGCTATCAGTTTTTTGTTTTGAAATTTAGAAGTAGGAGGTACAGTATTTTTAGCAAGAAATGGTAGATCATTATGTTTATCATGTAATTCTACTGGATATTCAACATCCACTTCTAGATAGTAACCAATATTTGCATCATCTGCGATGGTTAATACATCAAGTTGTTCAATTTCCACACTGCTAAGCCACCGAAAACCCGCATAAGGTAAATGCTGCGACATCGCCCATCCATACAAATTATTTGCATCCCAATATGCTATATAAGAAGATGGTGTATTAGGATCATAGTCGCGCATATATTTATTATTTGCTTTGGCATAGCGGTGTGAACATTGACTAATACCACCTCTAATGTTTTTCTGAATGAAATGGTGCATATCGATGTCAGTAAATAGCTCCAACTCAACGCGAGTATATTTCAACATAGCATCCCAAGTTAAGCCAGGGCTTGTATAATAATGCGCAGGATCGAGAGCATAGGTCTTACTACAAATTTTTCGGAAATTCTCAAAAATATCAGCTAGTAACAGAACATCAATTTTTAAATATAAGTTTGAATAGTCATGCAAATTTCGACAATTGAAAATATTCCAAACAGTTTGCGCGTGTAAATAATCAGAATCATTGATTTCAGTATTGGTTAAAGAATTAAAAAATTGATCTTTTGGTGGTAGCATTGTTTCTGACAGTTTATCATAGCAATCTATATATTGATATGGAAAGACCCCTTTTCTTCTAGCTAACAGAAACTTTTCATCTTCTGCAAAATGTTCTCGAATATGCACCATACTTTCAGGTGTCAAATTTTTTGCTAATTTGTCTATGGAGCTTGCCATGAATCGAAAGCTATCCAGAAATCTAAGTTTTAAATACACTGACTTTTCTACACCGCTCTTATCAACATATTTATCTACAATAAGACTCTTACTTAGAGAGATGTATTGCTCTTTATTTTGAGGAAGAATATCTATAGCTTCATAGTCATACGCTAAATCCTTGACAAACAAATGCAAATCGTATCCACTTAAGTTATGAAAAAATATTGGTATGAATTTTTGAATTTTAAAATTTAAATTGCATTTTGAATGAGCAGCCCCCTGAATACTCCACTTAAGTGACAATGATCCATCACCTTAGTATCATCAAGAGGTGATTGACAAATATGACATAGTTCAGAATTATCAAAAGCTATCTGCTCTTCTGAATTTAATGGTATCATGGGTTTTGTGTGTTTTAAATACGTGTTGTAGATGTAGTGTGCGTCTTCTGTTAATTTTGATATGAATACTTTGGACTGTCCAAACCGGTATATGTAACAAATTTGTTTAAGGCAGGATTGAATGAACAAACAATTTTGTATGCAAAACTGTAGGGTACATGTATGTGTGAAGCATTCGGCAATGCTCCATCTTGAATTTGTTGTAAAATACACTCAAAATCTGCATAGATGACAAACGGAACTGTTAATTGTTTTTCATAACTCGTGAATTTCAAGATATTCTCTGGAATCATGTCTCCCGTTTTACATTTTTTAACTGAGTGGATGGTAGAATAGAACAGATTTTATTGCAATCATATTGCGAATGATTATTAAGAGCTTGTTGTGATGGAAACTAAACATCCATCGCAAAGGTATACTGTCCCCTTATGATGAGATAGCTGATGTGAGATTAATCTTGATAGATTTTTAATTAGTACAAAATGTGATTTTGAACCTTCGTCAACATATAACAAATTTATGTGGGTGTTTCGTTTTAAGTTGGTATAGTGAATTGGTCCTACTACTGTAAAGGAATTTGATTTAGTATCTTCTTCCAGACCGTAAACATTTATACTTAAATTATTCATTTCTTCGATTTTTGATATATCTTTAAGCTTAACCGGAAATTCAATACCTTCTAAATTTAGCACTGTGCTAAAATGTGGATAAGATGTAATTCTATCAGTATGGGTAGTAGCAGGATGTAATGCAGCAGTCAACGACCAAGCAAGACATTTATCATCGTGAGATTTTATATTGATGCACGCTTTTTTGGTCTCAATATTTGGCGGAAGCTTTATATAAGATGACCCTTCTATAGGTTTAAACGAATTTAGATTAACTTCTAAATGTGATATTTTAGTAAAGGCAAATCCAGAATCTTTTCTTGAAATTCATCACTTTTAGTTTTTATAACATCTGTCAACTGATCGTATACATCCTCTAGAACTGTGGATTCTGTTACAACTACATATTTTGTATTGAAGGACTTTAATTCGATATGCTCTTCATCATTAACAAATTTGGCATAAAAAGCAAATAATTCTAATTGCACTTTTAAAGAATTTAATTGAGAAATGTTGTTATGAATTAATTTACATACTTTAGTTCTAGTTGATTCTAAGAACGTAGAAATATCTGTTTTATCAGAATCTAAAATTCTGTAGCTAGCAATACGATTTTTGAAACTAGTTTGGATCTTATATACACCTTCCTCCAAAATTTGTGCAGTATTTGCAGCGTGTATCTGAGAGCGTAAATGGTTTTTGTATTGTCTTTGATTAATAAAAGATAAATTGCAACATTCAATACTTGCCGAGACCTCCAAACGTTGTCTTTTCGTCTCCCTATCAACGTGCACACATGTTTCCAACGTTCCTCCACATTTTTCACACAAATAGTCTTTGTGTAGACGATCGATGTGTCTCTTTAGATTACTTCTTCTGGTGAAAACTTGAGAACAGCAACCACAAATTATCGGTGTTGTTGATGATGTTGAAGGATGTTCAAGCTCCGCCATTATATCTAAAATACGCTAGAATATATGATGAAAATTTAAATCAAGTTTCGTTAGGTTTACTAAAGACACGTCGTTGAATATAGTTTGCGTAAGAATGAGTCAGTTCAAAACATTCTTTCAAAGTATACACTTTAAACAAAGGTTCTTTTATACATATACTGCACCAACTATCACAATCTTGTACATACTCGTAAAGGACACTTGACAGTACTGGATAGTGTTCTTCAATCAAGATGGGATTAAATTTTCCAGTAAGTTGATAATTACACCTATAGCAAATGTTTACCGAATTGTATGTAAGATAGTTAAAACGTATACACAATTTTTCTTTAGTATAAAACGCTTTCCAATCTTTAAATGTCACTATATATAGAAATAAGTCAATATTATCTTTATCAAATTCGAAATTAAATTTAACCAATCAATATTGTTGAATGCCGTGTCAGGATCGGATTCGTTCAATGAATGTTTTAAAATTTTACTCCAAAGTAGTAGACGTCTTTTGCTATAATTTGCCAAAGTAAAGTCTTCGGAATTTCTTCTAATAACTTCAGAATGTTTCCTTCTAAGCCTATACTCTCAATAACTTTTTGATGCATAATTGCTTTAGCCACATTATACATGAACAACTTATATAAGAAATTTATTTTTAAAATGATGTAAACTGAAATAAATAAAAAAATTTATCTTTAGTTAACTTAATTTTAAATTGCTTACCTAAAAATGGGGAATGTTAATATTGCAGTTTCTTTGTCTCCGAATTTAACAACCTCTTTCAATACAATGGCATATGTCTTTGAATTGAAATTTTCTATGTGTTGGTTTGTGATCGCATTAACATAACGTCTTGGTAAAAATACCACATTATCTTCTAGTTCCAGTAATACTGTCTTACCATATCTGCCTTGTGTAATTCTCGCACTTAAAACTTTATACTTGGTATCTATTTCAAGTGTAGTCAATTGTCTGACGTCCTTAGTAAATCCTAACGCAACTTGGTTTAAATCTTCCATCTCGTAGCTATGCACAACAACTTCTATTTGAATAATATGCATTCGCAAACCATCTTATATATGTTTACCACTACTTACTTTTTCTAAATTAAACTGCACTTACTGGTTTGGTTGCGCTTTGTCCTGCAGCTGCAACAACCTTGTATGTGGATAGATATTTTTATTGATTTAATATCGATAAATTTTCAACATCTTCACAGAATATGGTTTAAATGAACCAGCTAGATTATTTAAATATTAATTAAGCAATTGTTTGCTATCCAATTTATTCTTCTTCGTAATTCATTCATAAAAATTTGTGTTAAAATGAAGTGCAATCGCGCGTTAAATAATTACAGTTCCGCAACAGTGCAGGAACTAATTTAATTTTCACCAAGATGGCATCATCTTATTACAAAATTCCTAATATAATGATGAAGTTTAGACACAAAATAAATATCATGCGTACACTTAATAAATAGATTATTTTGAATAAAAGGTTTTAACTTACGTTTGTAATCGACGTCAGTAACGATGTTAAAATTTGCATGTTAGTGGTGAGGGGTTAATTACATTGAAAACAGTCTGCTGCATGTATTATTAATATTAAAATAATGCGACATCTCTAACTATTGTTCAAACTGTTAAAAAATTATTTAATTGTTTTCACAACCTGTATATTTCATATGAATATTTAAAAATAAAGATAGCCTTCGATTCAATTCTGATTGCTAATTTATTCCTTAAGCCCGCCAATTAAATATTAAATTTATGACATTGAAGTCAGCAGGCCTCTGTATGGATGTATGATACATTCTTCAGTAATTGGATATGCAAATTGCTAGTGCATTCGAAGCGAGTATACTTTGTTGCAATTCTTACATCAAAAGCAATCTGTCTGCGTCATATATTCTGTGTACACTACATTGTAACGTAATTCATGTTATTTTTGCGTGAACTAAAATGAAAAATCGAGCCGTTGCATTAATGGTTGGTTTAAAATTAAACATGCCGTTTATTTTAATGACATTGCGATCGGTCAGAGACGGTAACCTATATTATACATATTTGCATAATTATCCGAACTTCAGCTGCGTTATATGTTTTTATATTTTTTGTTTTAACATCAAAAGGAATCTGTCTGCGCCATATATTCTGCGTACACTACATTGTAACGTAATTAATGTTATTTTTGCGTGAATTAAAATGAAAAATCAAGCCGTTGCATTAATGGTTGGTTTAAAATTAAACATGTCGTTTATTTTAATGACATTGCGATCGGTCGGAGACGGTACTCGGTAGGAGGCCTTATTATACATATTTGCATAATTATCCGAACTTCAGCTGCGTTATATGTTTTTATATTTTTTGTTTTATATTTTAAAGTATAAAAAGCGGCAACAGTATTCGAATATTCATATGTATTCAGAAATACAACAATGGGTAAGCTTATCTGTAATATTTCATATGTTGTTTTGTTAGAGTTTCTTTTTTATTACAGCAGAAGCACAAATACATAGTATTTTGTTGAGGGTTTTACCCGAACATGTAAAAGTATGTAAAATTTTATTTTATTATCTAAATTATAACACCATTTTTATAGTCAATGACGAAGATGGTATTGATAGGACCACCACCCATACCCTCAACACCGCCTCCCGGATTCAAGGATGTGGGGGCACACGAGGGTCACCACCTAATTTGGGGGTGGTGGATAATTTAGTGGTGGTGTGGGCGTACCCCTATAATGGTATGAATTTTTGTATTTGGTTAATGTTTAATGTTAATTTTTTCGTTCTGTTGCAACCCTAATGCTGTGTGAGTATTAAAGCCTTCTTGAAACATTCAAACTGAAACTTTAATTTCATGTTTTATAATGTCACATTAAGCAGTTTATCCTTAGAAATCTTATACTTAGAAATAAAAAGAAAATTCATATTACGCTTAGTCGCTAGATATTTATTAATTAAGGTTTTCTTGTTACAGATTGATAGTATTAATAAAAAAGATTTTTATAACAACTGTATTACTTATAGTTAATATAAAAGAAAAGATATATTTATAAACATAAATTGTTAAAATCGTTTTTGAAATGTTCAAAATGAAACAGTAATATTTCAAGCATAGAACCGCTATATTCCGAATTCCATCCAATTTGATTTTGTTGTCCTGGACATAAAAGGTTGACTGCGTAATCTTCAAGCTTCCCAGCGACAGTTTCTTTATTTTCAAACAAGTAGATGTAATAAATGATTGTAATAACGTAGAAAATCTAGGTTTGATAATCGTTGTAGTCTTTGATTTACCAGAGGTGATAGACGTAACAACGTTACAATATCTGCTTTGCACAACGTTAATGTTGTACCGCGACATTCTATGTACAGGCTGGTTTGAACAACTTGCCAGTATAAATTAATCTTACTGTAACTATTTCAGCTGCTTTATATTCCAGCACGTTTTGGTCACAATTTTTATATTTTGATGTGGTGTGCTCTTTAAAATGATCACTATATTTGAGAAATTCTCCCAATCAAAACTTGTAAAACTTATTCGACTTTTATTTCTGCGTATTATGCTTACTGCTGAATAAAACCTCTAGCTGGACTGAAGCCAACAGATATTGAATACGATCGACTTATAGGATAAGATACTTCATTGACGAGTCGTGTCTCTATTTTAATTTCTTCTTCATATTTTTTGTAACAATTTGTCTAACAAGTCTAACGCTTCTAAAGATGAAAACGGTTCAACTGATATGTCACAATTCATTTTAAACACAAAGACGTAAACACTTACAAACAATCTTTGCAACTGAAGCCGAATAC
>CM043015.1:214898038-215019864 GCA_023690525.1 Holotrichia oblita
ATAAAATGGTAGTCGCACAACACCTTTCCGAACGTGATTTGGTTTCACGACAAGCAGCATTAAACTCCTTCAGAATTTGTCTCCTGGCGCAATTGTGTGGTTCAGTGATGAGGCACATTTTCACAGCGATATCAATCCCAGGGAAGTTCGGATCGGGTCACAGTTTGGGCTGCGATATCAAGTGTAGGGATTATTGGGCCACATTTTTTCGAGGCAATTTCTTTCTGCCAGCTCTTGAAAATATTGCTGTTGGCGAAGTATGGTTTCAGCGAGATGGAGCGACTGCCCACACATCACGAAATTCAATGCACGTTTTTGTGTGAATTTTCCAGGGCGATTTATCTCCAACAAAGGTGACATCTCGTGGGCCGCACAACTTCGCCAGATTTAGGCCCATGTGATTTTTTTATGGGGCTATCTCAAATCGAAAGTCTATAACAACCGTTCTGCAACTCTAGAAGCATTAAAAATAATATTCGTGATGAACAGCCAACATACCGGTTGCTATGCTGGAGAGAGTCCACTTGCACTTCAGAAATCTGGCACAACAATGCATCGACAGCAACGGTGGACGCTTGCCAAATATTCTTTTTAAAACTGTTTAATATCAAACTTCCCATGTTAGTGCATAAAGCTAATAAAAGAGAATCTTAAAATGTACAATGTATACTTTTATTTTTTACCTTTGAAAAAAGAAAGTTTCAGTGCCGGACCCTGACACATACACTATAATCTACGTGTTTGACGTAAAGTAGTGTACCAATATGGCCGACCTGTGCCGTTTTAGCCATGTGATAGCGTCTCCCTACTTATTCTATCTCAATGGTTTTATGTTTGACATTTGCAAAATGAGACGCTTTACGCTTAAAAACTTCCAAAATGGTGAGTCTTCAACTTAAACTGTAAGAAATTTACTGGACAAAACAACTCGTTCATGTCCTCTTCCAGCGCGCACGGCCGAAAACATTGCTGCTGTTGCCCAGAGTGTGCGTGAAAGTCCATCAACATCAACTCGTCATCGTTATCAGGAACTAAACAATTCTCATACTTCTCTGAGAAAATTTTTGCATAACGACCTCGGTATGAAGGCTTACAAAGTTCAATTAATGCTATGCATGCCTCATGACCACTGCTCATGACCATCCGATGCGTTTTCCGTTCACCCATGGGGCTGGAGATGGACATCTTTACCGAAAAATCTTTTCAAATGAAGCCCATTTCCATATTAGAGGTTATATCAACAAACAAACTTGTCGTATTGGGGGAGAGGGAAGGGGCTCATAAAATCAAAGGTCATCATTGAGAACCCCATCCACCCAAAACGAGTGATTGTTTATGTTAGAGTTTGTTAACATTCAAATATATTAGAAAGCCCGCCAAATATTCACTACCTGTTCTTTACTAAGTATAAAACATACAGCGCCGTCGGTCGGCGGTTGTAGCAGTCAATGTGGATGTGTTTGTTCGAAATGTAACTGTACGTCGTGTTCACTCTTTTTTACTTAATATAGTTGTTATGTACTAATTGTTGTTCACATCAATAACCTTTATATAATTCCACAAAAACCAACTTTAAAACCAATAGTTTAGTGCCGATTTTAGCACGGTGGCATCATTGAGTAGTTTTTCTTCGAAAATTAACAATGAGTCGCCGTTACGCTCAATAGCGACCGTTGCCATGTCATGCTCAACGAATTTTTGTTTCCGCAAATTGAAGAGGATGACCTGCACGACGTTTGGTTTCAACAGGAAGATGCTACTTGCCACACAGCCAACGTAAGCATTGAGAACTTTTATGCAACCGTTTTCGAAAATCGAACGACGATATATATTTTGTGAGAAGCCGTTAAGGATAGATGTTTAGATTTAAATTTAGAGACCATTGAAGCTTTGAAATGTGAAATCAAAGTTGCCATTCACCGAATTCAAGCCCAAACAATAAAAAAACCCTATATGGAGTGAATGAATAATATGTGGTCACAACTTCAACTTACAAATAAACAATTGTAAGTTTCTAAATGTTTTCGAAAGTTTAAAAATATATAAAAATAAGTTATGTGTAATGAACTGTGACAATGGCCCTATCCTGCATTCCTCATTGTTTTCGTTAATCGGAAATTAATGATGCGTATCGGATTGACCGTGCATAACATTTTAGGTTACCTGTTATTTGTAGGTGTTATTTTAATTTAGTTTTATTATCGCCTTGATAATGACAGCATCGCGGTTGAAACGCGTCGGTGTTTTAGTTAAAACTTGTTTGGTGTTTAGTGGGTTAAAATGTTTCGTGTTCTACTTCTGCACCAACAGATCCAGTGAAAAACTTATGTAAAGGTAGGTCATTTACGAAAATAAATAAAAGAGGTCCTAGGATAGAACCTTGGGACGACTAATACAGCTGCTGCCATTTGATTATTATAACATAAATCGGTACATTGGCCGTGTTCAGTTAGGACATTGGTTAGTTACCGGTAGGCACCGATGAGTGAAATAGCATGCGTCGGTTATTTACCGGTTAGTTCCACTGGTCACCATTTTTCTCACAGCATTTAAAATACGGTTAGGTGAGTATTTACCGGTTTCTTTACCTATCGAATCATTTTACAGGTGACCCATACATACACATGCTTATTTAGTTTCGCTTACCGGTAACAAATTACCAGGCATTCACCGGTAATTTACTGAAAAGCTGACTGAACACGCCTATTGTGGCCATCCACTCAAGTACAATGGTTTTACTTAATACCAAAACCCACGTGACCTATCTTTTAGATATGCAACCTATTTAACAGTATGGCAATATTTAAAAATAAAATTCCAGCAGAAATTTTTATTTACATATTGACAATTAAAATTTTACAGGTTAGGTTTATGTTGTAAATAATAACAACTATGTAACGGAAAAATAGTTACAATAATTGTTGAAAGTGGTTTCCGTTGTTATCTAAACAAATAGAGGCAAACAGAGGCGCATAAAAATGGTTAAATATCGACTTTGCAACTTTTTGGTTAGACAGCTTAGGGATATTTATTTGGGTACCAACATCAGGTGGATTTTGATTATTAGATGCTTCTGACCAATCGCATACTGCTGTGCCTATGAGCTTTTTTCGCCGATTTAATAAGAAAAAACATGATTTTGCTAAGAGCCGTAGTATTAGATTTATTTTTCAAGTAGCCCCATGCTTGGCAATGCTGATTCGGGAGTAATATAGTTTATAATTAGAAATCTATGAACTGCATTTATCAGAATTTTTCGTAGCGATACGATCCGATACTAGCCGTTCATAATGCGCTTCACCCTTTTATAGTACGCGCTTGAGGTTGTACCGATGCTTGAGCACGCGATTTTGACGTAAATGTCATTACAAATCTGTCAAAATCACGTGCCCAAGCTTCGACACAACCTCAAGATGACGTAACAGATCGAAAGTTGACATTGACATATGGGAGTTAGTAAACATGGAGTATTACTCGATAGAACAACACATCCTGTTTGTCAAACATTATTATATATCAAAATGATGAAAGTTTGATTGCCACTATTCGTAGAGTACGTCCAATATTCGGTTGAGGGAATGTTCCTAATTCATCTACTATGAAAAGAATAATCAAAAAATTTAGAGTACTGGTTCGGTTACTGATGTGAAAAATACAACACGAGCTCACAGAGGTCGCTCAGATTAAAACATCAAAATTCGTGAGTAGCTATGACCGAAAGTTCAGAAACGTCGATTTGACATCGTGCACAAGAATTGGACATTACAGCAATTACCTACCTTTCAGTGTAGTTCAGTAAATTTTTGCTGTACTGAATGATAACAAACGCAATTTAGCAGAAAAGTGTGCATGGTGCACCTTGTATTTGGTCGAAATTAATTGAAATAAAGGCCTTGAAGTTTACATGATAGCATTGGTTTAGTGCTGCCATCTAAGGAGTAATGAAAATACATATTATAGTTAATGCAATATTAAAGAAATCCAATAGAGTTCGCCACCAGTTACAGCCGTGAATTTTGAATGAACTTGATAGATTATTGTGTCTACAGCATCCTCAGCGAAATTTCATCGCTTTTCTTCTATTTAACAAAACTTTATCGATAGTTACTGCCGAAAGCAAAAAAAAAGAACTTTCGTCGTGTCTAAATCTGGCTTTATTTAGAAATGTCATTAGTGTCAATGTCAGTATTATACGAAATGTCAAAATGATAAAAATGTTGAAAAAAAATATGACGTTTTCATAAACAATCTTTAATGTAAAATTTTCGTTTTATTTTATAGTTAACAAAAAAAAGAAAAATTGAAGACGTAAGTGGCTCTTACATGAATAATTGTTAAAACAATCGCGGCATTTAATACCGTTATACACAACAAACAGTTGACTTTTCTATTATGACCGGTTATAAAAATGACGTAAAAATGTCCAAAGATATTTTGCGCAAGCAATAGTTATAACACGAGAACGTATAAACATCTCTAGCACAATTTATTTCTACAAACACGCTGAGAGACTCTGTATATGTTATGTAGGTTTTAGACACCAAGTCTATACGAACTATGCCCATCCCATATGTTTGTTTAAATTATTTAACGTTATTGATATTCATACATTACGTATGTATAACAGAAAAAAATATCGCGGAAGCACATAAAAAGGAGTCGTCAGTGCACTCGGACGACACAACACACGTCCTAAATCGGGAGCTACGAATGCCAAAAAAAAACATGGCGTTTTTATTGTGATATGTTCGTCGATGTTTATCTCGCATTATACCGGGATCAAGCATTACGTGGACGCATTTATACGATAATCAAGCGCGACCAATATGTTCTACACGGATAAAACACTGTGCGTTTTCTTGTTTTTCGCTTTAATTCCCGGACATATTTGCTCGGCGCGAATTAAATACCCAACTGTGTTGATCAGCATTCTCGCCAGGAATAAGGCGCACACGTTGCCCTATTTCTTATCGTCGCTAGAGAGACTGAATTATCCGAAAGAGAGGATTGCTTTACGGTACGTAGATAGGTTTGTGTGGATTTTTTTTTACTGTACCGAACTAACACTTCCCGCTACAAAATTGAAATGATAACAAATGCTAGTGCCGGGTGTGCTCTCATTTGTTTACATTTCTACCGTTTTACACGTTAAACGTGAATATGAGGTTGACCACGCCCCGAATCTCTCTTCGTGCGACGAATCATTACGAATCGTACGGCGGGTATTTTGAAATTTTATCTCGGGTCGTTTGTTTTATGTATAGTTATAGAACGGATATATTTTAGTTTTCTTTTCTTAAATTTATCTATATTTATTAAATTTAAGGAATTTTTTTTTTATTACAGCCTTGATGATGTTTATATCACGTTATTTATTGGTACTTTCTTGATTTTGAGCTACGTTGTTCTTGTGCAATTTTAATTTAGTTCCACTACAAAACAAAAATAAAATTGTGTATTATTATTAATTAACATTACTGTTTATTATGTAGGCTCTTGTTTTTTTCTATTGTTACTAGTTTATGTTACATAGAATAAATACATAATGTATAAAGGTATTAACTCAAAGTTTTAGCCTTTTTGATTTTCAACTTCTGTTTATATTATAAACCGTAGAATCTCTTACTATCTGTGTAAAATGAAATTTCTTTAATTGTGGGGATATATGAAAAATATTGTAGGTATACAACATATGTAGGAACATTTGGTACATAAGAAAGTATGAAGAAAAGTCAAGACTGAAAGGGCTACAAGTGAAATTTTATTTTAGTCATAAAACTCAGAAAAATGCTTTTCTAATTTATTTACTTAACAGGAAGTAAAACAGGAAAGAGACGATTTGGAAGAAGATGTAGGAAGAAGGAACCTTTTTTACACTATAATTTAAGTAAAAATGCCTTGGAGATTTTAATTTATTATAGGTTAATGGGAATGAAATCAAATTTTTTAACGTATTTCTTTCAATCGTGATATTTATAATAAAAATTATATTGTTAATACTTCTTTCTCTTATCTGACTTGCAATAGCAGTCAAATTAATGAGTAGACTCACACCAGAAATAATCGAGAAAGGAAAGTTCAGTATTACCCACAGTGGCCACATTTTACGCCCTCTATGAAAGTAGTGGAACTAAAATTGCAAAGCGCCTTAATTCCAATTAAATTTGTAATCTTTGTCAATTAGAAATGAAATAATTTGCTTTTTCATTACATTTCCCAAAAAATACAACTTTTTGATATTGGAAAAAACACAGCAAAAAGTCATGTACTTATGGGAAATGTAATGAAAAAACAAATTAGTTCATATTTAAATACAATTCGATATATTAAATATGGCTTGCAATAAAATCTCGTACACCTAATTTTACCTAGATTGATTTCACCTTTTTGTGACATTTCTAATTTGACGTTTTATTTTCAAAATTACACCAAAGTATACTACGTTTATAAGTCAGCATAACCTCTATGCATACTGTGTTACATCTGTCAAATCTAAAGTCAGCTTACATTGAAAAATAATCCTCAAAAATGAGTTTACTTGACATCAAGGTGTACGAGATTTTATTGCAAGCCAGTGATATGGAAATCAGTGCAGTTTTTCGCCACTTTTAAATGAAAAAAAGAAGAAAAATACAAGTCTGATAATATATATGCTTTATTTTCTTTGACTATTTGAATACTTATTTTGGCAATGTAAAAATACTAAGTCAGATTTACATATTCTCCTTGATTGGCCACTTAGTAAACAGCAATAAAACTAAAATAAAGTGAAATACACTGGAAGACTACAAACAAAAAACACAAGGTAACTCGGCAACAACTAATAAGCAAAACAATGTATGGAGAATGTCAAATATCAACCATAACCTGACCATAACACGGAGGTACCGCTACCAACTAAAATTTACCGAAATTTGATTCAAATGTGAAATATTCCTAAACAAGTGCATCAGCGCCTCTACTACTTTCATAAGAACTAAAAATGATTATTCAGCCAATGTAATTAAACTTCCCACCCCATGACTCACACTTAGGTGTTCCCTTGGCACTTTAAAATTAAAAAAGATGAAGAAAAAGGGTCTGACAGGTAACAAAAATATTAAATATATAGGGATAGGAAGCGGGTGCAATATCTGAAATTGGAGGTTAAGCTGGTGCAAGGTGGGTCCAAGCTATCAACCATATTTTGAAGTTTCTCCCGTGACAAGAGGGGGGCTAGCTTGGAAACAAAAATATTAAATATATATGTATAGTTAGGAAGGCGGTGCAAGCTCTAAAATTGATACCCTCCCCTGCAATTAAAACAAAAAATTTACTCAACTAGAGGGGTGCAAGCTATTATACATGTGGTGCAAGAGGGTGCAAGCTTGGTGCAAACTTTTTGGATAGGTATTAGCCCGGTGCAAGCTTGAGCGGAGGGGCAACTTGATGGAGCCACTTCAATAGCTGCGAAGCCAATGTTAATTGCGTTAAACAGTGGCGGCTCGTACGTTATTAAAGAGGGTGCGCACAAAAACAAAAGTTACCTATTTTTTGTACAGGGTGCGCCACTAATAGAGGTAAGCGGCTGTATCTCGGAAACTATTTGTCCTTGGTTCCGCGAGAAAATTATTTTCAAGTTCCAGATTTTACTGCTAGGTGGCGTAACTGCTATGTTCAAATTTAAAATTCCTATTATCTCAGAAAATCGCCGAATAAGCTATAACTTTGATATCATCAATTGAAAGCTCATTGAATACCAGTTTTTTTTCGTGACATTTTTTCGTATCTGGCATAATAAGGGAGAGAAATTAGAGGTCCCTTTCTGGAGTGGTAACTTTTTACGATTTTCTTAATTAAATGGAACGATATTATTGCGTTAATAGGTTCGTAAGCGGATTTAAATTACACATATTTTACTGAAAACCGCATCTCGATATCTCTATTTGTTCCCAAGTTATCGCAAAAAAAAGGACTAGCAAGCATAAAGATAGATACAAATGAGTCAGGCAATAATAACTTTAAAAAAAAGTTGGCTTTGCAAAACATTGCATATCTTTAATGACAAAGAGAGTATTTACACGTTGCTGTATCCACATCGCCATCATTTCGGAAGAACAGTTTTTTCCAGGCTTGGTTCAATGATTACGTGCCATGGAAGTTGAATGGTTCATTAATGTTGATGATATTTCTATATTTCTCATATTCCTTACAGTTCTCCACGAAGTTTTTAATGTCCGCATTCATTTTCCTGGCAAATACAATAATTGCTTTGCTCGTTCTTGCATTTTAGCGATCCCAAAATGGTTTGCATTTATTTGTCTTAACATTTCCATTCTTAGTGTACTAAGCACAATGATTTTGTCATTTACAAATAAAAGACTTGCTTAATGTACCATCCTTCTTGATTTCTTCTTTAAACTGGTCTTTCTTTTTATCACTAATACTTAATATGTCTTTCTATACTATGTAAAATCTCCATAAAGAATGGTTCATCGTTTACTGTAGATATCCTTCATGAAATTTCTAGATAACAAATCTGCTATTAACATATCCTTTCCCGGAATATATTGGACATCTAGATCATATTTTAACAACTTATTTTCATTCTTTGGATACTAGTTGAATGAAAGCTTTTTTCATTATGGCACAACATACATCGTATATTAAACAATATTAATTTGGAAATGACATTAACCTGTGCACCAGTATCTATTTTTACTTGGACATTTTTATTTTCTATCTTAATTGTTTCTAACCATTCTTTCTAAACTATCTTGTTCTATTTCTTGTACAAATTTATATTCATACACATATGTATTTTGATAGTGGTTATATTTCTTGCACTGGTTGCAATGTCTACCATAGGCTGGACATTACTTATTTGGACTATGTGTTTTCCCACACCTTATACATTTAAATTCGTTGTTCCTCTTTTCAGTCTTCTTATTCTTTTCTTCATAATTTCTATTTATCTTTTTCTTAATAACTTCAATTTTTTAACCTTTGTTGTATGTACTTCTTTGATTTGTGCAGTGGCTCCGTGCCACTAAGCTGAAATTGCCGATAAAAGGAAATCGTTTCGATGCCATCCCGGTCTTCCAAAAGACTTCGACCGCCATACTAAAGGCCATTCCAGCCGATGAGTATAAAAAAAAATGGCTCGAAAAATTTGTTGAACGTTTCTGTGCTGTATTGACCTAGAAAGAGACTTTTCCTGAAGCGTTAAAGACGGCAAGAGTTATCCATATCTGACTTGCGACCAACTAGTATTCTACCTGTGCTGTCGGGGCTGTTGGAAATGGCGCTGGCAGATCATGCAGCTACGTGAGCGTTGTAATAGCTCCCTCAACACCATCTGCCTTTAGATCAGATTATAGTTGTGACAGTTTATGGTTTGACTTGACTTTTCTAAGGCATTTGAAACTATCAACCATAGCCTCCTGTTGACATTACAATGATATAGTTTTGGATGGTTCTACTGTAATTTTTTTTATAATTATTTACATAATAGAACGCAGAGTATCGTAACTGACGGGGATGCTTCCAGTCTTCTTATTATTCTGTTCCTCAGGGCTCTACATTGGGGCCTCTTTTATTCACAATTTAGACATTTTAAATGTTGAATTTTACTTCAACTTTTCATCTTAAGAGTTATTATGTTCTTCAAGTTTGAACGAAAATTAATGAATAATTTTGACATTTGAACTAACATCATTTTTCTTTTAATTTCAAGTTAACTTGTGTATACCTACATAGTTTATTTTTATTTTTACAGAATACGTAGCGATCACAACATTGACAACACTGTAGAAATTCTCGAGAAATGGATCATATCAGTCCAACATCAATATCATTCGATAAATAGCGAATACGTGGACAGTGATTCCTACAGCGACGAACAGGGACCTAACGATTGGTCAATGTTACGATTCGAAAACGTAATATCATTAAGACAATCCGCTTTGAACTACGCCAAAACAGCATGGGCGGATTACTTACTTGTAAGTCCAATTTACAAGTCACAATTTTATTCCTCCAATGTTTACTTTTTTTTTACAGACTCTCGACTGTGATGTCTTCCTTACCAATAAAAATGTACTGCATTACTTGATTGCCAAAAATTTAACAGTAGTAGCTCCGATGTTAAAATCCAGCGGATTATATTCGAACTTCTGGTTCGGCATGACCGACGATTATTACTATTTAAGAACCGGCGATTACAAATCGGTAGTTAATCGCGAAAAATTAGGCTGTTTCGAAACCAAAATGGTGCACACGTGCGTCCTCATCGACCTGAGGAAAATCGAATCCGATCATTTAACTTACGTTCCGGAGAATGTCGAAGGGTATGACGGTCCAAGAGATGACATCATCACGTTTGCCGTCGCCGCTAACAAATCGGATATCGCTTTAACCGTTTGTAACGAAGAGGTGTTTGGTTTCCTCATGATACCGCTCGAACAAGATGATACTATCGCTTTTGACATGTTGCAATTGACGAATGTAAAATTGGAAGTTCTGAATGAGCAAGATAAGTTGTACGTTAGAGATGATCTCCTCGAATATACTGTGCTACCCGAGAAGGATACGTTGGACTTCGATAAGATATTCATGATTAATTTATTGAGGCGTCCAGAAAGGAGGAAAAGGATGCTGGATTGTTTTGACGAGTTGGGATTGGACGTGACTATTTTAGATGCTGTGGATGGGAAGTAAGTATTCTACTATCTATACTACTTTAAGAAAATGTATCATGAAATAGAATTACTCGAAGTATTGATTAAATTAAAAAGTAATGCCCATGGGGATGATATGATAACCGCTGAGATGTTGAAGCTTTGCTATCTTACCATTCTTTCCTCCTTTGTTAATTAAATATTACTAATTCCTGTTTCTTAGAAAATGTTTTTCCGACACAATGAAAAAAAGCTGTTTTGTTGTCCATTCCAAAGCCTGAATTTCTCTGCTGATTTCAAAGACCTTCGTCCCATTAGTATTTTACCAGTGTTATCTAAAATAGTTGAAAAGAAATTATGAATCAACAATTGGGATTTAGTTCAGGTTATGATTACACAACCGTGTTATTCAATGTGATTTATAACTTGATATCGGCAGCTAACAAAGGAATACTTTCTGGCCCCTGCTGGATTTTAGTAGGGCATTTGATACCATCTATTTTGCGTGGAGTATTTCAAGGCTCTATCTTGGGACCACTTTTATTTATTTTTTATACGGTTTCATTCTATACTCACGTGCAAACTCCATATGCTGACGATTTGCAACTATTGTTAATAAAAGATCAAAATAGTAAGTATTAAGATTGTCGTTCTAGCGTCATCTAGTAAAGTATGTACCAACTTTTTAAGTACATGTAAAAACCGTGTAAACAATAAAAAAACTAGTACTTTCTTGTACTTGTTACTACTACTAAAGGATACTAAAATAAAAATTTTGCCAAGTGATGGTGGAGGAGAGTTTTGTGGCAACAATTTCGAAAATTGTTTGGTCGAACATGGAATTTTGCACCAGAAAACAAACGCGTATTCCCCACAGTAGAATGGTACAGCTGAACGCCTCAATCGAACAATTGTGGAAAAGGCAAGATGCTTGCTTTTTGACGCCGAAGCAGTTAATACTGCTGTATATTTAAGAAATCGTTCTGTAGTTAATGGCTTCAATAAAACATCTATTGAATTGTGGACCAACACTAAGTCACATGTTAGCCACATTCTCGGTTATTTGGTAGCAAGGTTATGATGCACATACCCAAAGAGAAACGGCAAAAATGTGATAGAAAGTCTAAGAAAACTCTCCTAATTTGTTATAGTGATAACGTAAAGGGATATAGGCTTTATGATTTAGAAACAAACCAAATTGTCTTGGGTAGAGACATAATAGCCGAAGAAGACCCAAATCAGGTGGAAATTTTTATAAATGAAGATGCACCCGAATTACCAAATTATATCTAGTAAATGATGATTTACAAGATATGTCAGATGTTTCTGGGACACTTCAAGACGATGAAGATGTTGACTATATTCCTGATACTCCGGAAGAGCTGCCCCAAACAGTCAGAACATCGGAAAGAGTTTCCAAACCGAAGAAATTCGACGATTATGTCAGCTATTCATGCTTGAAGGATAATGGTGATCCAATTTCAGTGGAGGAAGCAATGTCGCGACCAGATCGAGACAAATGGATGGAGGCCATGCAAGACGAGTTGCAGTCCTTTCATGATAATGAAGCTTGGGAATTAGTGGACGCGCCTGAATGTAGTGACAGTGATCGTGAAGTGTAACGCGAGGCTTGTAGCGAAACTTTTTCACCTATTGTAAAACATTCTACATTAAGATTATTGTTTGCTCTTTTGGTTAACACTAAACACTTGAACCCACTAAACACCAAAAAAGTTTTAACTAAAACACCGACGCGTTTCAACAGCAATGCTGTCATTATCAAGGCGATAATAAAACTAAATTAAAATAAAATCTACAAAAAAGGGTAACCTAAATGTTATGCACGGTCAAACCGATACGCATCATTAATTTCCGATTAACGAAAACAATGACGAATGAGGTATAGGTCCATTGTCACAGTTCATTACACATGACTTATTTTTATATATTTCTAAACTTTCGAAAACTTTTCTAGAGGTTGTATTTTATCTTTAGGGTTACCGATGAGACTTCGTAAACTAGTCCCAGAACTGTAAACTATTCTGAGATCTAGCTCTTTGAAGATTTTACTCAAACCTTTAGTGATAAAGGGAGCGTAAGGGAGGGTCACAACGGGTGAAGCTTTAACATCCTCTCGAAAAGTCGTAGATTCTTTCACAGTTTTCTTATAATTAAACTTCCTAATTAACTTATAGATATGCTGAGGCTGGAAACCATTACACTTGGCCGCATCTTTTATAATTTTGAGCTCTTTCTCATACCTCGCCTTGTTCAAGGGAAAAGTGAGAAGTCTGTAGACTAAAAAATTCAGGCTTGCCATTTTGTGTTGAACACAATGATGGGAATCTGAAGGAATGTAGCGAAGTGTACTGGTTTCCTTTCTATACACGTCAAACTTGTTATTTCTAATTACTAAAGTATCTAGAAAGGGTAGCTGACCGTTTTCTTCTCTTTCACAAGTGCACTTTATGGTTTCGAACCGATTATTTAATCTATTGAGAATATCGTCAATATTACATTTTTTAGTGTCAAATATAGCGAAAATATCATCCACATACCTCAACCAAACCCTAGGAAAGTATTCGCGCTCAGATTCTAAGTTCTTTTCAAAACGGCTCATGAAAAGGTTAGCCAAAAAGGGCGACAAGGAGTTACCCACTGCCGTTCCTTCCAGCTGTTCATAAAAATTTCCGTTGAATTGAAAAATGTTCTGTTTCATACAGATGTCAGTTAAGCGAATATATTCATGGACACATTGTTGACTCAAACTATTTCGAAGCAACAAGTCCTCGAGGTATGTCAAGGTGTCTGGAATCGGTACACTAGGAAAGAGAGAACTAACATCAAATGAAATCAATTCATCATCACACATCATAAATTCATTAAATAATCGGTTCGAAACCATAAAGTTCACTTGTGAAAGAGAAGAAAACGGTCAACTACCCTTTCTAGATAGTCTAGTAATTAGAAATAACAATAGATTAGAGTTTGACGTGTATAGAAAGGAAACCAGCACACTTCGCTACATTCCTTCAGATTCCCATCATTGTGTTCAACACAAAATGGCAAGCCTGAATTTTTTGGTCCACAGACTTCTCACTTTTCCCTTGAACAAGGCGAGGTATGAGTAAGAGCTTAAAATTATAAAAGATGCGGCCAAGTGTAATGGTTTCCAGCCTCAGCATATCTATAAGTTAATTAGGAAGTTTAATTATAAGAAAACTGTGAAGGAATCTACGACTTTTCGAGAGGATGTTAAAGCTTCACCCGTTATGACCCTCCCTTATGCTCCCTTTATCACTAAAGGTTTGAGTAAAATCTTCAAAGAGCTAGATCTCAAAATAGTTTACAGTTCTTCTGGGACTAGTTTACGAAATCAATTGTAAAGATTGTAATCAAAAATATATTTGGCAAACCAGGAGAGCAGTCTCAACTAGATTCAAAGAGCATATGGCTAATCTTAGATTTAATAGAATTGAGAAATCGAGCGTTGCCCAACACATTTTTGAAACAGATCACAACATCGATCATACGAATGTTAAATTAATTAGATAAATAAACAATTGTAAGTTTCTAAATGTTTTCGAAAGTTTAGAAATATTTAAAAATAAGTCATGTGTAATGAACTGTGACAATGGACCTATACCTCATTCGTCATTGTTTTCGTTAATCGGAAATTAATGATGCGTATCGGATTGACCGTGCATAACATTTAGGTTACCTGTTTTTGTAGATTTTATTTTAATTTAGTTTTATTATCGCCTTGATAATGACAGCATTGCTGTTGAAACGCGTCGGTGTTTTAATTAAAACTTGTTTGGTGTTCAGTGGGTTACAGTGTTTAGTGTTCTACTCCTGCACCAAGAGATCCAGTGAAGAACTTCTTTTGGTTAAAGTAAACTTGAAAATTTCTTATTTAGATGTAGCAACAGCGTTCCTTAATGGCGACTTAAAAGAAAAAATATTAATGACAATTCCTGAAGGTTTACAGTTAAAAGATACAAACAAGGTTTTGAGACTAAAGAAGGCAATTTATGGCCTTAAACAGTCTGCAAGGTCTTGGTGTGAAAGAGTTCACAATTGCCTTCATAATCTAGGTTATAAGAAATCACAGTTAGAACCATGTTTATGTACAAAAATGAAAAATAATGTAAAGACTATTGTGTGTATTTATGTAGACGATTTTCTAATTTTTTGAAATGATAAGGTTGAGTCAAATGATTTAAAAATAAAACTAAAGTCAGACCTTTAGGATTAAAGATTTAGGGCAAGTTAAGAAATACTTGGGAATGGAAGTTAACTTAAATACGAGGGATGGTTGTATTACTTTAAGTCGAGTCATTGTTCTACTTTATTTAATTTAATTTGAATATTAGTTTGACCAGTGGGAGTCAGAGCCGTAGCCAGCTCCTAATTCTTAGCAGGGCTGATTTTTCTTTCGCCAGGGCCCGTATTTCATTATACAATTTTGTTTTATAATATCGCATTCACATACGCGTTCAGGCAAAATTAAAGCATAAATGAACAGCTCAATAATGACGCAGGGTACAAATTATGAATTGAAATAACCAGTGCTCGATTTCAAAAAATTGAGGTGTCGGAACTACAACCTACAGGGTCCAGCTTTTAGCTTCTTAAAACGTTATTTAAACACCTAATACGTAATTTTAAAGTCTCACGTGTCCGACCTCTATTGATTACCTACCTACATTAAAAATAAAGCAACCTTTTTTTTAAGTGAGAGAGGTTCCGGAAAGCCGTTCCGGCGCGTTCCTCCTCAAATCGAGCCCTGGAAATAACTACCACCCTTAAAAGTAAGCCGCGCTTTAAAAAAAAAGTAAAAAACGAATACGAATTTTTTTTATAGGTAACAGAAATTATTGCCAACCAAGTCAAAAATATTAATCATTTATCTGGAACAGGACTCTCAAAGGGCTTAAAATATTTAAATTAAGTTTGACTATTTGGATATTAATTAATAGAATATAAATACAAAAAAAATATGTACAGCAGGCTAGAACATAAATGACGGGAACTTAAAATAGTTGAAGCTTCCTTTGCTTCCTATTATTAAATTTTCTTAGGAACAAATCGAAATCAAGACATTTCGTTATTTTCCACTCAAAAGCCAAATAAATTATATTGGCCATCCGGGATTGATTCATAGAGTACCGTTGTGGTCGGTTGATTGCTGCTAATGTTGAAAAAGATGATTCATTAACTGCAGTGCTACATCCAAGCCTATAAACGGATGCAAAATGCGCGTAAGTTTGTTTGAATACTTCCATTTGCTTGAATAGTTCGGTAAAGGTGTCCGCACCACACCATCACAATATTAGTGATTGCATTAATCACTAATGTTGTTCTCGGAGAACCTCTCATTTAATAAGGAGAGCACGAGATCTAAATTCTCATAATATACTGTTTGGTTTCTTTGGTGATTAATGGTATGTTCGCTTGTTTGACTTTCAGAGAGGACTTTCTCCGTAATTAAGTAATCTTTCATGGAAGTACTTAATTTTGTATCCCTTTCATGTGATTCGGCAATGTTGACTTTACCCAAAAGCTCATTTACATCATTTTCCAAACTCTGGTACTCCTCGGCTGACCTTAGTTTAGTAATTTCATTTTTTATTGATTTGATGATAAGACTGCCTTCTTTCAAACTGATTGTTCACGTTTGGAACGCAGAATCTGCAGGTTCTAAAAGCCCCAACAACTTTTTCATGAATACGAAAGCAAAACAAAAATCATATTTCAACATTACATTCGGTTAAGTGTGAAGTCCGCAAATTGACATAAATGAGCTTATTTTATTGTTTTTATTTTTAATGTGTGGTGGGTGCTTAGTTGCAGTGACTCCGTAAGCTGTATTACTTGTTTGGCTATCCCTGCAACTCTTGCAGTGTAGTTTGGTGTGTGTAAGTTGTGTTTAAATGGCTTTGTGACAGCATCATATCGCCTTTTATGATGCCGCGCTGTTAATCACTTTGCTCCCAACAGCGAATGGCAAGTCGATCCGGGATTAAACTCTCTGAAAAAATATCACAACGATAGTCAGCCGCCTAACCACTGCGGCCATCGACCCGTTTCTATAATACATTTATAAGGAATTGTAATTATTATTAATTAAATGGGTGTAAATTTTGGGCAGGGCTCAATTTTTTTTTACCAGGGCTTAGCCCTGGCCAGTCCCCCTCTAGTTACGGCCATGGTGGGACTGTTAATAAAAGATCAAAATAATATAAGTATTAAGATTGTTGTTCTAGCGCCATCTAGTAAAGTATATACCAACTTTTTAAGTACATGTAAAAACCGTGTAAACAAAAAACTAGTAGATGACTGGTAGTAAGAAGTAACCAGATGAAAACGGTTGTTTCACTTTGTTATCCGCAATATCTTTGTTTTTCTTACAATCGGTAATAATAATCTATAACAACTATATCATTATTTTCGATATATAGGTAGATAGTCAAGCTACCATTACCGCTATTAATGTTGACTTGGACATGATTTGTGATGTGGCAGCTCAACATGTCCTCGTTCTTAATTCATCTAAATCAGTTGTACGAATCCAGATTTTATCTTTATACCTGTGATAGAGAGCCACATGAACGTTATTATGTTTGACGCAAGATCCTGAATACCACATTATTTGGTTGAGGTTCTGTAATGGCGTGGGAAGGCCAATAGTTTTAAACTATGAATTATTAATGCCGATCGGTACATAACTGACATCCTTCAAGATCATGTTGTGCAATTTACGCCTTAGATCGGACCAAATTTCGTATTAATGCAAAATACCGCTTGATCCTACAGTGAATCGATACCATAGATTAGCTAGTAGGCAGTTATCTAGACTTCAATCAAGTAGAGCACGACCGGAACCTACTTGGCAGACTCTTGCAAGAACAAAGGCAACAGCCCAGAAGAGATAGGGTACCGTTTTGTGGAAATATGTTAAAAATTTGATACCTCCTATATCATTATCAACACTGTTTTCTGAAGGGGCAAAAAGCATCGAAACTGCTCTGTTTGATCTTACACAAGTCAGTTTAGAACTCCCGGCAAACAAAAGAATTTCTTGTGGTATTCTTCTAGAACCTTCTAGTCTTCGACGGCATCAATCATTAGCGTCTGCTTTTAAAGCTCGCTTCTAAAGTGTTACAGCATTAGAGGCATCGCTTTATCTTATTTTAGTTCTATTTATCCAATCCGAAGACTTGGTCGTAAATACTATAGTGTTCCTTGATTAGGAAAGTTTTTTTGGAATCATTGTATAGTATCGCCTTTGGGACTTTTGTATTATGTAAATGTACAGCTACGAGTAATAAATTTTGGTCGTTAATGTCATTGTAAGGTTAGAGGAAATTCTCACAATGTAGATTTTTGCTCTGATTGATTGATTGATTATATATTATATCATAAACCTGTAGTCCAAAATGTATGTTTCCATTTTAAAGTTTCGATAAAGAACCAGATGTCCGACAAAATTTAAACAGCGCCCTCTAGCATGTACGTCAGATATTAGATTGGTTCGAATTTGTAACCATCAGATTGGAGGAGTAATGTTTGCAAAATTCGGTTCAATTAAACGGAAGTTATAATTTTAAGCGTTCCTTCACAACAAAGTATTTTCTCCTCTCCTCCCCTTATTATTTGCCAAAGTATAAAATAATTGATATTTGTGATAGACATTAAGTTGGTAAATTTAGGGGTTTATCAAAAAAACATTTTATTCAGTTTTGTTCGTACCTCAGGTAACAACTTCAACATTTCTGTATACGTGTAAAGTTACCACATGACATATCAACGCCCAGCTCAAATTACTAAGGGTAAAAATTTGAATCTTGGACAGGATGTTGATTTTATATTGTAGACGTCAAAGGTTGTATATGAAAAAATTAAAAAAATATATTTTTATGGTCAAATTTTAATGTAATTTTCTAGGTAAAATCTAGTGAGCAACAGTTGTGCAATTTAATGGCCGAATTTGGCCTACACATGATTGTTTTTGATTTTGCCATTGGTTGTAGGAGGATCTGGTTATAGTAGGTGATATATAATGGCACAGTTAAATATAATATGTGTGTTATTGGTCTCTACATACAGGGTGGGGCATTAGTGCGAGGAAGTCCAATTACTCCTGTATTATAAGAGAAATGAAAATGATCCAAGAAGGTTGAAACTGCAACAATATTAAATAAAGTGGTTTAACAAAGTAAAGTATTATTTATTTTATATTACAAAATGTACCACAAAGTAACGGCTAAAACCATCGATTAATTACAGAATTATTTATTTTTGTGTATTTATTTTTATGGTCTCTCTATGGTCGTCATCAGTCAACTCTTGGTGCCGTTGCGCATACTATAGATGCATTTATTCTTCTGTTTAAACTGTATTGGTTCATTTAGATTTTTCATAATTCATAGTTTTAGTCCGAAAAAACCATTGCAAAAAATTTTCAAAAGATTCTGTTCTTAGTTGTCGTCTACTAGAGAATTGCCGATGATAAAGTGTTCTGGCGAGCAAAACATTCTTATTACTTCCTTCCAACACAAAAAACATATCAATCTATACTTGTAAACAGCAATAAAATTATTCTGTTATATCAAAACTTCAAGCTCGTTAATAGCATCAATATCAATATTCGCATCCAATTCTGTCCCTAATTATAATATAATAATAATAATAATAATATATATTTATTTCCGACAGGCATAACCCAAATACAGGAAATTAAAAATTGAAAGCGAATACAAAATACAAAATATTTGTAAGTTACATAGATAATCGGTAAAGTATGGCTAGAGAAAGAAAAAAGGATACATTACATATTTCTTATAATACCAAGGATATCAGAAAATGATGAAAAATTAATATCACAAGAAGCGCAAATCAAATTAAAATTATTACACATAATAGAGACTGGCGATCTGTACATCATATTGGATCTTGCTTTATCAGTATAAAATGTCATCTTATAGCGGGACGTTAATCTAGGAATATTAAAATTAATTCTATTAACAATCCATATACAATCTATTTTGTCTTGCAGTACATTATATAAAAATTTTATACTGTGAATAAATCTTCTACTTTCAAGCGATATCAAATTAAATCTTTCCAGCATGACATTATAACAATAACCTCTTTCAGGATAAAGACCGTCTGATACAAACATAATATATTTTAAGAACTTTCGTTGTACTCTTTCTATGTTGGAAGAATGAATATTGTATATAGGGTACCATACAATTGCCCCGTATTCTAATTTAGATCTAACAAAGGAGAAATAAAGTAATAAAAGACATTTAACATTTGTAAAATCTTTACAATTTCGGTAAATAAATCCATAACTACGGTAAGCATTTGCGATCATACCATTCACTTGTTCTATGAAGTTGAGTTTTCTGTCAAAGGTGATTCCCAAGTCCTTGACACTATTAACACGATCCAGTACAGTATTACATATCGAATATTCATACGCAATTGCAGTATGTTTTCTTGTATAGGTCATTACTTTACACTTTGCAATGTTGAGTATCAAACGATTAGTGAGGCACCATGAATTTAAAGAGCACAAATCATCCTGCATCGTCATGCAATCATCATAAGAATCAATTCTATAAAATAATTTCATGTCATCAGCAAATAATAAGGTCTCACAATGTAAACAGTTGACAACATCGTTTATAAAAATCAAAAACAGTAAAGGTCCTAAGTTCGACCCTTGAGGGACACCAGATGTTGGATAAAATACATTTGATTTGTATCCTCTATACTCAACAAATTGCTTCCTGGAAAACAAGTACGAATGGAATAGTGTCAATAGTCGGGGTGAAAAGCCAAAGGCATCCAACTTTTTCAGTAAAACGTAGTGGTCTATTTGATCGAAGGCTTTCTGAAAATCAGTATAAACAACGTCCACCTGTCCCTGCCTATCAAGAATTTCGGACGTGTATTGTGTAAAGCAAGATAGATTTGTTATTGTTGACCGTTTATTAACAAATCCGTGTTGAGACAGCATAATAATGTTTTTTACAGAACTATAAATATTATTATACATTATAGTCTCAAATACTTTGGCAAAATTACAGAGTATGGAAATTGGTCTGTAGTTTTGTACATCTGATATATCACCACGTTTGAAGACTGGACAGATACGGGATATTTTCCACAACTCAGGAAAAGTGCCACTATTCAAAATTAAATTAAATAGATACTGAAGAGGCCGTGTAAAGACTTCGGCGCAGTCACGTAGTAAAAAACTTGGAATAGCATCTGTACCGCTCAATAACGCATTCTTGGACTTCTTCAGTGCTAACAAAACTTCTGCTTCAGTAATAAAGGAAATGTCAATCATTGGGAATGAGGTTGATACCTGAATATTGTCTAAACCATTTGGATTCGATGGTATATATACACTATTAAAATAATCTGCAAACGCATTCATGATTTGTGAAGGCGTGTCCAGTTCAGTAACGTACCTCATTTGTCCAGGTATTCTGGTAGTCCCACGTTTACAATTTACGAATGACCAGAGCTTCTTTGGATCTTGAAATATGTTATTTTGCATATCTAAAATATACTTTTGATAGGCAGTATTGATAAGCGATTTACACAAATTTCTAAGGTCTTTAAATTTCTCATAATAATACGTAGAACGCAGTTTTTTGAAGTTCTTATGGGCTGTATACTTATCTCGAATACATTTAATTATATTGTTATCAAACCAGGGAGGATATGAGCGTTTATGTTTGATGTTAGTATATTTAGGTACACAAATATTGAATATGTTCTGAAGTATATCATAAAAGATACCACACGCTTTGTCTATGTTATCTGTTTCATAAATAGAGGTCCAGTCAACTTTAGAGAGTAGATCATACATTAAGGGATAGTTAGCTTTTCTAAAATTAAAAGCGAGGCTGTCCGATTGGTTATCTGGAAAACGGTGAATAGCAGTAAATCCACATTCAACAATAATGTGCAATGTCGGGTGCTGCACGTCCTCTGGTACTAAAGGTGAGTCACATCTTTCAACATTACAATTTACATTAGCCAACACTAGATCCAACAAGCGACTGTTAACGTTAATTATAGAGTTATATTGCGTTAAGTTACAAAACCCCTCAAAATTCTTAAACATCAAAGTTTTACTATCTGTGGGTTCTGAATTGTAAAATGGTACGTTAAAGTCGCCTAATAAGAGTACATTTTGATCGGCAATCCAACTTTCAGATTGAAATAAAGACAAAAAGTATTGATAATTTTCAAAAGAAAAATTAGGGGGAATATACAGTACAAATATACAAAGTTCGAAGGTATTACTAAAAATAATTTTAATTCCAACAATATCTATGAGAGGAACACTATCACTAATGTTGGTCAAATTTATTCTAACACAGTTAAAAGAATTCTTAACAGCGATGAGAACGCCGCCGCCTCTGGAGACCCCATGAGCATACAAATTCCTATCACTTCTAAAGACAATGTAATTGTTTGGGATGATTTCTGTATTTGACACATTCTCGGTTAGCCATGTTTCAGACAAACATAATATATCCAGGTCGCACGATAAGAGAGCGTTGTAAAATGTAGATATTTTGGTATTTATTCCTCTCACATTTTGATAATAAAAATTTAAATGGTATTTGGGTTGCCTGTCTAGTTTAAAGAAACAATCTGAGGTGTGCCACGAATATACTTGATTTACTTAAGAATTAATTAATTATACTTAAGAATCTTAACTACTAATTGTTTTGCTACTATTTCCATTAAACTGCAACCGTAGTACTATAGGTACTTTATTATATCTTAGCTCAGCATCACGGTGAACCAATTAAAATCAAACCTGTTTTTGTTTCAAATCATGTTTACGACTGATAGAAACGCAAATAACTCAAAAACTATCGCATTTAGCTATAGGGAACGTTTAATAAATAATAAAGTTCGTGAATAGAGGAGTTTACTCCAATAATAAAATACAGGGTGTTCCATTTGAAATAGGTGAGAAAATAAACATTCCGTATTATGACTCGCCCTGTATATAAATATTGAATACGCCGAAAAATAAATAGTTTCTAATGAAAGGAGATCAAATTAGAAATGTCTCTAGCGCAAATGAATTATTTTATGTGGAAGCCGTAGTACGGTAGGAGGCGCCAATTTTGTTATTAAATTCATGCAAAACTGCCCATATCTTCTAAACTAAACTGAATAACATAGCAAAACCCTATATTATAATAAAGGTAAGACCGAGGAGAATCGTAAACAGTAAAAATATACAGGGTATCGCATTTAAAATAACGTAAGTTTAGTTTACTGTATAGTTGAACATATTTTTAGGTTATAGCCCCCCATGCGCTTCAACTTTTATCTTAATAACATTTTCTCATTTCTCTTATAATACAGGAGTAATTGGACTTTCTCCCACTAATGCCCCACCCTTATGTACTCGTACATGATATAGTTCGATTTTTATCTGATGTCCAATGTATGAGGGCAGTTCAGATATTATTGTACATGACATAGAATGAAATGACATGGAAAGCTGGAATTTTTTACTTTTCAACTTACAATTACTTCCCTAAGATGTTAACACACTGAGTATAACGATGGTAAAGAGCTCTAATGCCCTCGTTTGTCTTCGGCTGCAAATCACTCATTAACTTCTATGATTAGCGTCTGTTTGTCTTGAAAGTGAATTCCACAAAGGCGTTCTTTTAGTTTGGAGGACACATGGAGGTTACTAGCGGCCAAATCAGGAGAATAGGAAGACTTATGGAAAATGTTGAAGCTTGCATTTTGAATTGCGACCATTGAAACACAGCTTTTGTGGGCAGGAGCATTGTCTTGACCAAACAACACAGCACAGCTATGAAAGTCGTACAGTTATGAAATTAAAGCAGTATAATATTGCTCAGTTATAGCCTGATCACGTGGTAAAAAATCTATAACGATAATTCCTTCGGCATCCCAAAACACTGTGACCATGATCTTCCCCGCAGATGCTGTTGCACGAAACTTTCGAGAGGGTGGTGAATCCTTGTCAGGTGGTGCAGCCACCATTTTGAGACCTACGAGTAATTCTTTACGAGAAATGGTTTCTACGCTAACTACTGAAAAGCCACAAGTCTGAGTTATAAATTTCTAATTCGCCTTTTTAGGACCATGTCATGGACGAGATCAATGTTTTCTTTGCAAACAACAGCAACTTCATTCTAGATATCTTTTACTAAGAAGAGAGAAGAAACAGACTGCAATATTTTCTCAACTTTAATATTAAATTAATTGATCTAAAAATGCGGGATATTTGAATTGAAAGGTTTAATAAATTGTCAGCAAGTTTTATTATATTTGTCGTACAGATAAAATACATGATTGTACATTTAGTTGGTAATCGATATTAATTAAACTATTAAACTTACATTTACATTTGTTTACCTGACTTATACACAAACATGAATTTGTATATACAAACACACTGTGGAAAAAATCTGAAATTCACATATTTGAAGTGAAATTTCTGATAAATACATTTACGACAGGCTTAACATTTTGATTTTGTTTCATGATTTAAATACAGATGCATTATTTATAATGGAATTAACGATCTTAAAGGTGAAGTTTGACATATTAAACAAGGGGATTATAGCACCTAATTTAATCCATTAAATTTTTTAATTAGTACACTAATAATTACACTAAAATGGTGCAAGACACTCACAGCCTTAATAAGTCGATTCCTACTTATAGTAGCGGTCTAACTTATCTATTAAAAAATGAGTATTATTTACTAATCGATGCGTAATGTGTCTATTTTTTTTCTGAGGTGATTATATTAAATACTGTGCCGTATTGTTAGTGAGATTATGGTGCGTTTTCTATACATATCTTCCTAAAAAACATGAATGTAGTTCTGTTTAGGATAATATTTATACAAATATCCTATATATATTAGTACGCAGACAATATTATGTTTCAAATTTTCATTTGTGTCTTTTTTAAGCGCATTTGCTTTATGTGGTTCAATGTAATTAGATGAGAAATTATATTTTTACGTAATAATTATAAAATTAACAATTATATTAACAGAAGAACCCATTTCACACCGTCCAGAAGTAATTTTAGCTCGCCATGTTTGACAGTCGTAATGACACGTGATTATGACGTGACTGATCGAAAATTGACAGATGGAACAAACATGAAGCATTACACTAACCACCATTACACGATAGAGCAACGCGATTCTTAAACATTATTATCAAAGTACTGGTTCGGCTCGTGATGTGAGATGCACGTGTGCACGAACTCGTAGAGGTCGTTGAGAACAAAACATCACGGCAATTCGCGAGAGTGCGGCCGAAAATCCGGAGACGCTGATGCGTCATCGTGCACAAGAATAAATTAGATATTATAACAGCCACTCTTCGGCGTATTTTCACTTAAGCATCTCTGCGTCTACAAAGTTTAATTGACTCAACACCTTCTGCTAATTCTGAATAGTCTGATGTAGGCTTTCACGGCCATTGTTCCATGAGGATGTATCTTTCGGTGGTCGTTGTAACAAACTTGACGTTTTGCTGCTCACACTGTCAGCTTCTTCAGAAGTTCTCTAAAGATGGATGTTGATGTCTTCTGCTCCTCGTTAGGTACCCAGTCCCTGATCCGCTCCAATGGTGCGTATCCAGTCCTCGTGCAAACTGGGTCCACTACAGATGCCGCAAGAAGTGAACGGCCTTGTAGTGCTCGGTCGTACGAGAACATCGTCGCTATTGCCGACACCGTCAGAGAGAATCCACAAACATCAACGAGACGACCATGCACACAATTAGGCATCAGCAGGCGTCCGTTGCGACGAATCTTGGTGAAAGATTTGAAGATGCTAAACGAGTTTTTTTTTGCTGCAAGTTGCTGCATTTGGTCTCGATCATTGTTGGTTTCAACATCCCGGATCGATTTGCCATTCGCTGTTAGGAGCAAAGTGATTAACAGCGCGGCATCATAAAAGGCGATATGATGCTGTCACAAAGCCAATTGAACACAACACACACACACAAAAACTACACCGCGAGAGTTGCAGTGATAGCCAGACAAGCGATACAGTTTACGGAGTCACTGCAACTAAGCACCCACCACATTAAAAAAAAAACAGGACGGAGCTCGGGCAGCTATTGGAGATTTTGAGACAGCTTTATTGTATTTTGATTGTCCACATTGAGATTCACTTTCACTGTTTCACCAATCATTTCTCCAATTAAAGATTTCAAATAGAATCATTTACGCATTCTGCAGCAGCAATAGTTTTCTTATTGGGACTTCTCTTGGCATCTTTTGCATCTTTTTCTTCAGCTTTCCTTTTCTTCTTCTTTTTACGTTCATTTTCACCTTCATCGTCATCGCCTTCCCTATCCATGTCTTTATCTTCAGCTTTCACATCCACTTTCGTTTCGACTATCAATTTCACCTTTTGTTCTTCCGGAACAGTTGAGTCTGGTTTCACATCAGAGGATTCATTTTTAATACCTGAATATTCCATTCTAAGCTCAGCTAATATTTTATCGATATCTTCATCACTATCATCTTTCTTCTTCCTATTCTTCTCACCCTTTTTTGCACCGGTTTGTTGTTTAGTCCTGTTAGCTTTTTTAAATTTATTTTCTGCTAACATCGATTATGCTTGCTTGTTAATTTGTACGATATAAAGTACGTTTTCTTGTTTTCTTCCTTCCAGGAAAAAATACTTCACCTTCGTTTTCAGTTATTTCATGCACATATATTAGGTTTTTACTAAGTTCCTGTACATAAAATACATTTTTAAGAATACATTCAGTCCCCTCAATTGTTCCAATACCTAGTCCTTTCAGATCTTCATCCTTTTTCGAAACAGATATGTTTGTTTCGATCTGTTCTAATGACATGAATGTTTCTATTGAATTTGACATATGTGACGATGCCCCAGAGTCAACTACAAAACTTTCCATTTCTTTTAAACCAGTTTCTTCTTTTTCGGCAAAAAACGCAATTCTTACTACTTTGTCCTTCTCGTTTTCTTCCTCCTAAAAAAGCAGTTTTCTTCAGCATGAAAAACATTCGGTTTACTTCCTTTTCTACATGCTCTTGCGTAATGTCCTATATTTCTACATTTAAAACACTTTCCTTTCAGTTTTATTATTGTTGTTAGGACAATTGATACTCATATGACCTTTGTTTTTACATCGATAGGAAATCTTTTCGGAAGATTTAAATGCTACTGTATTTTCTTATTCTTGATCTTTGATTCTTAATTCGTCATTTAATAATCTTCATATTAATTTCGTTAACGTCTTGTCCTCGGTAGGAGCCCAATCCCAAGCTGTTGTAAAAAATTTGTATTTCTCAGGCAGCGCCAGCGTAGATAATTTATTTGAAATTGCCATGTCTTCTTCGAGAGGTTGTTTCAAATTCTTCAGTTGATAAACTAAATTCTCTATTTTGCTAATACAGTAGAAGTCCGATAATCCGGCACGTTAGATTTAAAAAAGTCACGAATGTCTTTTTGTTTTCTTGACTTTTGGCGTTTAGTATAAAATTTATTTCTAATGATATGGAAATTAATAATTTCTGAAGCACTGTAGCTAGTACTAGCCTCAGCTTCTGCCCAGCTGATGTTTTCCTTTTCTTCCGTTTCGGCATCTGAGTCACTTTCTTCAAGATTTTAAGTAGGCTGAGGGTTTACTACAATGTTGATAATGTCCTCATCGGTTAGTTCTTGTTCAACAGGCTCATTCTCGTCGATTAGAAGCCACTCCACTACCTCATCTTCAAGCAGGTTTTTCAAGGGATTATCAGCACTTCTAACGACATCCAAAACTTTGGTCAGAGCGTCTTGTTGGTTTTCTTCCTCATCAGTCTGTAGAGTTAGGTCAGATGCAGGGTTTGCAGCTGGCCAAAGTTTTCTCCAGCATTTTTGGAGTGTTGTATTTTTTACCTGGTTCCAAGACAGTGCAATAGCATAAACGGCATCTTTTACTGTAAACTTTTTTTGAAAATCAGTCACGTCACAGTCGGCATTTAACAGGCCTTGAATAAAAGACGTTCTATAAAAGCATTTAAAATGTTATAACCGAAAGTTTTATAAAATGTCTCATTTTTACACCACTTGACCCTATTACTTAAGATGTTTTGTGAGCAACAATTTAAAATGCCGTAAAACGAGCGAAATTATGCATCAGCTCGGGAGGTGGACATGTGAGCAATATAATTCTTTCCAGTTAATGTCATCAATTTTACACTTTCAAATAAACTTTTTGTGAAAGCAGAGCTCTTTTTTAATTTATAACAAAATGGCAGCCATTCAAATTATGACATTACTTTTGCGCCACCTTGTACATACCTATATCAAAAGTTGCCACATGATTTATTAAATTGGAAGCAGATTTGGAGGATTTTTGCCGAAAATGTTGAAAAAGGTTCTACTGTTAATATTGCGGACCGAAGACCATCTATGGAATTGCATATTTTATCTTTAACATTTAATATTATTTACAAAGATACGCACAATTTTCTATATACAGGGTTGCTATAATTATTACGACTAATACTAAGCTTATACTCCAATTTGGGAATTTATCTTTTTTTTCCCAAACAAGATCATATTTCTGAATGGAAATGCTTAAAGAAATAATTCAAGATAAAAACGACTACAATGTTTGACAAGTATAGGTACATCAATTACACGATTAAACTACTGTATTGTTAGACTGTTTCCGTCGTATGCTTCTATGCCCAATACTACCGTTGAGTCTATAGGTTGTAGCTCTCGTCGATCCGCTGATACCCAATTGTAAAGTTTGCGATTCGAAACCGTTATCCTGCCTGGCATCTCTCTTGCAGAACGCGCCGCAAATCGCCTGATTCATTTTGCGCGTTGCCTCCTGAAACAAATCGAACAAAAGATGTAGATTAATAACACGTATACATTATTTGTTCGCGGGCGATTTAATTCGAGATTAATTCTGAAGCGAAACTGTCATTTACATTGCAGTTTATTGTTCGCGTAGTTTGAAATGTCAACGTGATTGTTTTTGGAACGACAGCGATAACTGGTACAAGTACCCTCTGTTGTACAGCTGTTTTAATTATGTAAATTCAATTAATAGCAGGCGTATATCCCGCTGTTCGCGATATGGATTATTCCGTTTCTGAATACGATTTTGAGGTCGTCCATTTAATTTTGAAGTTATTTAAAGGTAAGTTCTTATAACGAACGCAATGTAGTGCGAATAAAATTGAATAATAACAGTTATATTAAAATAATCGTGTTTCCTTTGCTTATTCGCCTATATCTTGGAGAATCACCACTTGTTATCGGGTAAAGTTTCTATATTACACTTGCAGATGTCGCTCAATACATCAAATGCACAAAATCGAGACATCATTGACAACTCTTCCATATCTTCTTGGAGTGTGTGAAACTTACTACTTGTGTTTTAATAGGTTTTCCGAAATAACCTAGAACTATTTATTTTATACAAATTTTACAAAATAGTTTATACAACGAGTCAATAATGACCACAATGACAGTTATTGTTCCCAAGAGCGGAATTTACGAACCGAACCGCGAAGTGGCGATACAGTAACTCAGCTCGTGGGTATAATAGTCATTATTGCGAGGTAGTTTATACGACTTCATTTACGACTAGCTGAAAATTGCTTAAAAATATTTCAGAATAATTTAACGAAACTATACAGGATGGGGCATCACATTCGCTTCGGTTGATATACAAAAAACGGTAACACGTATTTAAAATCTTTTTATTGGAGCATGAGTCCATTGGGAGCACGTTCTAAAATTATTTTGAAATATTCAGGCCATGTATATTATTGCATATATCGATGACGCACACTAAATAAAGGCAAGTTACTGTTATATTCCCTATACCTAGGTCAGTGATTATATATAAGTAGATATGTCTATAAGCCAATATTGCTTTTAACAACAGAAAAAGCTAATAGATGTCGCCTTGAGAAAGATTTGTGCACATTTAAAAAAATTGCTTCTTCTCCTTAAATATCAGTAGTATTCCCCTTAAATTTCTGGGTAAAGTAGAGTATAAATGCACCTATTTGTTAGGAGTGCAATCTGTTGTTAAATAGCTTAGTTTTATGACGAATATACATGGATATGATACATACCCATAGGCAATAAATTATCTCAACGTGACAATTTTTTGATGCAACGCAAAGAAGGAAAAATACATAGTTTCATTCATGTACTTGTTTATTTCTAAAGAACTTAGTACTTTCTATTAAGTCCTGTATTAATAATACACGTACATATTTCATACAATAATAATAAAAATCATAATAGCATTTATTTGTTCTTTGCCAATATAGGTATAGAATACATAAGTATTACACATAAAATTTACAAATACATAAATACTGCGTAATAATAGTATGATACACATAATGCTTACGTTCTACAATTATTCTTATAAGAGAAATATTTTAAAATCAGCAATACTAATTTATGCATGCGTAACCTTTTTTAATTTCCCACTCTCTTTACGAGTAACATATTTTGATGAATCTTGTTTACAAAATTTAAAGATTAAACACTTTATGCATTGTTCTAATAACATCAGTTTATGGTCGTGACAATCACCGGAAAAAAAACTTAATACTACCGGTTTCGATACAATTTGTTTTAATATACGACTACGCACTTTTTTCTTGTACTTAACCTTTTCAAATATTTTTTCAAAAACAGATATTGTGTACGTAACCGTTTAATAATAATAATAATAATAATAATAATAATATTTATTACTACAACACATAAGTGTATGTAACAAGTCATTACAAACAGTAAATATAAATAATATAAATAGAGATGAGTCTATAATGTTAAGTATTCATTGATAGAATAAAACAAGTGCTGCATCAAAAATTGCTTTAATCTTGATTTAAACATATATACTGTTGCAACTCTACGGATATCTGATGGTAGATTATTAAAAATTCTAGGACCGAGGTGATCGGGACTTTGGCTCGTAATATGAAGGGTGCACTGCGGTCTAAGTAAATCACTCTTCCTTCTAGTCTCATATCCATGGGTGTCCGATCTTTTACCAAAGTAATCTCTCCTCTTGAATGTATAGCAAGCAATTTCGAAGATGTATAGGCATGGTAGAGGTAATATATTAAGGTATTGAAAAATCGGGCGGCACGAATCAGTAAAATGTGCTCCAACTATAGATCTTACTACCGCTTTTTGTGCTATAAAGATCTCTTTTGCACTCGCAGATGAACCCCAGAGCAGGATGCCGTATCTTAGTCTAGATTCCACTTCCGCGTAATATACAGACATTAGCGTATTTATGCTCAATTTTGAACGTAGGTGGCGAAATAGATAAGACTTTGTTGACGTTGCGTTGGCTAGAGTGTCACAGTGTTCAGTCCATAACAAGTTTTCTTGCAAGGTAACGCCTAGGAACTTTGTTGATTCATCTTGTGCAAGAATGTGGTCGTCAAGCTGCAATGCATAAATAGGTGCTCTTCTCTGTCTCGTATGAAATATGAGATACTTAGTTTTTTCCAGGCTCAAAGAAAGTTTATTGTTGGTAAACCATTGATATAATACGTTAATAATATCATTAGCTAACTTTTCAGTGTTTTCGTCGGTAGCAATAAGGATCGATAAATCGTCAGCGTACATAGTTACATAAACATCTGATAAAAATTGCACTATGTCGTTTATGTATAGGGTAAAGAGTACAGGACCTAGCACAGATCCTTGTGGGACGCCATGCTCTATAGGTAAACAGCGGGATCTCGCCGTTCCAATATTACCGCAATAGTTTGCAAATTTAATTCTGACGAACTGACTACGATCGCTTAAGTAAGATGCAAACCATGCACTTATAGAACCTCGTATTCCATAGCACTGCAACTTTTCAATTAGCTTATCATGGTGTACACAGTCAAAAGCTTTCTGGAGATCGCAGAAAATAGCAATGGGGGATGCACGTTTCTCAATGCTCTTCATTAGCTCATTATAAAAGCCTATCAATGCCGTTGTAGTAGATCTGCCACTGCGAAAACCGTGCTGTGTCGCAGACAATATGTCAAATTTGTTCAGAAAAGGAGTAAGGCGATCAAGCATGCAATATTCAAAGATCTTGGATATGGTAGAGATTAACGCAACAGGCCTATAATTCGTAACATCACCTCTACTGCCCTTCTTATAAATCGGAACCACAGCAGAAGTTTTTAAGGCATTCGGGAATATACCTTCCACAAAGGACTCATTTACAAGATATGCGAGTACGTCGGCGATATGGGCACGGGCATCTCTCAGTATAGCAGGAGCAATATCGTCAGTTCCAGTAGACCATTTCTGTTTCAATTTGGACATCACGGTGACCAATTCATCAGAACTGAAAGGAAAAACTGCTAGCGAGTTTGCATTCACACTTATTTTATCCACCTGATAGTTATTAGGAATATTCGCAACAAGATTTCTGGGTGCAGATTGGTAGTAATTGTTAAATATATCAGCGACAGCGTGTGGCTCCCGTACAGATGATCCGCAAAGCATAAGTTCAATGTTTTTAATTGGCTTGAAGTTATTAGTAGCCTGTTTTACTATTTTCCACATCGCGCTTGTTTTATTGTCAGCGGAATTGATGCACTTATCATTGAATGCTTGCCTTGTATTCATTACTAGGGATCTGTGTTGCCTTTTAGCCTGCCTGTATATATCTTGTAGTTCAGGGTGTGATTTTTGTAATATAAATAGATCCTTCAGACGTGTACTAGAGTTTTTCACTGCTGAAGTGATCCAGTTGTTGGCATTCATCTCGTTTCACACAATGTATCTGTGGGAGCCAATAAATTATACGGAGAAATGTCTGCAGCACTATACAATTTATTTAAAATCAAAAGTTCTGCTGGATCTGTTAACGTTGAGTTCGTATTTACAAAAAAACTGTAACACTTCGTGCATTTCACTCGTTTATATATTGCGCGCGCTAAATACCCCGCAAAGTAACGAATACTGCATTCTTGTAAACCGACGTTTTCATTAGTTTGATTTGCATCAGTATCTGAGGACGACATGCTCGTTGAAGTTGTGTGTTGTTGTTCACTAGTAGCAGAGGCGTCTCCTCTTTTATTGTCTGTTATATCTGTCATTAGATCTTCATTTTCTACTCGATGTTCGCAATTAGATGTTTCAGATGGAGATATTAAGTTATTGATAGCGTGAGAACGAAACGTGGTACGAAATATTCGTACTGTAGGATTAGGATTAGGTATCTCCGCCTTTTTGTCTATAAATGGAAAATAAATGTTCTAAAGCATCTTGATTCAATTTGCGTGTCAATATATACATGTTGGGATTTTTCTCACATTCTTCACTATATAAAGTTAATACTCCTCTTATAGTTTGAATGAGGCCATTGAAACATGGGGGTGTTGTATTACTGGAAATCTTCTTTAAATTATGACTTGCCATTCGCTGTTGGGAGCAAAGTGATTAACAGCGCGGCATCATAAAAGGCCATATGATGCTGTCACAAAGCCATTTAAACACAACTTACACGCACTAAACTACACCGCAAGAGTTGCAGTGATAGCCAGACAAGTAATACAGCTTACGGAGTCACTGCAGCTAAGCACCCACCACACATTAAAAAAAAATCCATACCATCTTCTAATGTTTGTTGGACTATAGGATACTACTATAGGTGGATACTACAAAGACAGGGATTTTTGTTATGAAATGTGTTTAATGCGTCAAAAATATTATTTAATTGCAAAATAAAGTTTGCGGTATTTTCTGCTGTTGTGGAAGTTATTTCTCCTATAGATACGCAAGTTTTTAAACAAGAAGCCACACTATTACTAAACAATAGCGTAGCTAATTTAACGGACATCTTCTGAAATCCTTTCGGATATACATGTTTTTCCGTCAACTTCGGCATAGCTCTGCATGTCTTTTGCTTATCGATTTCATACGCCGCTTTTATATCGCGAAAACTAATAATATTGCCTTCATGTATGAAATCAGTTTTCATTAAATTATTTCAAAAATTTTTTATCAAGTGAGGCGCATCAAAAAGCGCTATAGTACGTTTATCATTGATATAAAAGAACGGTTCTGATGTTGTTACTCCTAATTTTGTATAGGCACTTTGATTAGACGTTCCTTGATCACATACCTACTACTACTTTTGGCAACAGTCCATATTCAAATCATTTTTGTATGGTGGTTTGAATTAATACAATCAAATGCTTCACCGGTACGCCACAATGAGTAACAAAATAACATAATGATAGCTTCCCATTCGAAAATAAACCTCTTGCTAGAAACACTAGTGCATATCTAGCACGGCGATTTGTTCGACCTAAAAGTCCAAGATCTTCGAATCCTTCTATAATATCTAATGTTTTATTATATTCTACTGCCTCTTTTAAAGACATTTCATTAAATGATATGACGCACATCTTTTCAGATTCACACCAGTTCAGTGTTTTAAGTCGTATCTGTCGAAATAGATTTGAACTGTAGCCTGGTAAAAAAAAAGATCTACCAATCCACCGCCTTATTGTACTGGGAGATGGACGTATTATGTTTCGGTATAAAAATGTATAAGCTGACGGAGATTTATAGTACAAAGCTAAAGAATTTTTTTTTTGGTCCATAGGCCAAAATTTTTTGTTCTTTTTGCCGAACTGCATTTTTACTAAGGTTTTACAACACATTCGTCTGAATTATAATTACTCAACTGATATCCTAAATCCAACGAAGTAACTTTTTTCTTTAGTCGACTAATTTGCGCTCGCTTTATTCCTAAAAGCCTGGTTTGCCTATTGATATTTCCTTTCCACGTTTTTTTTTATGTTGTGATTTCCTTAACGCAGATTCTAAACGAATTTGTTTCGGATTTTGGGATGGAAGGTTAGATATACCCTTTAGCCAAGCAACATCTGCAACGTGTTCTCTTATTGAATCCTGTTCTGGACTCGACACATTCCTTTTAGTTGATGCTTTTAAATATTGTCGTTGGATTCCAGACGGGCCAGGTTCAGCAAGCTTATATTTTTCTCTATTCTCTACAAATTCGAAAAATATATATTTCAGAACTAGTTTCGACTGAAGTCATTATTAGCTGGAAGCTGGAGAATTGCAGCAATAGTACGTAATTAATGAAACGTTAAAATATTTAAATATTTTCAAATTTTTTTAGAAAATGTTAAAACTATTAAAAAGTACTAACATTTTGTGGTTAATATTTTTCTAAACGATTTTTAAGATACTCCTATACTTTAACCTCTTCTTTAATTATTATGTGTTATTCTTGCAATTCTCCAGATCTTAACTGACGATGCTTTTCATCCGCAACTATGTACTTCTGAAGTAAATTTTTCAAACTTACAGGGAATAAAGACAATAAAAGTTTTTTTTCTTATTCTACTTTGTATTGGTTTAGTTAACATTTTAATTTATATAGAGAACATGAATCACTATTTGGATGTGCGTATTCATCCGATTATATTTAAATTATTGTAATCGTGTATAATACATATAGGTATGTAATATGTATCTATCACACGATAAAATATATCGCACTCCAAATTCTTGTTTTTCGCTTTGCCACCTATTTTTGAAAAGCGAAGTTATTATGTCCAATTTCTTAATAATTTTTAATTGTAGTGATTTGTACGGTTCTTATCACAACTACGTTGTTGGGGTGGCGGGGATATTCCACCATTAAATGGATGTGGGAACACTACCGACCCCATAGCGGTCTCATCCTGAACTACACTTTTAGGCGCAACGTTTTTCTTATGGACGTGGACAGTCTACTTATGTATAGTCACTGACCTAGGTTCAATAGTTTCTGAGATATTTAACAATTTTTGCAAATGTAGATCAATATTTAGAATGAATATCTGGCGTACGTATTTAAGTTACGTGTTTCAAGTTGTATTATTTCATTAGGACAACCATTACGTCTAATGCTAAAATAAAGATGCTTTCTAAAAATTATACAGGGTGATTAAAATCTTAGCTCTAATTGTGGGTAGGTTAGGTTAGGTTAGGTTAGGAGTGGGGTGGCATGCGGGCCTGTTTCACCGCGACCTTTACAGGTCTATTGTGATCCCCTTTACCTTAGAGAACGCTCTCTAGTTTCGCCTTCTTAATCAGACTTATCATTTTTGAGAGCGGCTCTTTTGTGTAGCCGTTGGCTGTGGGGTTCTCTACCCCCATTACTAGAAACCTTGTCCTCGCTAGGCCGTCACAGTGGCACAAAACATGAACTGGGGTTTCTTCTTCCTCTTGACAGAATCTGCAGAGAGCATTTTCCGCCAGGCCTATGTTAAACATATGCCTATTCAGTCTGCAATGACCGGTCATCAAACTTACTATCATTTTGACAGTCTTCCTGTCTTTACTCAGTAGGTCTTCAGTAAACTTAGGCCTCTGTTCCCTTAGGAACTCCTTAGCCTGTCTTTGTCCTGGCGATCTTTCCCACCATTCCTTGGACTTGTTTTGTGACCATTCGTAGATGGACCTCTTAATTTGTGATTTGGTAGTGCCGAAGGAAGGGGCCGCTTTTATGAAAGGCCTTGACGAGCCTCGTCTGACCAGCTCATCGGACGCGTCGTTTCCCTTCACTCCCATGTGGCTGGGGACCCAGGCCAAAGTAATTTTCCTTAGGGTGCCCGCCTCATTTAGGGCTCTTACGCAGTCCCAAACCAGCTTTGAGTCAGCACTTGCGGAACTAATCGCTTTAAGTGCTGCTTGGCTGTCAGAGTAAATAGCGGCGCTTTTTCCTGGTTCGGCCCAACTGTCTACTTCTCTGACACAGTGGTGAATCGCCGCAACCTCAGCCTGGAAAATTGTCGAGTCCTTGCTGAAGCTCAATGAAAGGGCCTTGCACGGCTTCTTTCTATAAATGCCAGCTCCTACGCCGTGGTCCGTTTTAGAGCCGTCGGTATACCAGCTTGAGTCCGCTCTTACTGGGAGGCCATATTCCCAGTCCTCCTTATCTGGTATTATAACCTGATATTTTCTATCTAGGTTAAATTTCTGAACCATGGCGTCGCTTGGCGTCCCCGTTTGGGGGCCCGCCTAGAGTTCATCTAGTAGTTTTTGATGTTCTGCACCGTGCGATTTACTTATCGGTGCCTGACTGTGCATGAGTCTGTAAGCTGCAGATCTAGCGCTTCCTTGTATAAAGATTTGTAGCGGTGGCAGGTTTAGAATGACTTCCATTGCGGCTGTGGCGGTCGATCTCATTGCCCCTGTGGCGCACAGACAAGCTAGTCTTTGTACGCCACCCAGCGTTCTGGCCGCCCCCGTCTGTCGCACCTTTGGACACCGAGCTATAGCTCCGTATGCTATCATGGGTCTGATTACCCTGGTATATAGCCACAGAGTCATTTTGGGGCTAAGGCCCCAGTTTTTTCCACATAACCTCCTGCACCTGCCCAAGGCAATAGTAGCTTTGTTGGTTATTTTTTGGATATGCGTATTCCACGTGAGCCTTTGATCCAGCCATACCCCTAGGTATTTCGTCTCTTTGGCCTGTGGTATTCTTTCCCCACCTATTACTAGTGGTTGCAGATCCTCTAACGATCTTTTTCTTGTAAACGTGACAACTTGTGTTTTCTGAGCATTGACTACTACCCGCTCTTGTTTGCACCAGCTCTCCACCGTGTTTAGAGCTCTTTGCATCTGTTCCATCAGAACTTTCGGAAATCGCCCTCTAACGACTATTGTTAGGTAGTCAGCATATCCCAGGCAGTAAAAGCCCTTTCTGGTCAGTTTTCGGATTAGGTCGTCAACGAGAGCGGCCCACAGAAGAGGAGATAACACCCCACCCTGCGGGCAGCCTCCTCCCGCCTCCGCTTCGATGGTAGCCTCGCCAATCGTGGATGTAATTATCCTCCTTTCCAGGCTGGCTCTTATCCACTGCAGAAGCTTCGGTGCAACTCCTTTTCTCCTTGAAGCCTCGATAATTGAGTTTGTGGTGGCATTGTTAAATGCCCCCTCTATATCCAGGAAAGTCGCTACGGCTATCTCTTTGTCTTCTATAGATTTTGAAATTAGCCTGTTGAGGTCATCTAAAGCTGCCTCTGTAGATTTTCCTGGTTGGTAGGCGTACTGTCTGTCACTGAGTGGCTGTTCTCTCAGCGCGGTGTCTCTAATATGCCTGTCCACCAACCTTTCAAGAGTTTTGAGTAAGAAGGAGGACAGGCTTATCGGTCTGTATGACTTTGGCGTTTGATCAGATATCTTACCCACCTTAGGTAGGTACACTACCTTGATCTTTTGCCATGCCTTTGGAACCCATCCCCAGGCTATACAAGCTTTGAAGATTTTTGTGAGATGTGGTATCAGTATCTCCATCCCTTTCTGAATTAGGGCCGGAAATATCCCGTCTGTGCTCGCGGATTTGAATGGTGCAAATCTGCTAACCGCCCATCTAATTCTTGCGGGTCTCGTGATCTCTGTGGCCAGCCTCCAGTCGTCTCGCTTCGGCCTGTTCGGCCTTTGGTCTGGTTCGGCCGGCCCGTGAGTACCCTTCAAAATTTAGCGGACGGAAAGTGAACCTTTATCAGTTCTTCAATGCTCTCTTTATGAGTGCTTGTGTAGGTTCCATCCGTTCGTTTGATGAAACCTACTTCGGTCGCAGTACTACCCTCTTTGGCTAAGACTTTGTGGATGCGCGAGCATGCAGGGGTATCTTACAGCTCCTCACAGAATTTCCTCCACGAGTCCCTTTTCGCCTTGTGGGTACCATTAATGCTTAATAATTTGCTTATTTTAAATGGAACGGCCTGTATCTAACATCGTCATTAGATTTTAATTTTATTTCTCTTTTAAATGTTATTAAGGTGCCCTACATCTATCTCTTTGTAAAAGTCAATTTAGTGTTTTAAATGGCGATTATATACAAAAAAATTGGTTAAGTAAATCAAGGTAGCTTTGACATGATGACAATAATTTCAGATATTAATTTTGTCTAATTTATTCTTGAAAAGTAGGTGGGGCATTGCCCTGTATATTTCAAAATAATTTTAGAACGTGCTCTAATATGGATCTACACATGCTCCGACAAAAAGATTTTAAACATGTGTTACCCTTTTTTGGATATCGAGGCGAATGTGGTGCCCCACCCTGTATACATCAATTGATATGATGTTTAACAGGTTGGTCTGGTTTGATCGCTAGCAATATGGCGGTGCTTGAATATCGTTATTATGATAATGCTGGTAACCCTATGTTATTATTGGTAGGATACAGGGAATGATGATAACCTTATATTTCATTATTCCCTGCGGATATTACTAGCCTCACTATAGACATGCTATAGACTGATAATCACTAATACAGGGTGCGGCATTGAAACTTTCTTTTTTCAATTAGACGTAGTGGCACGACTGGAACTAGTTGTGGCGCGGTGATGTGGGAATTTTTTTGTCAAAAGTCATTCGTTTCAAAATGCTTTGGGCGAGAGAGCAACGCGCGTTTGTAATAGAAACCTATTTTCCACAAGGCCAATCGATCGTCGCGGTGCAGAGGGCGTTTTATTTATGGTACAATATTCCTTCTCGAGGTACTGTTCCTCTCCGGAGATCCATCTTATCGTGGGTGGAAGCTTTTAGGGTAGTTGGAAATGTGTTCCGCAAGAAACCAGGAGCAGCACGGACCGTTAGAACACCTGCGAACTTCGAGGCTGTACGAGATTCAGGTTTGCGATCTCCTAGGTGTTCTGCTTCAAAACATGCGGCTGCCCTGGGTTTGTCAGATCGTTCCACTCGTCGAATTCTTCATGATAATCTTCACTTTCGTCCATATAAAATGATAGTTGCACAACAACGTGATTTGGTTTCACAACAAACAGCTTGCGAGATGCTCCTTCAGAATTTGCCTCCTGACGCAATTTTGCGGTTCAGTGATGAGGCACATTTTCACATCTCAGGGTGGATTAACCAACAAAATATGCTTTATTGGAGCGGTATCAATTCCAGGGAAGTTCATAAGAGGCCTCTTCATTCGGATCGCGTCACAGTTTAGGCTGCGATGTCAAGTGTAGGGATTATTGGGCCACATTTTTTCGAGGAGCTCTTGAAAATATTGCTCTTGGCGAAGTATGGTTCCAGCAAAATGGCACGACTGCCCACACATCACGAAACTCAATGCGTGTTTTGAGTGAGAATTTTCCAGGGCAACTTACATATGTATATCCAACAAAGGTGACATCTCGTGGCCCGCACGCTCACCAGATTTAGCCCCATGTTAAGGGGATTCCTCGGGTAATTTCGCGAGAAAAAATTTCTATGAACGCAAATGCTTTGATTTTTTGCCAATCACAATGATCTGCTTCCAAAAAAAAAAAGTTATTTATGTATCAAGGGCGTAAATCGGGCGTTTATGGACCGCGATGTGTATTATTAACATGTCAAGGTCCATAAACGCTCTTTACGCTAGAGATACATACAAAATTTTAGGCACTACCGTTTTAATGATCCTTTTATATGAATCATCATCATGATCATGAATGGTCATTTAACTTATAACGGAGCCTTGGAGAGAGCTTGCGAGATCACATTATTGCAACTTGCAGGCGAGTGAAGAAGGTATAGATGTCTCCATATATTCTTGACTAGATTAGATTAGATTAGTAATGGGTTGTGTAGGCAATGCTGCTTCTATTCACTGCGACTTATAAGATCTATTGTGAGTACTCTTAACCTTTTAGTCTTAATTGAGCTCCGGATTTCTGAAGAAGTCTTTTGCATCTTAAATAGAAGATACTTTAAGATCTGTTTGCTACACTGCTGATACATTTGCTCGCCATAAAAAAAAAGACGAGACGACTCTTAAACCACAATTTCTTACGTTTTAAGCTTTTTAAGTTTGTTATGGATTGGACACATTAACAACAACAACAACAAACAACACATTGCGTTTTACAATGTTTAGAGGATAGTAATTCAGTACGAAGTACGAGAGGATGAAAATTTAAGTACAAAACAATGTTCAGGAAGACGACCTATCACCACAAGGCAACAAATCATATAAAAAAATAAGAAACATAGATTGCAGGGTGGATTCTCAAATATGGAGAAAAGTTATATTTTTTTGATGAGAAAATCTTCCAAACTAGTAAAGAAGTGGCCGTTTCTCAGTTCATATGTGGGCTTGGATTAGTTACAGATGTTCCGATGTTCCGTGAATGGCTTGAAACAAATAATATCAATACTTTGAGGTGGCCTTGAAATAGTCTAGACTTAAACCCCATTGAAAATTTATGGGGATTTTTCACTACAGCAATATTCAAAAGAAGCTTCAGGTTTCGAAATAGTGATGAATTATTAAATGCCAAACAAGAAGCACGGAAACAAATTGATATTAGTTATGTTGAAAATTTGGTAAATTCAATGCCAAGGCGTATAGTTAATGTTAATATCCAAATATGTAGATTGAATTGGAAAATTAATTTCACATTTCATTGTTAAATTATTCCAAATTAAGTTCTCTTTTCACGTACTCCACTAGAAATACGACAAATTACTGAATGGTGCAAAATGTCACATTGACACTTCCATTACTGTACTATGACATGACTATGACCAATTACAGCCCAAATTACACCTTAATGTCAAGCAAGCTAATTTTTTAAGATTATTTTTCAATGTAAGCTGACTTTAGATTTGACAGATGTAATAGATTATGCGTAGAGGTTATAATAAATTATATGGAAGTAGTGTATTTTTGAAAATGAAACGTCAAATTAGAAATGTCACAAATAGGTGAAATCAATATAGGTAAAACTAGTACATATTTAAACACTGAAAAATGGACTCATGTCAGTGTCAAATAAATGTGAAAATCAGCTCAAAACATTACTATCATTTTAATTATTTATTGTATGAAATAGGGCAGTCGAACATGAAACATAAAATTATTACAAGTATATAAATGTACTTGTTACATAAATAGCTATTATGTGACACTTGGTAATAGTTGAGCGTAGATTTTTACGACAGTTGTTTACTATGTTGAAGTCTCCAGGGTGTTGTCGCATAGGTAAGTTTGCACTTGACGTTTCGCTGATCATGCTGTCAGCTTCTTCAGAAGGTTTCTAAAGACTGATGTTGTTTTCTGCCCTTGGTTTTATACCTTGTTTCTTCTGTGGTTTCTTCTTCGTTTGGCTGATTCGTTACAGTTCGCTAATCATGCTGTCAGCTGCTGACAGCATGATTAGCGAAACGTCAAGTGCAAACTTATCTACGCGACAACATCCGGAAGACTTCAGCATAGTAGATTCTCTGGTAAGTAAGGTTAAAGAAAATTAATCTATACCGAAAAATAAATAAACTAATGTAATAATTATAGTAAAACTTTATATACAGCTGTGGTATAAACAATGTCAGAATATTTGACAATGGACAACAATAACAGAACGTATAGTATAATGTAATTTTGGCTTGTTTTCAGCCAATAAGAAACAATTGTCATTTGGGTCTGTTCAGAATGTTGTCTCTCTCTTATTGAAATAAGGTAAGAGAAATAAAAGGTATGGTTAGATTACTAATGTGTCAGAAATATCGAACATCTGTATCTGAATAAATATTGGGTTTAAACCGACACTGAAAAACCGAACAACAAAAACCAGAATACGATTGCAGAAAAAAATTAAAATTTTTCATCGAACACTTACCTTAACCTCAGTCATCCTCGTTGAATATATTATCGGATTAGCCATCGTCTTCAGAATCAACAGGAAATACGACATGTACGAGATGATGAAATTAGGAATGATTCCGATCTTCAACCCATCCTCGTACGAATACTTGCATCCCTCGACGCAAACCAGCATGAATTTAGTCACGGATGGCATCCACCCTATCAAACACGAACCCAGTATTAAAAGAGTCGTCGTTATCGCCTTGATATTATTCTCCATAGTCCTCCTTTGGTGGTTATTCGATCGCGTTAAAGTTTTATTCCTCTTACTCCCGCTCCGTTCCAGCGCAGCCCACCGTTCTCTTTGAGCTTTAACCATGAGCAGGATGTGGGTGTAGAAAAACACCATGAAAACTAAAGGAATGAAGAATAAGAACGAGAAGACTATCCTGAATTTAAACCTGAAGATGAAAGCGACGTCGCATTCAATATTTCTCGATCTGTGACCGTAAAAGTAGGAATTAAAGAAGATTATAGGTAATATCCATAAGAAAAAGATGATGATCGAGATCTTTTTACTCGTCATAATCGATGTGTAATGCATCGGTTTTAAAATACCCAACCAGTGGTTAATACTTAATGTTAAAAGATGTAAAACTGTGATTATAATCCCGCTTAACCTATAAATTTCAACTGTGTAGGCCGTGAGATAGCAGGGCAGTTCAATTGCGTGTACCTCTCTAATATAGCTGTTAACTAACAAGTGGACGCCCAAAAATAAAGAGGAAATTGCATCTGCTGCAGCTAGACTCAAGGAGATGTTGACTGTAGGCGATATTGGGCGTCTTAGCCAATGGATGGCCATCAATACTTTTATATTGATGACTAACGATACCAAACAGAAGATAATAAGAGGGGGTACCCAATATTTATAAAGGTTGGCTAGTATTAGGGTTAATTCTTCTTCTTTTATGATGTTGTTTGATGTGAAGTTTGAAACATTCGTTGGTGATGTCGATGTGATGTAGGACGTTTCGAGCTCTTCTGTTATGTCTTCTTCCATCTTGTCTGTTCAGCCTGCAATAGAAATTGATATTAGATGATTTTTGTTTACTTGAACTTTACGCTTTTCAACACATTTAACCGTTTCCCAACACTAAAAAGAATCAACATTAAGGCTGTGTTTACAACGTCTTAAATCCTTAACAGGAACTAAACATATCTTTAATTGAGAAAATACTGTTACATATTCGAATTATGTTAAAGAAAGCACGATAATCTGCAATATCTATCGTATTTTGTTATATTATTTAGTGTGTTTTGGTGATATATACAGGGTGGGCCAGAAGGCAGAGTAGGATTTAACATTTAAATAATTTTAAACCGATATTATTGATACTCCACACAGTAAATGTTTGTCTTGTTCATAGCCTAGGTTAAGGTGTGAGGAGTTAATGCTCGGATTTCTGCAATTAACAGGGGAATTTCTGTATTGGCTGTATGGTGAGTTGCCTCATCCTGCTAAAACCACATGTCTGGACGATTTTCTATTGCAAGACGTAACAAATTATCCCGATATCTCTCACCAGTAATTGTCTCACATTGTTACCGGTATCAGTTTCAAAGAAGTAACTTCCTGTAAGGTCAGCTCACTGGTGACCAAACCGTGCATTTCAGAGGGTGTAGTTGGCGCTGATAAATTCTCTTTGGATTTGCCGTACCCCAAAACCGACAGTTCTGTTTATTGATGAAACCATTCAGGTGAAAATGAGCTTCTTCAGACATGATAAGTTGATTACTAAATTCATTGTTTTCTGGATGCGAATCGCCTAATTTCAGCGCAGTTCATGGACCAATGGTCAGTTCCTGCACTAACTGTATTTTGTATAGAAACATCTTTAATTCATTTTTTTTAATTCTTCTTAAGAATGTTCGGGACATTCCCTAGAACGTCTTCTCGTTAATGTTTCTGGTTCTTCTTTGACATTGGCTCTAACTCTTTCAATGTTCTCTTCAGAGCGAGCAGAACGTGGTCTGCCAGGAGGGAGGAGGTTGCAATAAGCTCTTTGCATTAGAATAATAGATTACTTTGAAAATATAACAATTCGACAATTTTTAGTCGTTCTTCCTTGGCCTAATTCATCAACAAGATATTTACATATCAAATTCTACTCTGCCTTCTGGCTCACTCTGTAGATCAATTTGCGTGTTTTATTGTATTATTTTCTGTGTGATGTTCATTAATCGTAGAGTTCGTGTTGTGAGTAGGGTGAGTAGGGTGAGTAGGTAAGTGGATTGGAAAAAAAAACGATTTAAAGGCAAGAAATATAATCGTTCAAGGTGTCAAATTCACAGTTAGAATTAATTCTAAATGAAAAACTGCGAAAGAAATGATTGAGAAATTAGATTCTATTTACAAACAAAGCTCTACAAGTTTACGATTGTTAACAAAAAGAAAACTATTGGATTTAAAGATGAAAGAAAATGATGATCCTACTGAGTTCATCGCTAAGTTCGAGCATTTAGTAAATGAATTAAAAGGAGCAAATGAAAGTGTATCGGAAGATGATGAACTAAATTATCTATTACTACCCCCATCACACAGCCACATAATTGACATAGTTGACGCTCTACCAGCTCGCAGAAAAACAGAAGAGTACGTGAAAAGCAAACTATCAATAGATTCGAGGAGAATAAAAGATGGATGCGATGACAATCAAGAATCAGTTTTTAATTCACAAACAAGCAAAGGTCGAACTGAATATGAAAGTTTTAAATGTTATAAATGTGCACGAGTTGGACACATCAAAAGGTTTTGTCGATCCCAAAGTAGTCAAGCATCCCGACGTCGAGGACACAGTCGAGGTCAAAACAGGAGATTTACAGGAAGAAGGCCGAATGACCAACAATTCGCTGGAAGTTTAATAAACGAAGATGAAGATAGTAACAGAAATTCATTTCAAGTTACAGTTATGACATCAAATAAAATTGATGTATCGGGCCAAGGACCAGGATCATTTGGTTACTAGATAGCGGTTGTTCGGATCATATTTGTATTGTTCTGTTTTTATTAATAAAGTTTACTTATTGTTTTATTTATTAATCTTTATTTCTATTGCCTATCAGTACACAAATCTTACATACATGTTACATCGCTATCTCACGATACTAACTTATGCTACTGCCCTGCCATCTATCTGTATCATCATCATTACATCTCGCTTTCTTTATTATTTTTACTTATTTTTCTTAACCTAGACTTAAATTTAATACTAACATAACTAATCTGATATATCTAGCTGGTTTTACAATTTGTCGTCCACTTTTTGTTGTGATATTATTCTGATCAATATTAGATTTAGCATTAGTTTTATCCAGTAATATATTGTTTTCCGATATCAGTTTATTTTTTGTTGAGCCTGCGTACTCTGACTCAATAATGGACTCTTTTACTGTATCGAATTCTATGGAACTATCATATTCTCTTTCATACTTGTTAGGAGAGGGCTTTATAAATGATGAGTTACGTCTGTAGATGTTGCCTAACTAAATATGATCTCGGATACCGTGTTTTCCTTATAATCTCTGCTGGAACCCATATTTTCTCCTTTCTTAATATGACACTTTCCCCCCCTCCAAAATCCAAGCCAAGGAAAGGAAACCTTGGCTTGTTTGTTATAATATTTGTTATTTCTTTCCCTTTCCTTTCTAATTTTATCTTTATTAAGGTGGGCACAATACCATAGACGATTCGTAACAGACGATCACGTAAAAAATGGTCGATTTAAAACATATAGCAGTATATAGAGACTGTATTTTGTTAAACCACTTAATTAAATTAAATTAAGTGGTTTAACAAAGTAAAGTATTATTTCTATTATTTTACAATATTTGTATTTCAGATTTTCATTACATGGATCTAACGTAAGTGTAGAATATAAACTATTGATATCAAGCTGTAAGAAATGACCGGTTTTGTACGTCAGCAAAAGAATGCAAATATCTGGTTTAGACTACGTTTTACAAGAAATGTGTATATTTAATACTACTAAATAAATATATGGATAACTTTATATTTCACCTATGTTAAAATTTACCGAAAGCATCAAAGGAGGGAAAATACAACATTCTGTATTGTCTTTCTCTCAATGTACTAAAGAAAATGTGCGCAGATACGGGCAGACGGGTATGATATTCGCGGTAAATACAAACTTTTTTATTAGGAACAAAATAGATAACTGTGCCAAATTAAATTTTATTTATTATTTTATATTTAACCCTGCTGTTCTCCTCGGCAATACTACACACTTGTACTCCTTCGGGTCACGGTGACCCGAAGCTCTGAAATACGAACTATGACCAAAATGACAACAAGTTTTATGTCTTATTAATTATATTCTCTTGCTACAATGATTTATACATATAAACCAACTAATAATAAAACTATAGAATGAGAAAGTGTTATACTGTAATATATGAGAGTTTATTTCTTGCAGTTAGGGCAATAATAAGTTACATGCACTTTACATAAATAGTTAGCGCATTTAACACAGATGATATTAGTTTTGTTGTCGCATTTAGAAGGACAGAACTTGCAACGTGCTCGTTTGTTTTTGGTACTGGTACCAGGTTGAGGTGCAACTAAATTTCCTCGTAACGGTTCTTGAATAGCATTCACTATAGCAGCAGATTGTTCAGTACGAGGGAGACGTTTTCTTGCCAAAATATATGGATTTATCAAATCTTTGCCCAGTGACTCCAAAAACATTCTTCTTCTGTATAACACATTTTTATTCCATTCCGGATTTAGTTCGCGCCATAAAACATACGCATTGTAGGCACTAGTATCTAAAATGTTATAAAACACAATGATAGGCCAGCGATTAGTTTTCCTTTTGCAGGTGTATGTAGCAATTAGCTGATCTAATGTGTCAACAGCTCCTTTTGTGGAATTATAATCAAGTATAATTTGTGGTTTTTTATCATCTCTATTGCTTATTTCCTTACTCTTATGGAATGTACTCATTAGAATGACATTCTTATTTTTCTTGGGAATGTAAGATACCAGTGTCGTGTTCTCAGTAAAATAGAAGTTGGAACTATGTACCTCTTTATTTACTTCGACAACAGGAAGTTCAGGTTTATTCTTCCTAACTGTGCCTAACATAGTAAGATTTCTTTTTAGAAGCATTTGGCCCAACTTGTAGGACGTAAAAAAGTTATCACAAGTTACATTCTGTCCCCTGAGCTCACGTGTGAGGTCTAGTACTACTCGCATACCTTGATTCTTTTCAGGTGCCTCACCAGGTGTCTTGCCGGTATATGGTTGAACTGTCAGAGCATAAGAACTTGCACTATCACAGAGAGTCCATATTTTTATTCCGTATTTTGCAGGTTTGCTTGGAATATATTGTTTGAAAGGACAACGACCTCTGAAAGCAACTAATTGTTCATCTACAGTCACGTTATTCCCAACATTATACAATTTCGGTAATATTTCGATCCATTTTTCCCAAAAAACTCGTATGGGGGCTAGTTTATCTTGTAATCTTCTTTCTTGGCGATCAATTTTGTCATCAAATCGCAACACGCGCGATATACTGCAAAATCGTTTCAATGACATCGTTGCACGAAAAATAGGCCTACCCGTATCTGCGTTCCACAAACTTTTGGTAGATTCACCATGTGATTTATAAACACCTGCTAACAGTAATAAACCTATGTAGGCTTGCAATGTGATGTCGTCTAATTCTTCCCAATCATCGCCGTACACCCTGCGACCGTCAATATTAGTCATTTTTATAATAATGTTTTCCAGTGTACTATTCAACAGTAGTTGAAATGCAGATTTTATATCTTGAACTCTTGCAATGCAGTATCTAGTCGGACCAGGTGCAACTTTTATAATATTTGCACTAATAGCTCGCCCCTGCCTCGGAAATGCATTCAACATCCAATTTATAGTGCCGTCTTTAGATTGGACTGATTGTGGTATAGCAGCCGTTTGATCGACGATGTCGAAGTCATCGTCGGATTCCAACTGATAATCACTGTCTTCGCTAATGTGATCTTCTTCTACGGACGCATCATCTTCGATATCACTAGTATCGCTCAGATGTTCGGCTAGGTATTCTATTTCTGCATCGCTAAGTTTCTTTCTTGCCATTTTGTGTTATAAAAGCAAACTGAACTAAATCGTACTACACTCTGTAATGTAATAAATAGAACTACGGCAGTCTGAACGCAGCAATTCACTTTTATATCCCACAGAGCATGCGCGTTAGCCAACTCATAAACCTGTCAGGACTTGTTCAAACTTGTCTACGATTGAATAAACCTGACAGCTCGTACTGGGCGTTTATCAAAATTATTGTATTTGCAATAACAAAAATTGTCGGTAAAATTGTGTCGGCCTTATTAGAGGTATTACAATTTCGGGTCATATTGACCCGAGGGGTATCAGAGTAACTATTGCGTTAAAAAATTACCCACAAACTCTTTTTATAAATATATATAACTATATAATCTATAACCGGTAACACACAAAGTCATAAAATATTGAGTTAAAAAAGTGAAAAATAAAAAAGTTATTAAAGCATGATTTTCATTTCGGATCAAATAGACCCGAGGAGAACAGCAGGGTTAAATAGCATACATTGGATATACATATGTAAGTTTGGTATACAATGACGAACACATATGTATGTAAAATAATCTACTTTCAACGTACTTTTCTTTGAGATCTTGAGTGACGTTTTAAATTGCCGCTCGATATTTCGTAATTCACACTGGATCAACTGAAAATCCTCGCAGAAATGTCAAAACACTAGTGAAACATAACCCAGAAATAGCACTTTTTAGATCGATTTTTAGGTATCCTAGACAGATCTCCGCAAAAAAAGGGATGTCGTTTTGAACTCAATAAAACGTGTACCTACTTTCCGTTAAACGTTTTTTTTTAACTTATCCTTATAAACATTGTTTTCGACAGAGATTTCTAAAATATTTTCTTTGTCTTATTTCTTAAATTTATCAAATTAGGCAATCTAATACGCACAATCAATTATCGACATCTTACAGACAAGTGCCAAAGTTAATTTGACAGATATTAATCATATAAATGTTTAATGATTTTTTGAATGGTTTGTTTAATGTTCACGCTCCTTGGGTTGAGTCTAGGGTCTCTAAGCCTAGACCGCCTTGGTTAACTCAAGATATTAAAACATTTATGAAACTTAGGGATCGAGCTTTAAGCGAGTTTACAAGTTGCAAGTCTGATGATGCTTGGAATCGTTATAAAAGTCTTTGGAATTTTACTGTTGATGCTATTAGAAAAGAAAAACGTAAATTTCTAAATTCAGCAGCTAATTGTTCTAACCCTAGAAGTTTGTGGTCTAGCCTTAGAATTCTTAATATTGGTTCTTATCCTGAGCATGCTTTACCTTCTCATTTGGCGAATGTGACTGAAATCAATCAGTATTTTGCGTCGTTTGTTCAGGCTGTCAACAATCGATATGATGACCTTATTGAATTCTACAGCAATACTTTTGTGGATCCTAATTTGCATTTTCAGTTTCACTTGACTATCGTTGAATCTGTTAGTTCAATTCTTAACAGTATTAATACTAACGCTTGCGGTTTTGATAGTATCTCTTCAACTATGTTGAAGTATTGTAGTCCCTATATAGATCCTATCGTTACACATTTGATCAACTGTTGTATTCAACAATCATACTTTCCTTCCAATTGGAAAGCTGCTCTTGGTATACCTTTGCCTAAGAAGCCCAATCCTACTTTGAGGTTACAAGAATAAGGTTACAAGAGGTCGGTAGTTGTAGACGACGATGAAGGTCTTTCATCTCCTTTCTGGGGTGGGACTTTAGCCCTTAAACCCTTCAGTTCTCCTAATAGTACGGGACCATCCCCCGTTGATAGTTAGTAGTAATTATACAGATGTCATCAATAGAAAAAACATAAATTTGGGACTAAAAAAGGAAACACAAAAAACAAATGAAAAATATAGATAAAACATGCTCAATATTGTATAGAGAAAAATGTATATGGGAATTCACACAAACAGAGAGCGGACTAGAATAAATCAGTCTAAAGCGGAGTACCAGGCCAATGTGTTGGCTTAGGTCATTTCGGTGGTAGTTGAAATCCGAGCAACCCTTACTTGAGGAGGCGGTCGAGGTGAGCAAGTTCTCTTACCAGGGGATTGTCAGAGCGAGAAACTCTACCAAATGTCTTCTCGGCCAACGCTGCTGAGTGCCGAAGAAGAGTAGGAATATTCAAGTCCTGGTGGATTTGAACATTGCGGATGTACCTTGTGTGTGCGTTGACTATGTATCTTATACATCACGTATATGTAGGGTCTTATTTTGAAGGGTGTTAAACCTTTTCCTATGAGAGAGTGCAGCGCTAGACCAGACCAGGGATCCATAGGTGAGTATTGGCCTCAAGAAAATCGTGTAAACTAAAAGTGTAATTTTTAGGTTAAGCTGGTTTTTGCCGCATAGGAACTGAGACACAGCTGACCTCGCAGTTAAAAATTTGGCCGCTGTCGCAGCAAAGTGATGTCTGAGTGTAAGCCTGGAGTCCAGAGTCATGCCGAGATATTTGACGGTGGAACTCTAGGGCAGACGGACGTCCTCTACGAAGTTATTTACTGGAGGGGCAGATCTTTTCCTCGAAAAACACACTTATCAGCTACACACTTATCGTGAGAAGAAAGGAATTCGTCTACTGCGCTTTGCAGCTTCGAGCAGACAAAGGCGTCAGATCTAGACGACGTGTAGATTGCAGTGTCGTCTGCATACATGGCGAGTTTGGTGCCCGCAGTGTTTGGTACGTCGGAAAATCAAAAACAACTCAGGACCGAGAAGCGACCCCTGTGGGATTCGATCTAGGATGGGCCTATTGGAGGAGACGGAAGAATCGATTGCTACATCGAAAGAACGACCCGAAAGATACTACTTCATGAGATATATTATATTGGGATTGATCCCAGCCCTATGCATTTTGAAAAGAAGACCCGAGTGCCAGACGGAGTCGAAGGCACTAGCAACATCCACGAATACCGCTCCAGTAGACTCACGTCTTTCCAGGGAATTTCTAATTTCCTCTGTAACTCTGAGGAGTTGATATTCAGTTGACAGTCCTTCCCTAAAACCAAACTGCTCATCCTGCAGCATGTTGGTATCGATAGTTTTGGCTCTAAGGCGATTCAAAATTATTGCCTCCGCGATTTTTGAGATATTGGAGAGCAAACTTATTGGCCTATCGTTTTGAGGGAAGTGGCTGTCCTTGCCTTTCTTTTGTATTACCCGGACGCGGGCATGCTTCCAGATGGACGGCAAATATCTTAAACGGAGCATGGCGTTGAAAATATTCAAGAGAACCGGAATGACCCTATCCGGTATCTTTTTCAACGTGGGAGAGGTCGGGACAGAAGTTGTTGTCGCTCTCGAGAAAGCATGAGAAAGCCAACCCTCCAAACTTTGGGAATCAGTGATTTCAGACGGAACGTCCTCAACAAGCTGATGGACCAATGTACCAAACTGAGCCCAGTCAACCCTTCGCAGCCGAAAACACCGCGCTCACCGCCAAAGGATATTAAAATCGGGTTGTGGTCAGACGACAACTACGCAGCACTCTCGACGAAAATCGAAAAAGGGATATCCCTCGAAAGGGCAATATTTAGGACGACATCCGGCCTCGTGCCGGGCCCGAAATATGTTGGCGTGCTCGGGAAATGCACATGGACAGAATTGGAAGAAACAAAAGAAAATAATTTTCTACCGAAGACGTTTGTCATCGCAGATCCCCACGAGGGATGCTTTGCATTCAGGTCACCGGCAACGAGGACCGGAAAAAGTTGGACGTAGTCGTCCAAGTCACAAGCCCGAGTGGGAAGTAGTTGTAGAAGGGTGTCAGAAATTTATGCATGTAAACAAGCAACAGAAATAAAGTAAAATATGTATAGAGTGTATTTTGATTGCATTATTCTTACAATTCCTCGCTCAAACTCGCCCGGGCTATAGCAAAATACTTTACTACACTTTTTCCAACAATTTATTAATATAGTTTCCACCCGTTTCTGTAACACACCCTTAAGTCCCGCGTCGTAGATTTATTACATTCACTAAAATGGTGAAAACATGTTTACATCGTATCTATTACATTTATCAGTCTCACTATGTATATGTATGTAATCCCAGACTTATTTATCGCTTGTCAAATATTCAATTAGACTTTTACTTTAGAGACAGGTCATATATTTCGGTTTTGCCGCGCTAATGCTATTGCCCGGATCCGTTGCCCTTGTTTTTTGACGATGGAACAAGAACAAATGCGATTCGGATCTTGATTTATTAAAAGAAATAAGCAAGAGAATCTTCTTAAAAGGAATTGAAGATTTAAGATCGAAATATGGAAGACGGGGAATCCTGCTCGTCGATGTTAAAACCTCAACGTTTAGAACTTGGTGCGGTGGGAAGCGTACTTTAATCCGTTTTGATATCATCCTCTTCGCTTTCTTGCGGCAACCTTTACTAAAATAACAATAAACGCTTTTCGCAGCTGTAATTATCTACTAATGAAAATCAAGAGTTAATATGAGGGCCGGATGTAATTATGAAATTAAAATTAGCAATTCATTTATTTACGTTAAAATCGCAAGAAAATTTAATCTGGATGTCTGGAGTGAATCGTTAAAATCTAAAACGAAATATTTAATTTCGTTCCTGGAATATGTAACAGAATTAAGGGAAATAGGAATATAATTGAATTTGTAACCTTTTAAGGAGGCACGGCATTCTCGACTTACAAAAGGGAAAATTGTCGGGATATCTTGAATTTAGCAGAAATCGTGTCATTCGTAGATTTTATTGTCGGTTCTGGAAATGCTGCAATTGAAAACCTTTCAAGCCTGCGTGTATGCCTGTGAAATTTTGAAATTTTTCTTCTGTCGAATGCATTGTACCTATTATAATAAGACATTATTTATTATTTTCAGGGCTTTAAACGAGACGGCATTAACGCACATCAAATTCTTACCAAACTATGCGGATCCTTACCATAAAAGGTAAGTGTTGTTAATCGATATATCAAGATAGGCAATGCACATATATACAGCCTTGGCCATAAATATTGAGCACCCAGGTGAACTTGGAGTTTTTTGAAGAATATAATAATAATAATAATAATAATTCATGCCTTAGCATCCCCCAACAGCTTGCGCCAATTACAGGGGGCATCGGCTGGCCATGAGTTATTATTACGCCTGCGGCTGTAGACCGACTTAAGATGTAACCTTTCCGCATTTGCCGTGGAATTTGGAAAACTACAGAAAACCAAACTCAGAAAGGAAGCACCGGGGTTCGAACCCGGTACTGTCGGACTACGAGACAAGTGTGCAAGCCACTAGGCCACGAGCCCGACGAATATTAAATTAAAACAAATTAAAATAAATTAAAACAACTTGCACAGGTTTATAATGTTTATTATTAAGAAAAAATCAATATTTAGTAAGCACACCAGTTTCTTACAATCTTCCGGACTTATAGCGTTCCATTCTAGGCGTAAGCAATCCTTTAACTCGTTTTTTGACTTCATTATGTGATCCCTGACTTTCCGTTTTAATATACCCCATAGATGTTCTATGAGGTTCAGATCCGGCGATTGAGCAGGCCAGTCCAATCTGATTTTCCCTGAACCAAGCGATTTTGTGGGCAGCTTTGAGACAGGGTGCGTTGGAATTTAATGCCGGTCATGTTTGTATCGCTAAAAAGTGAGGAGAAAGAGGGCCATAATGCAGATTCTAGAACGTTTATGTATGTTTTGGACTTCATACGCCCTTCACAAACCAACATTTCTCCAGCTCCAGAACCGCTTATGCAGCTCCAGACCATAACACTGCCTCCGTCGTGTTTCACGGTCGGTAGCACACACGAATGTGGTTTGCTGGACCCCAATGGGGCACCCAGCTGCCGACCGACCGTTAGGTATGCGGCGTCACGGAAATGCACACACTCCTCAGGACAAAGAGGTAAGGAACCAGTTGCCCGCACGAGACCGACACCTCGCGGAGAGGCCCGGCGAACCGGTGGGCTCCTCTCCCCCGTGCTACCCATGTTAGACAAGTGTTCTTGTCACCGTTGGAGACGCTTTAGCGAACTCCTACCTCACATCTAACCCCACGGGGCCTAGACCTCCTTGCGGATGGCTACTATCGACCAAGCGTGGGAAACGGAATCTGGCCGTGAGGTACAACCAGCCCGCCCGTGAATTAAGCCTGAACTACGGGGACGGCCGGGCAAAAGCCCTACCCCAAAATGCCAACCGCGCCAACTCTTTCGCCCCTCCGGCGATCAAGTATCCGCGGCAGCTACAGTGAAACCGTAGGGTCCCAGAATCACCGAGTTGGTTTAGGATGAAACCGAAGGTTTCCCCAACCAGACAACCAGCGGGCGGACTACTCCTCGGCGAACCGACTTTTATCCTCCCCTACTATCTTCGCCAAATTCTCTCGCCACGCCCGTTTCCCTGAGTGTGGCCACCAAGGATGGGGTAGTGCAGCTGCAGAGTTCTCTAGGTAAGCGCCGTAGGGTGCCTCACTTACCCACCGTATATTCCGACGGTTAGCGGCCGGACACCGGAGCGTATGCCCATGCCTACGCCCAAGCATCCTCCCCTATATACGAAGTCTACTCCCGCCACGCCCGTTGCCGTGGAACTATGAGACCAGGGATTGGGTAGTGCAGCCGCAGAGTTTTAAGGGTCGACGCTATAGGGTGAACGCCGTCGGTAGCACACAGTCTGGATTAAATTCTTCACTTAATCGGCGACGGACAAAAGTCACACTCCGTGTACCAAAAATCTGAAGTGTGAAGAAATATTGAAGAGAAATTTTTTTTTGTTAATAAATTTTATTTTCGAATCAAATTGTTGAAAATTGATATACACTGGAACCTCGCTTATCTCCGCGCTCACTTATATCCACCCTCATTCATATCCGCACTATACCGCTTATTTATATCCGCTCGGCATCCACCACCCGATAGTGCACGTATTCGCATGAGCCAATCAGCGCCTAGCACGGCCTTTCCTCTCCGCTAACGGGATAAAAGTGGGGACCCCTCTTCGTGCCTTTTTATTTTTTTTAGAGAGCCATGGCTTCTTCCTGACTTTACAGCTTTTTAGACCTTTAGACATTATGTTATTAAAACCTTGTGACAACTCAGCAACAAGGTCTGATGAAGTTTTCTTCCTATTTCTTAACGACTCTCAATATTTTATGGTCCTCACGGTCTGTCGTAATTCGTTTGCGTCCGGTACTGGACCTATTAACATGCGATCCGGTCATGGTGAATTGCTGAATAGCATACTGGACAGATCGGCGCGAACATTTCACAGTTTTCGAAATTTCTACGACTTTCTGCGACTTCTCTTGATCATGCAGAAGTTTTATCTGCACACGTTTTTCTAAACTAAGTTCGCTTTTTTTAGGCATAGAATAGAATAGAATATATTTATTGTCAATAAACAAATACGTGTTGTCTGACAGTAGTACTTAAAATACAGGTATTAGTACAATAAACAACGTTCACAACGTGGAGACGTGTCAAAACTTGAACTTGATAAATTCATCAAATGAATAAAAAGGTTGTTCTAGTAAAATGTTTTTTAATTTGCGTCTAAATGTAGTTGAATTTGGGGAATCCAATATAAACCGAGGCAATTTATTGAAGAAAGTATAGAGAATTTTTGCAGAGAGAGGTGTCAGTTTTTGGAAAGATTGATACTATTGCAGTTTCGAGTGTTGTAAGAGTGAATGTCCGCTCGGTAGGTATATTTGCTTCTATGTTTAAACACCATACTCACCGACTCATAGATAATCAATGAATATAGTGTCAGTATCCTCTGAGAAACAAAAAGAGGACGACAGTGGGCTCTGTTGTCTTCGCCGCCAATCACTCTCACGGCCCTCTTCTGTAATTTTAGAATTTCAGATAAATTGGTCGCAGTAGTGAAACCCCATGAGGAAATGCAATATCTCATGCGAGACTCAAATAGTGCGAAGTATACCTCTCGGGCCGTGTGCTCCCCAAGATTTTGTTTTATGATTCTTAGGGCATAGCACGTGAGTCGTACTTTTTATTCTTTTTTATAGGCTGACAAAATACTTCATAAACAAGAGCAAAATTTGTAGGGTGCGCAATACTTATGGCCAAGGCTGTATATATGTAAAATATAAAACAATATCATCAATACACTTTATAAAACGGTGCTCCAGTCTCTGCAAAATACTCATCGGTAGCGGCGATGATCTCCTCATTTGAGGCAAATCTCTTTCTTGCCAGCGATTTTGTCAGGTTTGGGAATAGAAAAAAATCGATGGGGGCTAGGTCCGGTGAATATGGAGGATGAGAGACCAACTCGTAGCACAACTCATTCAATTTGAATACGACGATGTGGGATGAATGAGTCGGTGCATTGTCGTGGTGGAAAATCACTTTTTTCCGCTGCAAATGAGGCCGTTTCTCCTTCAATAAGGCATCGAATCGGATCAATAAGTCGCTGTAGTACTGCCCCGCAATCGTCCTTCCCTTCTGCAGATAATCGATGAGGACCACACCTTGGGAATCCCAAAAAATGGTCGCCATGACATTTTGAACCGATGAAACGGTTTTTGCTTTCTTCGGAGGTGATTCGCCCGGGAAAGTCTACTGCTTCGACTGTTCCTTGGTCTCCGGATGTAGTGGCGGATCCAAGTCTCATCCACGGTTACAAAACGCACGAAGAAATCCCTTGGATTGCGTTGAATCCTGGCCAGACACACTCTTCCGAAACGGTTACGCGATTTCGTTTTTGCTCCGGTTCGCGCCGAAACCTTTTTCATGCCCAAAATTTCGTGTAGCATATGGCCAACGCGTTCCTCTGAGATGCCTGTTGTCTCTGCTATCTTTTTCAGCTTCAATCACCCTGCAAACGTTTGTTTTTGCATGTACAGGATGTCCAGATACAAGATACCAATTTTCGAATGTTTTCGGGCGGTCCAAGGAACCAACCACATTCCGGTTCGTCTTACCGTTTTCGAACTACATAGTTTCTATCGAAAAATGGTTTCGATACCTGCCAGCCGATGGCATAAACTTCATGTTCATTATATATTTCCTCAAAATGCCTCAAATGGCATAATAACGTGCCATCGAAAAAAAAACATAATTAGGGTAGGCTATGTAAATGGTTTTGATCGTTGCTTAATAATGACATTTATTACTTGACAGTTTATTGTAACTTTAGTTTATAACCTCAAATTAAATGTGAAGGAATGTCATTATGTGAAAGTGGCTAAAGTAACAATCCATTCACATAGCCTACTCTAATTATGATTTTTTTCGATGTGTCTATATAATACCCAACAGTACTGATCAAACTGTAATCGAAACACAAACATTCAAGAAGAAAACCTTCCACCATTTTTGTCAAATATACCCCCGTCCATGGTTGAAGACAATGGAAATACCACCTTCACAATTACATCAGATCTGCCACGTTTATATAAAAAAAGTGCTTTGTCTCTCTATTAGCGAGAAAGTATCACAAAAGCGAAAACCGAAAGGAAAAATAGCCTCTACAGTAGGAAAAATAGCCTGTACAGTGTTTGGGAGGCCTGGCCAAAATTAGTTTGTGTTTATTTTATCATTTTCTTGTGCATCGTTGTCATTCCTGTTTCTAGCGTTTCTAATTTTTGTTAAGCTTCCACAATGTAATATAATCGAATAATATCGATTGTAATATAAATTTGCTGCTTGTCTGCAATTATCATTTGATAAATAAAAGCAACGTAACAACTTTCTCGTCATTTGTAAAATTCATTTTTCAGTTTGATGTATTCAATTTAACAATAAACAATAGACAGCGATTATACAAAACTATTATGTCAAATGACGTACAAACTGACATTTACCCATCAATTACATTTCCAAAGCATACTTGAATAATTTTCGTTTTCGTCATAATGAGGCTCTTTATTGCCTAAAAAGGTAAAATAAAAATGAGGTTGTATTCAAAATTTAATACACTATCGGAATAACCAAAAAAAAACAGGATGTTCAATTTAAAAAAAACCGAACTGTCATTCGCTCCTATTTTGTTTTTTAAAGTATGGCATTGTATTTTACGTAATTAGAGAGAGCATACAAAATTGTAAAAGATTAGTTTTCTCCTAGTTAGACATGGAGTTGAGACTCTTTCCTCTCGCAGAGATGTTCATGTGCATGTTTCATGTGGAAGTTGGTCCATGCAACACTTGATGCCCCCTTTCTTCTGTCCTGCGTTGCTTTCAGCGTCCCTCGAGCTTCTTCCAGATTTCCCAATCCTTTTTTCCTCCCTACACCGAGGACCAACATCTTACGTAATTCCTCTCTTCTCCGTATGTGTCATAGCGCTAATAGAAAGTATAATGATATATTCATAAACAATTAATCATAATTATTAGTATAATCATGTATAATGTGTTTATAATGTAAATGTATACAGGGTGTGACATCTTCCTGAGATCGGCTGACTGTGGGTTTCCTAATTATTTTATCGAAAAATGTTCTTAGTAAAAGATGTCTAGAATGAAGTTCTCTATAGCAAGAAAATATTTTGTTATATACAAGGTGTTCCGTTTTGTCTGTACAACAGGTTACTTTATTTATTTAAATGGAACACCCTATATATATTATTGAATAGTGCAGAGTATGTTAATTAGAATTACCTTATATTACATTAAGGAACTCAAAAATGCAATAATATATGGGGTGTTCCATTTAAATAAACAAAGTACTTCATTCTAGACATCTTTTACTAAGAACATTTTTCGATAAAATAAATAGCAAAGCCACAATCAGCCGGTCCCAGGAAGATGCCACACCCTGTATATAATGTAATTTTGCACGCATATATCTTGAATTTTGTAATATCGAATATTGTCCTGTAATTGGATTCTGTTGGGCAATAAATCTTATTATTATTATTTACTACATTTTCCCGTGATATAAATACAGGGTGATTCAGGAAGATATGTTAATATTTTAGGTACATATTCAGGGACCCAAAATAAACATAAAAATTCTGATAAACATGGGCCCCTATTGTTAACCGTAACAGAAATACAGTGATAAATATCTTATGAACCGTAAATGTAATAAAGATTGAGAATAGATTGTCGACCATGTTTGTATGCATCTATGGTATCATGTCCACTTTCACTGACTAGGGCTGTAATAGCTATTAGGTAACGTTGTACATGGAACTATAAACTTTCTTGAATCAAAATGGCCTAGAAAAGTTATTATTTGTATTTTTTGACAATTCATTTTGTCACCACTACATACGAGGGAGCGTTTTTATAATCGCGGAATGAGCGGGTTGTAGGGGGTGATTAGGCGCATTGGGTGCAGGCATGGTTTCCTGTGCAGCGACTCGAATATCGTGCCGTTATAAAGTTCCTTACCAGGCAAGGAAAGTCAGTCGCGACCATAATGAATGAGATGTCATTGGTTGACGGCGACTCTTGTCCAGGAAAAACCATGGTGTACAAGTGGCATAGTTTATTTAAACAAGGAAGGGAATACCTTGAAGACGACCCGAGGCCGGGCAGGAGCATTGAGGTGACCACGCCAGCACAAAAAGTTGAAAAATTGTACTCGAAGATGCTCGACTAAAGAAGAAACAACTCGCAGAAATGGTTGGAGTATCCGATACAACAATTTTTAAAATGCTACACGATCATCTCGGCATGTCTAAGGTCAAGATGGGCGTGCATTTTTGGACCTCTGTAATGCAGACAAGGATGGTGTATTGAGTCGAATTGTTACTGGAGACGAAACTGGGGAAGTCCAAACAAGACTCCATGCAGTGGCATAAAATGGGCACAGCACCTCCCAAGAAATTTAAAGTGTCACAATCAGCTGGAAAACTCATGGAAACGGTATTTTGGGACTCGGAAGGAATATTGTTGATTGATTATAAAGATAAAGATGTTTCTATAATCGAAGGATATTACGCTTCAATATTAGAGCGACTAAAAGAAGCCATTAAAGAGAAAAGACGGGGGAAAATTGACGACAACGCGCCCGTCCAAAAGTGCCGCGTTGCGTTAGCTGCCCTGTATAAGGTGGGCTTCGAAATTGTGAATCACCCACCCTACAGCCCAGACCTGACCCCGAGTGATTATTACCGGTTTCTGAAAATGAAAAAGAGCTGCGGGGTAAAAAAAATTACTGCCGATGATGAAAGTCAAGGAGGCAGTTTCGGCGTATTTTGCAGATAAAGAGAAATCATTTTTTTATGAGGGTATAAATAAATTAATTGAAAGATGTGAAAAATGTATCCGTCTTGCAGGTGAATATATTGAAAAAGAAAAATAATTTGGTTTTTTATTTCCACCCCGTATCTCCCATTCCGCGAATATAAAAACGCTCCCTCGTATCGGAGACCATTTTTTGGGATTCCCAAGGTGTGATCCTCATCGACTATCTGCACAAGGGAAGGACGACCACGGGGCAATACTACAGCGCTTTTTGACCTGATTCGATGCAGTATTGAAGGAGAAACGGCCTCGTTTGACCCCGGCGACTTTTTCCTATTCCCAAATCTGAAAAAATCGCTGGCAGGAAAGAGATTTGCCTCAAATGAGGAGGGCATCACCACTACAGATGATTATTTTGCAGACCTCGAAACATCTTACTTTTCCGATGGTTTGAAGAGACGGATGGAGCACCGTTTGAAAAAGTGTATTGATCTTCGTCGCGAATACATCGAAAAATAAAAACAAAAAAATTGCCAATCTTGACATAATTTATTGAATCATTGCTTAAATTTTGATAACATAAAAGTTAAGTATGACATTGACATCCAGTGAGTATTTTTTTCATTGCAGAGCCATGACTATGGGCGAAATTGGCTGTTTCCTGAGCCATTATAATATTTGGAAAGAGGTAAGGTCATCAGATTCAATTATTAGAATTATGTAGTACGTCTTAAAAAGTAATGATAATAACGAGGATAATAATCTTCCAACTTTCAACTCTTAGATGTATTTCGTTCCTGACAGAAAGATTTTTTCCCGTAATTCTCTATGTAGTTATTTCTGTGAAATATTCCCATCGGGAAAGATTACATGTTTTCCCCGACAATTGTACGTCAACCGAATATAATGGAGTACTTCGTTCCGTTTATGATGTGAAGAATTTTTCGCGTGCATAACGGCAATCTAGGTCGCTATATCGGCAACCCTATAACGAATCGAATCAAAGCTCGAGGTGGAATTGCGCTTGTTTCTACACAAACGCATATGAAACGGGACGCGATAAAATTTTCATTTTGGTTTATTTTTTTTTTGTTACGGAAGTGATACGAATATGAATGTAGTACGTAGATATGTATCCCAATTATACGCATACGATATGCAGCTAAATGTGACGTTATTAGACACGTGGTCGTGGTAGACTAGACACGTGTTATTAGCGAGATAATTGAATGCGATTCAAGTCGACATTTTGGCGAAGTTTCTGTTTCCGGTTGTGTGATGGAATTTGCATTCTAGTAGATTGACGTGTATTCTAGTTACATTTCGTATTAGTGTATCTAGTTTGCAATTCTGATGTTGTTAAAATGAAACGTATTAAGGGGACGTTCCGAAGTAGTACGCGAAGTTAAAATATTCTTCCTTTTTTTTATAGTAGGTAGGTATCGTAGATTTCTTAAATTCATGACAGTTTGATTAATTTCATTATTATTAAAATGGTAATTTTTATATAATTTAAAGTTTTCTGTTGATAAATGATAAAAAAATTACCGATTTTATTCTACTTTAGCCCAAAGAAGTGAAAGCTGAAGGATAGAATTCTGTAACTGTCAGAAATATTTTCACCATTCAAAACGAGAAGGAAATAACTAATAATAATAATGATAACGAAATTATGACAAAACTACTGTTCTAACAATTTTATAGCTGTCAGAAATATTTTGATAATTGCAAATGTCAAATTAGGAAAACATGTTTTAAGAATATTATAGATATGTTTTATAATTTTACAGGCGTCAAATTCGTTTGGATGGTTATTATATTACAGTTACTTAAAACCATTAGTTTTTATAATTCTAAATTGTAAATTAAATTTTGACAACTACAATGGTCGCAGATCTGAAAAAAATTATAATTTGACAGATGTCAGAGTGAAATTGACAGTTACAGCTGTTCAAACTGTAGAAATAACTGCTTTAATAGTTTCGTGGTTAAGTTGAGCCTGTAAGTGTTAAAATTATGTTCTTGTAACTTAGGAGCTGTGCTACGAAATCTTGTGACGGTTACGCCTGTTAAAGTCAAAACAGAATAAACTATTTCTAGGGTTTGACGGCTGTCAGAAGTGTGGTATATATGTATGTGCACGAATTGCAAGAAGGAATTCTCGAAATGATGACAAGTGTTTTAAACGTCTTAATTTATTATTATTAATGAAACGTATTACATAAATATGTAGATCATAATAACGTGCTCATATGTAACAAACAGAATAATTGCACTGTCACATCAGCCAAAAAAGGAATTAAAACGCCTGCGAGTGATAAACAACAACTACTACTACTGTCCTCTAATAACAGCTGTCGAAAACATTTGGTTAGTAGCTAGTGTCAAAATAAGAGAGAAATCATTTTTTTCACAATTTGACAGCTGTCAAAAATTATCTATTCGAAATTGTAAAAAAATAATCGATATTAGAGTTTCTTTTAGCTGTCAGAGGTGTTTTGAAGGTTAGAATCTTTACATTCACACTTGCTAAAACTGTAAAAATATGTCTCTTCACAGTTTGACAACCGTCAAATGTATTTAACGGATATGATATAATGGAAACCGAGAAGGAAAAAATGCTTTTATAGTTTCACAGCTTTCATTAAAGTTATGACGCCTGCAAATGTTGAAATTGCGACAGAATTATTACTTTTACCATTTAACAGTTGCCAGAATTTTTTTAATTCTAAGAAAGAACTGATTTCACAATTTTGCACTTATCAGATATACTTTGACAGATATAATTGTCGCTATCTGACAAATATTTTTTTTGCAGTTTTAACAGCTGTCAAAAACAGTTGACATTAACCAAAACACACAAAATTACTATTACAATTCGATAGCTATCAAAAAACATTGTGATAATTATGTAAGTGTCAAAATAAAAGAAAAAAACAATTATTTATAATTTATACAATTTGACAGCGTCAGAAGTGTTTGGAACGTTCTAGTAGTTACTTTGTAAAAGAAATTACTACCTTTTACAATTTGACAATCTGAAGTATTTTAACTGCTTTTTTGACAGCTGTCAGAGAGAAATTGACGGTTACATCTGTTAAAACCGTAAAAAAAGCATACAGGGTGTTTCATAATATATGCGCAGTACTTTAGGATGTGATAGCTTATCAAAAAATTTGAAAAAAAGTTTCTATCAACTTACCCTCTAAAATGCACCATTTTCGAGATACAGGGTGTTGAAATTTAATAAAAAAAATCGTTTTTCGGAAATATCTCCGGAACGGTTTATCGTAAAGAAAACAGCTTTTGTAACCATTTTCTACTTATAATAAGCTAAGTTGTGTGCGAGAAAAAAAATTTTTAAGTCATAATTGGTGAAGATTTTGAAGGGGGAGTGGTTGTTTTTCTCCCCAACTTCTACGCCACTGGAAAAATTACGTTTTGAGACGCCCATTTGAACCGCTAATGTTTTCTACACAAAACAGGTACTGGTAGTCATGAGCTCTAAAGTTGTTAACGTTTGCTTTTCTTACTTATGTATTCTAATGTTTTAGTAAAATAAAACTTTTATTTCAAAACAATTACCATGTTTTTCAACATAAAAGTTGATTTTTCTCGAAAACGGTCAACTTTAGAGCTCATGACTAACAGTACCTTTTTTGTGTAGAAAACGTTGGTGGTTCAAATGGGCGTGTCAAAACCGTACTTTTTTCAGTGGCGTAGAAGTTGGGGAGAAAAACAACCACTACCCCTTCAAAATCTTCACCAATTGTGACTCAAAATTTTTTTTCTCGCACACAACTTTGTTTATTATACGTAGAAAATGGTTACAAAAGCTGTTTTCTTTACGATAAACGGTTCCGGAGATATTTCCAAAAAACGAATTTTTTTAATTAAATTTCAACACCCTGTATCTCGAAAATGGTGCATTTTAGAGGGTAAGTGGATAGAAACTTTTTTTCAAATTTTTGGACAAGGTATCACATCCTGAAGTCCTGCGCATATATTATGAAACACCCTATATAATAAGGGTTTTTACAACTGAATAGTCTTTTGATATCTACTTATGACACTCGTAATGGGGAACAGGAACATTTTTCAAATTATATAATAATCACATAGACGAATTAAGAAAAAATGGATCCGTATTTTTTTATTTTGCTATATCTTTATTATTTATTGAGATATACATGTTTATTTATACATGATTAATTTCGATATATATTTCTTTTTCAGTTATTGGCTACCATGAAAATATACTGACTTCCAGAAAAATTGCAACATCTAGAAACTGTTTAACGATTTTATTGAAATTTTCAGAAAACGTCTATTTCTATGAAACAAAGTTATGATTAAGTTTTAAAAACAAAAGAATAAAAGCTTTAAAAGTTTTTTCAATAATGAGTTGCTCCGCCACGATTTGTAATGCACTCATCTAGACGCCTTGGCATGCTATTAATCAAGTGATCTATAGCTGCTTGTGGTATATCGTCCCAAGCTTCTTGAATCCGTTGTTGAAGATCGTGTAAATTATCTGGAGGGTGCGGTAAATTACCTATTCGCCTACCAATCATATCCCATACATGTTCCATGGGCGACAAATCAGGCGGCCGAGCAGGCCATGGGAGGACGACAATGTTAGATTCTTCCAAAAACCATGTTGTAGCCCTTGCCGTATGAGGGCGCGCATTATCCTGCTGGAAAATGGGATTTTGCAGCCCCTGAAGATATGGAAGGCCAACTGGTTGTAGCACATTAGCAATGTAACCAGGTGCGTTAAGGTTGCCGTCAATAAAGACCAAGGGTGATCTGCTACCATAACATATTGCACCCCATATCATAACTCCTTGAGTGAGGGCTGTGTTGAGTTCCACAAAAAATGTTGGGTTTTTACGTTCTCCACGCATCCGTCTGACTCTCCTACGACCATCGTGGGCCCACAAGCAAAATCGAGACTCGTCACTAAACACAATTTGATGCCATTCCTGCGCCCAATTAACCCTTAAGTTGCTCCACTCTAGTCTGCGTAGACGGTGAAGTGGTGTAAGAGGAAGACATAAAAATGGACGATATGAACGCAATCCATAAGATCTTATCCGGCGATAAACAGTTGACATTGACATTCTGAGTCCTGTACCTCTCATCCAATCATTTGCAATTGATCGAGTTGTTGAAAATCTATCTCTTGTGGCCAAAAGTCTTAAGCGACGTTCTTCGCGATCTGTAGTCCTTCGAGGACGTCCAGATCCACGGCGACGATGTTGAACCCCTTCCTCGGACCATTTGGACCAACACCTCAATACCGTTGAAACATTTCGGTTTACACGACGAGCAATTTCTCTTAGCCGGCCACGTTCAAAATCACTTAATTGGACAAAATGTTGATGTTGACGTACTCTCGGCATTGTTATCAAGTGCAGAATGAAATTGTGACGTAACAACAACAATTTTCAAACTTGACAGTTACTAAATGGTCTAATACTTCAAATTTATAGTTACTATGTGCTATGGAAACAACATGCAAAAAAAAAACTACTGGCTAGATTTTATTCAAATTTTAATCATCAATTTGTTTAATGAAAATAAACGTTTCCTCAAAATTTCAATAAAATCATTCGACAACTTCTAGGTGTTGCAATTTTTCTAGAAGTCAGTATATATCTGACGTGAGAATCTATGATGACAATCATGACATTATTTATCTAATTTTCGAAACTTTATGCGTTGTAACTCCAACATGTTAAATAAATAATCAAATGTCAGCTTCTCTAATTTAGGTTTGTCACTAACAACTGTCACAACTGGAAGTATAATTTAAAATTATCGCAATGTGATAAAATATGTGGTTTGTACAAACTGTATTGAAGGTTTTATTTGAATAAAGACACAGATTACATTGTATATAAAGTCTACTTCTTCATTATTATTTTAAAACAAAAACAGTATATATTAACATGACAACCAGGCATGCCAGATTACTTTTAAGATTCAGAACAATATCACTAACACAGTCAATCTCACTAAAGAAAATACTTTATGTTGACATGCCTGATTTTTAAATTCAAATGTGTCAAGTTAAATACATAATTCTAACCTAAAAATGTTTCAGAATTGCCAAACTAAATATTTACTTCAAACATTTATATTCACTCGGTAAACCTACGACACTGTCCCCAACTATTAATAATAAAATGATCCCCTGGTTTCCGACTAGTGATGTAAAAATGGCGCGTTTATTTTTCCGTTTAAAATTGTGATAAATTTTAATCTTTAAACCTGGAAAAATTAGCCCAAATAAGAAGGAAATTACTGCGTCAATACTGTCACACCTATCAAGAAATTATAACTTTTGTAAGTGTTGCAATTCAGACAAAATAACTGATTCTATAAGTGGACAGCTAACGGAAATCTTTTGATGGTTGGTTCTATTAATCCCTAATCAACGACAAAAAAAAAATAAACAACGGTTACGGTCAGGACTTGAGAAGCGGAGTTTGTGTCGCGTTGCGAAGCTTGTTGGATCGAAAAATTATTGTCGGACTTTTTTTTAAGACAAACATTTCTTTCTAAAAATTCTACACGAATTATTTTCCCTTGAAGAGGGTTACATGTACGTCTGTATTATTAATTTATGTCATATCTTGTGCTATCCAAATAATAAATAAAACGACCGTTTTTCTTGCGTTTGTTAAATATTTATAACGAAGTTTCTGTTTCTTTTTTGTTCTTATAATTCCACAAGGACTTTTCATTTATGAATAAGTAGTAGAACTTTAATGTTGTAATATTTTATATTAGAAATATTATAAACACCAGTAAGAGTATTACAACTGTATGTACTGCACGTACATAGGTACTTACTTCAAATTAAATTATAAACTTTGAAAGAGTTTATTTTAAAACCAACGAAACGTATTTTCCGCGTTCCTCATTTAATAAAACAAGTTTTTCCTTTTATTTGAAATCGAAAAATATGAAAATCTAAGACAACGCCGACTCAACCAAAGTCGAAGAAACTTCTATTTTCCCATCTTTTGTTCGCAGATTGTAGATAAAGAATACGACTCGATACTGGTACTGGAGGACGACATCAGATTCGAACCGTTCTTCCGGTCCAAAGTGCAGAACTTAATGCAGGAAGTGCATCAGTTGGGCGACTGGGATTTAATGTAAGTAAATAGTCTACCTTCACGGTAATGTTTCCACGCGGCTGGACTTTCTTGCGTTGCCATGTCAACTTTAGCGACGAGTTTTGGATTTTCATTTCCTGTTTGACCGAGTTTTGTGAACTGTGCAGCTTTGTAAAACGAGGATATCCTCCCGAGTTTCGAATGCAAGTCGTCAGTTCTCACGGCTTCGTTTACTTTTATGTTTGTCGCGTATGTTAAGGATTGAATTGTGTTTGGTGTGTTTTAAAACAAATCTTACGTGTCTTGTTTCAAGAATGTTTTCTAATAATATTTAGAAGGAAAGTTGAAAAGAATTTTTCAACAGTTTAATAAACTTTAATTGATTTTTTAAATTAATACAATACGATCAATTCGACGAATTGTTTGCATGGCAACATGGGATTTGTGTGCAGAACCATTAGATAACTTTCTGCATCTTGTCTCCATAATTTTTTCTCGTAGAGTGATCAGTATCGTCGATTAATAATTCTCAATTATTATTCCATTATCCAAAAAATCAATCATGCTTACTCCATGGTAATCCCAACAAACTCTAGAAAATCAATGGGAGAACTCAGTGTCCCCATTACTTTGTTCGGGGTCGTAGAAATGTACTCAAGTTTCATCCACAGTAACAAAACAGCTTAAGAGGTTTGCATCATTTTCAAACCGAGCACAGATCGAACGTGATGCTTTCACCCTTGCACGCTTCTGGTCAGACATTTTGGAATCCAGTTTGCAGAAATTTTTCTCATGTCAAAATCGATTGATGAGCGCGTTCATCTGAAATATTCAGTGCCTCAGATATTCGTCCAACACTCTGACAAAATCATATCATGCACTGCATCAATATTTTCGGGGACGGACACAGAAACTGGCCTTTTGAAGCTTGCAATCCAATTCTTCACGGTCGCATACGAAGGACATTGATCGCTAAGGGTATTAAGCATATCTTCGTAAATCTATTTACCTCTTAACCGCTTTAAATAAAAGTACTTAAAACAACTTGGCGACCATTCTAAGAAATACTTTTGTTTCCGAAATTCTACCACCACCGAAACCTTTTACTTCAAAAATCACACAAATAACTCCAGAAAGTATTAAACCATAGATAAACCATGAAAAGGAGAAGAATTTGAAGAAAATGATACGAAACAAAGTAACACAAATGAAGAAAAAGCTCAAAAAAAATTTGCTCAGGTTTTAGTAGTCTGCCTTCAACTCTTACTCAAGCAAAGATTGTGAAAGCAGACACTCTTTGGATATAGCAGAATTTCAAAATGGAAAGGGAAGAAGATGATTCTGACACGTGCCCTTCAATTGACTCAAAAAATTTGCAAAACGGATATTTCGTTTTGATCTAGCTCAAAGATGACAAGAAAAAATAATGAAACACTTTATTACAAGAGTTCTTGTGTTTTTCTGGCCCTTTTTTCGGTGCATTTTTAGGAATATCAAGTAGAAATTATACTGATAAATGATATTAAAGGCTTCCACGGTTTGAGTCTCTATTATGAGGGCTTTTTACCTCTATCGTCGAGTTACCATGCTCCCTACTCACTTTTTGCTCCTGAAGAAGATACTTATATTAGCGGTGAAACGTCGAGTTTAGTAGATTCTGTATTTTTTTGTACTTTACTTTGTTTTCTGTTTGTTTTTGTTTTGTATAGTATACAGGGTGTGCGCCTCGGTTGATATAAGAAAAATTCGTGACACCCAGAAGCAATCATTTCTTTAACTGTGATAGTTTTGGATCGGAACTGAAACGATAACATTTGCAAGAAATTTTATTAACATGTAACAGGAAAAAAAAAAAAATTTGTTTGGTGACCTCCTGCTGAGTACACTCCTGTACACGTCTAGGCATCGACAAAATGAGATGGTCGATATCTGCTTGTGGCATCTCGTTCCAAGCAACTTGAACTTCGTTGATTAACTGCGCCAAAGTTTCTGGAGGATGGTGCAAAGTGGACAGTCTCCTCCCCATGATATCCCCACACATATTCGATGGGATTTAAATCCGAGGAATGGGGTGGCCACGGCAAAACATTAACGCCTGCTTCTTGGAGAAAGTCCATAGTTCGACGAGCAGTATGGGGACGTACATTATCTTGCTGAAAAAGGACGTGTGGACTGCCATCTAGATAAGGTAGTAAAGTGGTTTGTAGGACATCATCAACATAACGTGCAGCTGTCGTACTGCCTCGAATAAACAGAAGTGGTCATTGGCTATCATAAGCAATAGGCCTCCGAACCATTACTCCAATAGTGCTGTGTACATGCTTCTCAACAGCAAGCTCAATATCGCGTCGCTCTCCACGCCGCGCCGGCGTCGGACCCTTCTACGGTCATTTACATACTTAGATAGAATCCCGATTCGTCGCAGAAGACGACATCATGCCATTCTGCTTTCCAATGCTGCCGTTCTCTGCACCAGTTCAAGCGTTGACGACAGCGTTCCGGAGTCGAAGAAAACACTAATGGTACGAACGGTATGAAAAAAATCCAAAGGCTGGAATGCGGCCATATAGTGTACGCATAGTAACAGATCTACCTTCTTCTCCAAACCATTGGTCAGCGATTTGACGTGTTGTAGCAAAACGATCTCGTAGAGCTAGTTGTCTGAAGCACCTAGCTTGATGCTCTGTGGTACGCCTCAGTAGACCAGTTGGTCTTCTTCGTGTTCCTCTACCTTCTTCTGTCCACACACACGGCACACACGCATTACCGTCATTGCAGTACAGTTAACACGACGGCCATTTTCGTTTAACAATTTCTTGTGTATGACGCTAAAGCAAAATGAAGACGGGTTAATTGCAGTGAATCAGGAGGATTATACAAGGCAAATTCTGGAAAGATTTGGAATGGCCGAGTCGAATGGAGTCTCTACCCCAATTGGATGCGAAGAGAGTAACCTTGAGGACAAAATCACTGCGAACATTTCTTATCCCGAAGCATTAGGATGTCTGCTATACTTAACTACAGCCTCACGTCCAGATATTGCCTTTGCAGTGAACAAAGCAGCTCGTGCTATGGAAGTGTTAAGAGTTGGTCATTAATTCTGCTTCAGCTGTGTTCATTGGCGTACTTCTTTGTTTTTGACTTTTTCATGATATAGCTCCATTTGCTAGGACAAACACGTACCCACTAAATGATATTCGATCTAGTTGATTGAATGCCCAATCAGCATCGGAAAATGCTACAGACTTTTCGTTGATTCGTTAAAAATATTGATTGATAGTATTGATCATTTGCGTGTCTTCAATTGTAAGGCATGGGCGGCATATAAATTTCGACCTAGTAAGTTATCATCTAAGGGAATGCCATGTATATTTATAGGATATGACGAGAATGCTAAAGCATACCGACTTTACGATGATTCCGAAGATGAATTTTTTATAAGTAGAGATGTTAAATTTGCAGAAGACGTTTTTCCTATGAGACAGCAAGAAGATGAATTGCTAAATTGGTAATTAACAACACAAAAAATCGTAACTGACGAAATCAAAGAAGTATCCATCCCAATCCCAACAGAAGAAGGGTTAGATTTTTTAGGAAATCAAGATCATCAAAAGGATGATCTAGAAATAAATCAAGAAATGGAAAACCAAATGGTGTTGGACGAAAATGAAGAAAACGAAGAAAAAATTTACATTCCTAGAAAAACAAAAAGTGCACGGACGATAAGAAATCCAACTTAGATGGAAGATTACGAAATAAATGAAACCGCAGACTACGAAATTTCAGAAAGTTATCTAACAATAATGAAGGAACGTGGAGACCCTAAGAATATGCATATGGCGATGCAAGATGAAACCAGAGAAAAATGGAAAATGCGGAAAAGAAGAATTTGAAAATTTGTTGAGAAATGAAACCTGGAAATTTGTAACGAAGAAAAAGACGATAAAACCAATCAAGACGAAATGGGTATTTAAGACGAAGAGAGACGAAAATGGCGATGTAATAGCACATAAAGCGAGAGTTGTTGCATTAGGTAATACTCAAAAACCTGGAATAGATTTTGATCAGACGTATTCTCCAGTAGTGCAGAAGAAAGCTATAAGAATGTTATTCGTATTAGCAACTGAACTAGATTGGGATATACATCATTTGGATATCAAAGCCACTTTTTTATCTGCAAACTTAGAAGAAGACATATACATAGACATTCCAAAAGGATATGATGAAGTATTGAACACTTTACGAACAAAGTTTGATATTGGACAATTTCATTAAATCCGAACATTACATTCGTTCAATAACCGACCCATATGTATTTCATAACAAAGAAACTGATATTGTTATATCATCATTGAACTATTGGAAGAAACTAACATGCAAGGTTCAAAAGGCGCCAAAACACCATTGCCTTTAGGTCTAAAATACGATGTGGATGAACAACCTGATAAAAGCCTCAATGAAGATCAAAAGAAGTTATATCAGAAAATCATTGGAAGTATTCTTTATCTGGCAATAGCTACGCGACCCGATTTAGCGTTTGCAGCAACATTTATGTCGCAATTTAATCAAGATCCATCCAAAACAACAGCACTGGACTAGTGTGAAACATATATTGAAATACTTAAATGCCACCGAAAACTATAGCTTAGAGTATAGGAAAGTCAACGAACAGTCTGTAGCATTTTCCGATGCTGATTGGGCATCAAATCAACTAGATCGAAAATCATTTAGTGGGTACGTGTTTGCCCCAGCGAATGGAGCTATATCATGGAAAAGTCAAAAACAAAAAAATACGTTACTGAACACAGCTGAAGCAGAATTAATAGCATTGACAGAAACCGCGAAAGAATACATTTTTTATAGAAAACTCGTAACCGAAATACAACAGCAAAAGTTTTTCTCTGTTTTTATCTTACATCGCCATATGCATATTCTTAGGGTCTCCACGTTCATTCATTAATGTTAGATAAGTTTCTGGAATTTCGTCGTCTGCGCTTTCATTTATTTCGTAATCTTCCAGCCAACTTGGATTTCTTATCGTCCGTCCACTTTTTGTTTTTCTAGGAATGTCAATTCTTTCTTCGTTTTCTTCATTTTCGTCCAACACCATTTGGTTTTCCATTTCTTGATTTATTTTTAGATCATCCTTTTCATGGTCTTGATTTCCCAAAGAATCTAACCCTTCTTCTGTTGGGATTGGGATGGATACTTCTTTGGTTTCGTCAGTTACGATTTTTTGTGTTGTTAATTTCCAATTTAGCAATTCCTCTTTCTGCTGTCTCATAGGAAAAACGTCTTCTGCAAATTTAACATCTCTACTTATAAAAAATTCATCTTTGGAATCATCGTAAAATCGGTATGCTTTAGCATTCTCGTCATATCCAATAAATATACATGGTATTCCCTTAGGTGATAACTTACTAGGTCGAAATTTATATGCCGCCCATGCCTTGCAATCGACGACACGCAAATGATCAATACTATCAATCAATATTATCAACGAATCAACGAACAGTCTGTAGCATTTTCCGTTGCTGATTGGGCATCAAATCAACTAGATCCAAAATCATTTAGTGGGTACGGGTTTGCCCTAGCGAATGGAGCTATATCATGGAAAAGTCAAAAACAAAGAAGTACGTCACTGAACACAGCTAAAGCAGAACTAATAGTCTTGACAAAAACCGCGAAAGAATACATTTTTTATAGATAACTCACAACCGAAATACAACAGCAAAAGTTCTTCGAAAAAGGTTTTTGTATAAAAATGGATAATCAGAGCGCTATAAAACTTGCTGAGAATAAGATGACGTCAGAAAGATCGAAGCACATTGATCTTCAATACTTTTTTTATTAGAGACATGACAGAAACAGATGAAATACAGCTGGAGTATATTCCATCGAATGACCACCCTGCTGATTCATTCACTAAAACCGTAAGTGGAGTCAAAATGCAGGAACATTTAAAGAAGATGGGAATCCTGAATTCGGTGGAGGTGTTAAGAGTTAGAGAAGAATAAAGGTCTATAGTGACGCTGACTACGCCGGTAACAAGGAGACGAGACGTTCAACAACAGGTGTTCACGCTATTCTCAATCAACCATGGAGCTGTATTATGGACCAGTTCAGTTTTGTGAATAGATGTCAGAAAAATATCTACTGTTCAAAAATTCATATTTAAAATACTAAATAAAGACATTTATCAACAGGTCAGTTGCGGTTTTGCATACTATGTAGAGGAACTTTTTTCAGCACTAAGTTTACTAGGGGTTGGTGATCATCGGAAAGCGATTCTAACTCAGGTTGCTGTGGATTTCCACTTTTTTATTGTCCACCTAACATACGTGAAGCAGCGACGTCACGTTCTTGGAAAACGTTTCTATCAATGAAGCAGGAAACAAGTTTGTCGCATTTCAGACAGTTCAGGCAGAGAATTCATAGGCCTCGCCAGTAAGGGTAGACGCTTAAAATATAGTAGTGTACGTCTCACATTTGGTGTCCGTCATTTTTCGATTGTTTAGTAGTAAAAAATTTTGAAATGGTCTGAACAAACCGAGATCCAACGGCCGGAGGTGGCGTGTCGTATGGCTGGGCAATCTTATGTCCAGTCTAATAACATCGTTTACTTTTTGACATTCTGGTAGGACAGTTGAAAGCATGCTGGTGGAAAAGCACTTTTTTTCGCTGCAAACGAGGCCGTTTCTCCTTCAATACTGCATCGAATCGGGCCAATAAATCGTTTTAGTATTGCCCCGTGATTGACCTTTCCTTCTGCAGATAATTGATAAAGATCACACCTTGGGAATCCCAGAAAATGGTTGCCGTGACCTTTCCGGTCGATGGAACGGTCTTTGCTTTCTTCGGGAGCTGATTCGCCCGGAAAAATCCACTGCTTCGACTGTTTCTTGGGCGCCGTGGTATCTAGTAATGGATCCAAGTCTCATCCCTTGGATTGCGTTGAATCCTGGCCAGGCACTCCTCCGAAATGATCACCCGATTTCGTTTTTGCTCCGATGTAAGCAAACGCGGTACCCATCGCGTCGACAGCTTCTTCATGCCCAAAATTTCGTGTGGGATATGGCCAACGCGTTCCTCTGAGATGCTTGTTGTCTCTGCTATCTCTTCCAGCTTCAATCGGCGACCATTGTCGACCATTTCATCGTTGGTAGCGGTTTTTGGGCGTCCACTACGTGGTGGACTTGTGCTTGTGCAGGTCGCCCCTCGTATGTCTGCCGAAAGTACCGTAAATGTTCCTATTCTTTTCAGTTCATTATTAGCACGTTCATTTGTGTTGTCGAGATCTCTTGATATCTAAATTTTGAATAACCTTTTTACCTCAAAAAATTTGAGGAAAAAATGAAAATTCATTCTACGATTGTTGCCCATTTTGTTATAACGTAGCTTCTTGAGATGTATTAGATCATAACAGCGTATGCGTTTAGCATATCAAAGAGATTTCTTTTATATACATACATACGGATCTAGAAGAGAAGCTGAACACGGAAGATGAGATATATTCCATCTATAAAAATTTCCTATAGCCGTCTAGAGAATATATATACTATATATATATATGTATACACGACAACGTTATTAAAGTCATTGTTATATTTCTTACATTCTAAATTGAACCGTTACTCTTCTATTGAAAAGACGTTTCTAGAGTTATGAAAACCGTTCCATTCTCCTTATTGAAAAGAATATATCATACAGTGTCTCATTTTAACCGTTTAAATATAAGAATAACGACAAAAAAAAATACATATATATACACAGTGAGTCGTTAAGAATGGGAAATCTGGATACTGGGAATAGTAGAGCCTAAAATATGAGGATTGACCGCGGCATGCTCTATACAAATGTTGCTCGTTTAAGAGATATAGGGTGTTCAAGTTAATAATTTCATTTCTAAATTTTCCAATAACTCAGCAAGTTTTTATAGAATCAACTTGAAAATTGGTATTATTATGTTTTTCAGCATGACGAATAAGAATTTGACATCAATTTTAACGTTGTTCATAGGTGGCGCCGATTACACACTGCTGAATAGATAAATCGATGCTTATCTTTTTTGTGCGTGTAGAATCACATAAACTGAATCGAAAATTTTAAAGAGCAACCTTTTTTACATGAAAAATAGGTACATACTTGTTTGGTGTTGATATCTTGATCCGTTTTCGAGATATTTGCCTTCTAAAGTTTCAATGCAGTTCGGCCTATTAATACAATTTTTAGTCCTTCAAATACAAAGTTGGCTTATTCTTCTGAAAATACTAAGTTGGCTTAAATGCATCTGACAGCTATCATTATTTATGCTTGTTAAGCTTGTGTCAATGAGTATAGTACTAAGCAAGTAGCTTTATCTTTTTCTGTTTTATTTGTACTAGAATAAGTAGTAAAAAAAATGCCACGGCATAATGACTTTTCTAATAGTGAAATGCGAGATATGGTTTGTGTTTTTGCTCAAACAGATTTTAATCATAAACTTTTTAGAAATCTTTATAATCGCCTAGGAGAAACTGGGTGTTTTCGTCCTAAGCGTCATAATGGTGCTCCAAAAACAATCTCGGTAGAACAAGAAGAGGAAGTTCTAGTTCTTGTTACCGAAAACCAAGGCGTAAGTACTCGCCGTTTAAGTGCAGCGACAGGAATAAGTTAAACGTCTATCCATAGAATCTTACGGAAAGAGAAACTGTACCCTTATCATTTCACTCCCGTGCAGAATTTATTACCTCAGGATCCTGCGGCACGTCTACGATTTTCGCAGTTTTTACAGACAAAACAGAACGAGGACCGAAATTTTCTTGACAAAGTTCTCTTCACCGATGAAGCAATGTTTACTAGACGGGGAGTTTTCAACTGGAGGAATAATCATTTGTGGGATTCTGAGAATCCGCATGCCATAATGGAAAGACATTTCCAGCATGAGTTCAAGATAAACATTTGGTGTGGGATGATATCTGATTTTTTTATTGGTCCCTTTGTACTCCCACCGAATCTGAACGGTCAACTATACTTAGATTTTCTTGAACAAAATTTAAACGAACTACTAGAAGATGTACCACTTGAACTAAGACAAAACATGTGGTTTATGCACGATGGAGCGCCACCACATTTTCCTCTGCCTGTGCGCAATTATCCGAACGAACAGTTTCCACATCGATGGTTTGGTCGTGGAAGTGAATTTCCTTGGCCACCTAGAAGTCCAGATTTTAACCCCCTAGATTTCTCTGTTTGGTCTAGTTTGAAGGATATAGTCTACAAGGAAAGAATTGATTCCCGTGAAGAGTTGCTTCAAAAAATTCAAGAAGCTGCCAATGTAATCAGAAATAATGCAGGGCTGTTTTGTATCATTAGAAGATCAATAAGAAAACGAATAGAAAAGTGCATTGAAGTGGGCGGTGGACATTTCGAGCAGTTGCTCTAAATAAATTATTCACCGGTATAATACGTGGACGCTTGCATTACATATGACAGTTGTATGAACTGGTTACCCTTTTGACAAATTAATTTTAGAAGTCATTATTTTCATGTTTGTTATTTTTTTTACTATGAACACTCTAGAGACGTTATAACTTCCTCTTGCGAACACTATATAGCCGTAAGGCCTATAAAAAAACTCTACTAATAAACTATGATTTAGTGTATACCTATGCATTATTTCTTGTTATTATTTATTATTTACCTGAGCTTCGTATTTAAAAAACAAAAATTGTATTAATATGCCGAACTGCATTGAAACTTTAGAAGGCAAATATCTCGAAAACGGATCAAGATATCAACATCAAACAAGTATGTACCTATTTTTCATGTAAAAAAGGTTGCTCTTTCAAATTTTCGATTGAGTTTATGTGATTCTATACGCACAAAAAAGATAAGCATCGATTTATCTATTCAGCAGTGTGTAATCAGCGCTACCTATGAGCAACGTTAAAATTGATGTCAAATTCTTATTTGTCATGCTGAAATACATAATAATACCAATTTTCAAGTTGATTCTATAAAAACTTGCTGAGTTATTGGGAAATTTTGAAATGAAATTATTAACTTGAACACCCTGTATCTCTTAAACGAGCAACATTTGTATAAGGCATGCCGCGGTCAATCCTCATATTTTAGGCTCTACTATTCCCAGTATCCAGATTTCCCATTCTTAACACATCGTTTTATATCTACCTATTAGTAGAGTTGGCACACCACTGTTGAGTTCATCTTACCAATATCAATAAATGTTTATGTATTTTATAGTAAATTACCTATATCTCAAAAAGTATTAACTTTAGCTATAGGGAATGTTATAAGCGATTGAAAGGGAACTTGAAGCACTATTAAATGGCATAAAAATATACCGGGTGTTCCATTTGGAAAAAAAAAGAGTTTTACCGTATTAAAAATGCAACGATTAATTTTCAATTTCGAGACACCCTGTATGCTATAGTGAAGATATTTGGCATGGATTGTTTAACTTAAGGTAATGTCATAATTATGCCAAAGAATCGTTGCAAAACAAATATTAGTACAGACGGAATTAATTTTCAAAGACAACCATGAAAATGATCTTTTTTCTCTTAAAATTGAAATATCTCGGAAACGGTTAATTTTTAGTACTAGGTTTGTCAGAAAAAACTATCTTAATTTACAACGGGCAATCTGAAAATGTCATAATATATAGGTTGTTCCATTTAAAAAAAGAAAATTTTATAACGCTCAGCCAAAACTGAACACTCAGTATACACTAAAATAATTTTACGATATAGAGCAGTTGATCCCGAACAACTTTTACTTAAAACATTTTTTAATTAAACTAATACGTAACATATAATAGACCGAATTCAGATTATTGGCACACCCTGTAAACTAGTTTATTGAAAATGATTTTTTTTTAAATTTTTAACAGGTAAATAATTCTGATATAATTTCCAGATATTTCGGTAGGAAACGTTTACAAGAGAACGACGAACCGTTCCTACCGGGTTCTAAGTATCTGGTCGAAGCTGGTTACTCGTATTGGACGCTCGGTTACGTTCTCAGCTATCAAGGGGCCAAGAAGCTACTCGACGCCGATCCCCTATCTAGACTGGTACCGGTCGACGAATACCTACCTATATTGTTCGATAAGCATCCTCAGAAGGAATGGAAGAGTCAGTATCCCGTAAGAAATCTGATAGCGTATTCCGCAGCGCCGTTGCTTCTATATCCGACCCACTATACCGGCGAGAAAGGGTATATTAGCGACACTGAGGATTCGAAAATTGTCGAGGAAGTGCCGCCGAGGGAGGATTTGTGAGTTTCCGGTCGGATTTAAAATTTGAGGTTCTTTTTTTTTTCGATATTTTTATACCAGAGATTTTTTTAGGATATAAATAAGTTTAGTGAAAGATCTGAATCGATAAGGTAGATTTTATATGAAAATGTTAATTTTGCACTGTTAAACGTAATTTAGATTAGCTCTACATACTACATACATTTGGAAATACATAGATTTATCGTGAAATACAACAGCTGCGAATTGGATTTAAAACGATACGTATACACTGAACAACTCTTGAATGAGCGCTGCTGAATAGAGTGTCGTTATTGATGGTGCTCGTTCGTCTTCTGGAAGTGACTCCTCGAGCGTTCCGCTGGGCTATGTTCTAATTCCGCTGCTATTTTTCCATATACACTGCAGACCTGTTCATTATTGTTAGATAATGCAAGGTACAAATTTATACAGATGATACCCAAGTCCATGTTAGTTTTCTGATCTTCAAACCCCCATATCGGCAGAGGACCATGGACAGCGTCTCCTTGCAGGTGACTAATCATATTCTCACTCCCCTCTCCCCTCTCCCCTCTCAATGATATTAAGACCTTCGATCTTCTGATTCAGACCTTAGATTTGGATCGTTTATCTCGCACTAAATTCATGATTCATATGGAATCTTGCGCTGTCTATCTGTTTCTGAAAACTTCGTATCATGTCCTGTAATAGCTGTGCTTCGTGATATCTAGTCTCATCCTTTCAATTACTCCGATGTTGTCCATAAACCAGTTTTCAAGAAAACGCTTTTTATTTCAAGTCAAGGCGATAGTGCAAGAGCAATTATCTTTTAACTTTTTAAAAATTTCATTAATCGTTCTTTGAGAGGAAGTTTAGCTTGAACATTGCATCTTATAGCTTAAATGATTTCACTGATAGCTTTCATACTGAAACGAAAATGGAAAAAAAATGAGAAATGAGGATAATTACCGAAGCTTCTGTCTGTCAATATGACGTCACATTTTAGAGATTCTTATCACGGACGTGATATTATTACGTCTGAGGTCAACTTGTCATAATCATGGATGTATAAATGACGTCAATATTTGACGTACCAATAGGATCCAAATGTTACATACAAACAATGTCATTTTTAGAGATATAAATATAACAAAGTTTTTCACTGGATCTCTTGGTGCAGAAGTAGAACACTAAACACTTCAACCCACTAAACACCAACAAGTTTTAACTAAACACTACGTTGGTGTTTAGTTAAAACTAGTTGGTATTCAGTGGGTTGAAGTGTTTAGTCTAATAAATATAACAACTATCAGTTTGTAGTAAGCAAACTTTAACCGGTATACACATTTTTTTGGTAGTAAGTGGAGGTGTGCGTAAGGGGGTCGTTAAGGTCAAGAGATTTTGTCGGCCAGTTGATAGGACCACGTCTCCCTATACATAAATTGGGAAAAATTTCGCTTGGGGATTGAGGAACATTTAAAGCAATGGTGCTCAATCAATTTTGGGAAACAATGTTGACAAGGCTGGAATAAGGTCTTCCTGAAGAAAATTGAAATATCTTTGCATATTAAGATTCTCATACTGGATACGGGGTGTGGGTCTCTCGCATCAGACCAGTACCGACAGTTTTTCCGGTTAACGTAACCATTGAAAATGAACATATTGAGATTCATCAGTGAAAAATGATGAAAGATAGTTTTGATTGATTACATAAGTCACATGTTATGTTGCTGTTGTGAAAGTAATATAAAAGTCTTAAAAATCGATTTCCAATTCGAATATCTTTTTTGGCATTTAGCGAGCTACATATGTCAAGTTGACATTTAAGGAAGGAGGTTAAATTGACGTTTCGACGAGAGATATCAAAAGAATAGATGAAAAATAACAGTATATTCTTTAATGAGCAAAATTATACGCGAGTTAAAGACTATACTTTCTCTACGGCTGCAGGATTACCTTAAAAAGAGAATGGATAGGTACATGATAGATACTCAGAAATTAATGCTGTCAGCCCGCGTTTTTGACATAAATGTCATTGCAATTGTGTCAAAACCGCGAGCTTAAATTCTGAGCACAATAGTTGAAGAATAAAAATACGAGTGATTGGTCAACAGCCCGTGTGTAATAATTCATTACACACGGGGAGAAGATTGATGCCATTATACAATTGGATAAAAAGGCAGAATTTATTTTATTCAACAGCAGTAGAGAAATGTTTATTACAATTGGATAAAAAGGTGTTATTTGGGGAAGTGTATCTCTGAATTACACACATCGGTAATGAAAAAATTCGTTCCTGAAGTAAGGGGTATTTCGGTTGAAGTTTCAGGTTCCCAATTAAAAGAAAGACGCTGCTAAGTTCCCGATTCGCCATTTTCTTGGTTTGGGAACAGAAAAAAAAAAACAGTTTACACCGTTTTTATTTCTTCTTCTTTATTTATTATTTTTATGTATGGTATTATTTGGTGGTAGGTTTTGAATGACGTGCGCAAGAAAATGGAGGCTCCTTCCTCACACACCCTTCGAAAAAGCTTCTTGCGTAGTGGTGCTAGCTGACGCTAGCTCTAAACAATCAAATGTTAGTTATTTAAATTCAAATAAATATCTGAATATCTCCTGGAAAATGATAAGCGATTAACTCTACATCGTCTCTAGCTGCAATCGGTTTTTCTCCAGTCTTCCAATTGTTGTGAGAAAGAGCTTGATTCTAGATCTTGCTGTTTAGGTTTAGTTGGCGTTTTAGTTGTTGTTTGGGAACTGTCATTCCTTCTTGCTTTAAATTTCTTTTGTTGATGGTTGGAGGGGTGAGGATGGGGATGGGGTGGAGAGGGAGAGGCAGAGTTTTTGCCAGATCCTACTAATTCTAATTCCAAAAAAAAACATGTTGGGATGAATCAGAGAAGTTTGGATCAGCTTTCATATCAAAGTTAAATAATTTTCTACTCAAATAATTTTTTTTACACTTCTCCGTGAGTGAACTATTTTTTGATTATCTTTATTTAATATACAATAGTAGTCAACAACAAGGATACTTCGTGGACCCACTCTAAGATGGATTACTTGTGGACTAAGTAATATAGAAGCAGACATAAATTCTTTGGCACTGCTTTTGCTTCTCTGCAAGAAAATGACCTATAATTTATTCAACTAAGAAACTATAAGAAGCATTGTTTACTTCACGGACAATTCTTTCATCGGTGTAATTCACTTGTGTAATTCATCGTCATATTTATATCAATTTAAATATTAATTTAACGTCTGCCACTAGACATCAATTGTATGGTAAATTACACAAATAACGTCTATAACATTATTTTATTTTAAAAGAAAATTACAATTGTTGGAAATCACCCTGCATATAGATCAAGTTCTAGAACCAGATCACGTAGTTTCGATCTATCCAATCTCGTCAGTGATCCTCTAAATGTGATGGAATTAGGTCTTGCATTTGGAGGATCTCTGACGAGCTCGGATAGATCGAAACCAAGTGGTTCGGTTCTAATGCTTCATCTATTTTTATTATACTTGTTCGCAGGGTGATTTCCAACAATACGAGGTCTGGCTATTAAATAACGAGACTGCTTATGAAAAAGAGAAAATTATTAGTTAGAAAGTTAAAAATTATTGTACAATAGAATGCTTCAATGTACTCCCCTCCCCTCGCCCCACACCGTTCCGTTCGTTTTTTCCACTGGTCAAAGCAATGCTGGAAGTCTTCTTTTCTAAGAGCTTTGTCGATTTTCGTTTCACCTCCTCCCTCAACTCGAATCGGGTTACTTTTAAGGCAGACGCGATCTTCGGAAACAAGAAAAAGTCACATGTTGCTAAATCAGGCGAGTAAGGCCTGTAGCGGCTAAATAATGCTTCATAGACAGCGTATTATGGGCAGGTGCGTTGTCCTGGAGCAAGATCCACAACTCCGGCCGTTTCTTACGAACTTTCTCCTGCAATATTGCCAAAATGTTTAAATAGTAAGTTTGGTTTACAGTTTCAACATTTGGAACCTTATCAGTCATCGCGATGCCGCTGATGCCGAAAAAAAAAAGAACGATTAGCATGGCTTTAAATTTTGATTTTGACTTCCTTGCTTTTTTCATTCTTGGCGATGCAGGAGTTTTACAGTCGCTTAGTTTCGACATCGTATTGGAATATCCAGGTTTCATCGCAAGTGATGATGAAGGCTCTTCATCTAACCTCTCAAGCTAGTCACAGGAGATCTGTCGGCGGACGAGCTTTTGGTCGGGGGACAAATTTTTTGGGACCAACTTCGCACAGACTTTGTTCATGTTTAATTTAAATGTAAAATTTTTCTGGCCGTTTCTTTATCGGCGTTTAAAGTCTCAACAATCACCAGAATGCTTATTCGACAATCTCCGCACACAATTTCATTGATTTGGTTCACGGTTTGCGGTGTTGAAACAGTTACAGGTAGACCTGGACGTTGGTCATCTTCGGTGCTCTGCTGGTCTTCAGAAAGCTTTTTATGCCATTCGAAAACACGTTCACGAGGTAGAGAATTCTCACTATAAGGCTCTCTTTTAACATTTAATTTAATGTAACGAGAAGTTTCACATTGATTCGTTGCTCTCTTGTTTCTCGTCACACATTGTTATCGGCTCAAGAAAAAAAAACACGTTCGTTTCTAACCTCCATAGAAAAAATACTACTACAGCGACAAAAACGTGTTTTCGTACTGAAATAGAATACACTTCCAGCTATACAACGCTGCATTCGTCTTCCTCCCCTCCCCCTTACTCCGCCTTCTGCGCACGCAGTCTCGTTATTAAATAGCCAGACCTCGTATAGGTACCAGGAGCGCCTTTTACAAACATACATATTTTGGTTTTTTTATCAAAACGTAATTAAAACACAAATATTAAAATCAAATTTGGCATCTACTTTAGAGTTTCTGGTCATCATAAGGATAACTAAAATATGACGTCATATAGATATTGGTGTACTATGTGGCTCTGGTAGCCTTGCAACATTATCCTCTTTTTCCTTTTTTATATCTATTATTTGAGCTACAGGATGTAATGTCTAAGCCAGGAAATAGTTAGAATATGTTTATATTTTTCAAGATTCATTCAGTGTATGCTTAGTTTTAAATGCAGTAAGTTTATCATCGGATTATTTATTTTAGTCAGAAATGGGCATTAAAAAGTGTTCGCTGCCATATCACAATATCGTGCCATTAAGGTCTCTCCTTTCGTTAGCTTTTACTACAGCTTTGATAAATGACGTGAAACATCTGCAGTCTGCATATAGAATAAATTGGATTTATGTAAGCATATGGCAACGTTGTATATGCCGGAGAGAATATTTAATATTTATACCACAGTTTATACATATTTTCTAATTCTATCTCAATATATGTACAGGGTTTCCACGGCCAAGTGGGACATAGGCAGAATACATATAAAATCGGTTTTCGGTGAATATTATCTCCCTAATAGTACTTCATTCAAAATTAAGGGCCGCATATTATAACTGGGTTAACAATGAACATTTCCATAATCATAGTACAAAGAAAGTCATTTTAATAAAGCCAAAAAATTATTATTTTTAAATCTATTGTTCGTGAATTCCTAATAAGGCTTTTAATACGTCAGTTACTGTAAGCGTCCGTGGCGTAATGGTTCGCGCGATGGCTTAATAACGCAAATGCAAGGATTGTTTAGGGTTCGAATCCCGGCAGATTCATTTTATTTTTTAATTTTTATCTCCAACAATAATGCTACAAATTCAATAACACTACAAAAATCAGAGATTTTGAAGACTATAAAATCGATATTTTGAGGATTAAGGTAAATAATGAATCATTTTTACAATAAAAAAAATGATCACGTGCTATATTATTCGATTTTTAATTGTTACTAACGACGAATCATTTGTCAAAATAAACAACAAAACTTAATAAGATTAAAAAAAAATACAAATATAAAATTCATTTCTCGGATTCGAACCCCAAACAATCTGTGTCTTACGTTATTAAGGCATCGCGTGAACATATGCGCCACGGCCGCTTGCACTAACTGACGTATTAAAAGCCTTATTAGGAATTCACGTACAACAGGTTTAAAAATAATAATTTTTTGGCTTTATTAAAATGACTTTCTTTGTACTATGATTGTGGAAATGTTTGTTGTTAACCCAGATATAATATCCGGCACTTAAATTTCGATGAAGTAGTATTAGGGAGATAATATTCACCCAAAACCGATTTTACATGTATTCTCCCTAAGTTCCACTTGGCCGTGGAAACCCTGTATGTTACGTATATAGAATTTTAGATTTTATGATCTAAGTATCGTGTTTTGCCATTTGTACTAATATATTTTAAATGACAATATTTTCTCTTTGTACTTAATGTAGTACTGTCACTGTACGTCATTTTTTTTTTTTGCAATTTAAAGTAATACTCTATATTATACACATTAAATAAGTTTGTTCTAGTAATATTTTTTTTAAATTAATTTGTACTTTTACAATAGCCATTAGTATGTTACGAATTTATAAAACAAGTGCCTTATTAATTTTATTATAATACTAATGGATATAGAATTTACAGTTTTAGGTTTACCACATATTTTGCTGTATACAATATTACTAAAGAATAAAATCTATTGATTATATTGAAATTGACTTTTTTTTTTAATTTTTGGTATATGATATTCCAAAAAACATGGTGGACAAACGGTATTATCCGTAGTTCCAGATTTTAACGTGTTCTGATTGGGGTATGATTTCGTTAATATAATCTATCCACACACATTTGGGAAGGAGTACTGCATATCTGTAAGTTTCGCCTTGTTATTTCGTATACAAGGCGGAGCATTTATGGAGCCCGTGGCTGGAAAGTGATCTCAGCAATACAATATACGGAAAAATTAGGGTCGAACCCCATTAAAGCAGCACTATGCTACACTGTACTGCGCCACAGTTGATGGCAAATATTGTTTTCGTTGATTCGTATATTGTTTCAATAAATCGCTACGAGGTGCTGAAAAAGTACCGAGTGGGTCTCTGAGCAAATTGAAGCTCAAGCTTGTAGAAAATGAGATAAAGAGTCGCCTACCACAAGCCGCTCTCCTCGCAGGAAAATTTTTGATTTAGAAACTCATCAGCGGGAGAATGTGACAAAATTCTGACGATTGAGTAGGATGTACAGTCATGGACATCCAAAATGACATGGTTCAAGTTACAGTCTATTGCTGCACTACGGGCTACATTGCTTGGCTACATTGTGATGCAAACTAGATGCTAATAGAACATTTCTGTTTCTTTTTGGTAAATATGAAACTGATGTACAGTCTTTAGTGGCCGTTTTACAGGATTCGAAAATCTCCTCTGCTAATTCGACATTATATTCTTTCTTACCGTGCTGATTACAGTCAATTTTTTATTTAACAGTCTGTTTACCAAGATCATACTGGCAAATCAGTTATCTAATGTGATATTACGACCGGTATTATACATGGTGAGCGCGAATGTTTTTATCATCAAACCTTAACACACTAAGAAGAAAGCGAAATCGATTCAATGACATTGTTAGACGGATTATTTCGACATTAGAACCATCAGTTGCCCAGAGCTCCGTTGTATTTAGGTAACACTGGTCAACAGGATTTTTTTTTTCTTACACTCTGATACATGTACGTTATGAACTTTTTCATTGTAATTCTGAAAATGTTTTGAAAAATTGGCTATCATGTCAGGTTTCTCAGAAATGCTTTTTTTTATATAGACACATCAAAAAAAATCGTAATTAGAGAAGGCTATGTGAATGGATTGTTACTTTAGCCACGTTCACATAATGACATTTATTCCTTGACATTTAATTTGAGGTTATAAATTTGGTTACAATAAAATGTCAAATAATAAATGTCATTATGTGGTAGTGGCTAAAGCAACGATCAAAAGCATTTTCATAGCCTACACCAATTATGTTTTTTTTTTGGCACGATGTAAACATATGTCTAAACATATTTTTTTATAAGTTAAATGAAACTATCAAGTTATTGTCATGCTAACGGGCATGTCTGAACATAGTCATAGTCGTTAAACAACACCCTTTTTTTTTCTAGAACCAATTAAATAGAATTCAATTAAAAAATTAATAGTTTTTGTTTTTTGGAGAACGTTCAACAGCATACATGAAATATTACACCGTTAATAGAAAAATCCTATAATCTTTATTTTAAATTAAAAATTACAAATCAAGACAAGTTGTGGACCCCTCACAATGTCTGTGCACGATGTGCTGTTACTTTGAGGAGCTGGATAAAAGGTAAGAGAATAGCCATGCCATTTGGTAGGCGTATGATTTGGTGAGAACAAAAGGATCATTCGACAGACTGCTTCTTTTGCTGTACAAAGACCTTTGGTTTTTCCAGCAAAAAATAAGGATAAAATTACCTGTCCTAATTTATCTTCTGCCACTCGTCCAGTTCCTCATTCGAAAGCTTTGCCAGTACCAAGTCCTATAGATGTTTTGAACCAAGAATATGTTGAAACTGAGATAGAAGAATACATTTCAGAGTTTTCGGACACAGATGAAGAATATTTGCCATCTCAGAAGGACACGCCTCATTTAATAAATCAATTGGAATGAAATGATCTAGTTCGAGATCTCAATTTATCAAAAAGTCAGGCAGAAATATTAGGATCAAGACGCGTATTTTTGTATATCGAAATCTCCAGAAAGAACTGTCACAGTATTTTTGAACTGAAGAAGGTCTTTAATTTTGCAAAAATGTTGACGGTTTAATGCGAGAATTAGGTTAAAAACACCAACAGGAAGAATGGCAGCGTCTTTTTGTAGATGCTTCTAAATTGAGTTTGAAAGCTGTCCTTCTACACATAGGAAACGTCTACCCCTCCATTCCTGTTGGTCATGCCGTGCACATGAAGGAAACATGACACGTCTCCTTGATAAAATCAATTACAAAACCTATAAATGGTACATCAAGGCTGATCTCAAAGTACGTAGTTGCAATTCTACTTGGTCTACAACTTGGATTCACAAAGTATTGCTGTTTCTTTGTGAATTGGATAGTCGAGCGAGAAATTTGCACTATACTATTTTAAGCAATGGCCAACCAGAATACAATATACTCCTGGAGAAAAGAACGTAGTTCATAATTCGTTGGTGGAGCCTCATAAAATACTTTTACCGACATTACACATAAAATTAGGTCTGATGAAGAATTTCGTCGAAGAATTGGACAAAGAGGGACCAGGATTTCGATACCTTAAACAAAAATTTCCTAATATATCTGAGGCAAAACTTAAAAAGGAGATTTTTATAGAACCCCAGATTAATCTGTTACAACAGGATCGAGAATTTGACGTACTCTTGAGCGATTTAGAACGAACTGCTTGGGATGCATTTAATACTGTAAAAAAGAATTTTTTAGGAATTAAAAAATCTGAAGATTATGTGGTAAATTGTTAGTGAACTTGTTAGAAGTTATCATGCATTAGGCTGTAATATAAGTCTTAAAAAACAATTTTTGCATTCGCACCTGAATTTCTTTCCCCCGAATCTTGGCGATGTTAGTAACGAGTGTGTCAGTTTCTCTCTCTTCGAAATGGTTATCTCCAAATCCGAAGGCTAGTCGTCATCGAATTGCGGTTCTTTATCATCGTGTAATTTATTTAGGTTTTCTTACATGAGCTTTTCAAGATATGCGTGTTATCTTTCGTAATCACCAATGACGAAACAACACAAAATAGATCAGTCTAATCTCGCTATTGCGGTATAATATTGTTAATGTCAAGTAATTATATTATCGTTCAGTATAAGGTTATGTGATATTAGAACCACTCGATTCTGTTAAATATATTTTAAGTCAAGACATGGACAGTTTACAGTGTGTATTGTGATTATTTTGTTAACTTTCTCAAGTGCAATTTATAATGAAGAATACTGAAGAGTATTCCAATAATGATGTGAATAAGAATTGTCAGCAGAAAATGCAGATTATTTAACCAATGATATCCGGACCGACCAACAACGACTCCCGGAAAATTCGCAAGAATCGAGGCTCGATTTATGGCAACTGGGAATGTAAGGGCAAGTCGAAATTACCGAAAACCCGTAATAAATAATGAAGATATCGAGATGAATGATTTGGCTTATTTCCAAGCTTATCCACCCAATTCGACTACCGCAGCAGCGCTAGAATTGGGTATTTCAAGAGCGTCAATCTACAGAATATTAAAAAAGCATAAAATGCACCCTTTCTCTCAAGTTATTGTGCACGGATTACGTCTTGGTAATGAGACAAGACGAGTCGACGTTTGCGAGTTCATGTGCATAAAAATGACAGAAGATCCCAGATTTCTTCATAGGATTATGTGGACCGATGAATCTAAATTCAACAGGCAAGGAATTATAAATCGCCGAAATTATCACTACTGGGCACAATATAATTCACGTGTAATAAGGGACAATAATCACCAGAACCACTTTACTTTTAATGTTTTTGTTTAATTATGGACAATAGAGTAGCATATCAAGTGTATGATGAAAATTTAAACGGTGTTAGATATTTAGAGATACTCAGAGGGTTTGTTTGTGATTTCTTAAATGATCTACCTCCACGTGACAGAGCAAACAGTTGGTATCAACTGGATGGTGCCCCAGTACATTCCACTCTAACCGTACACTAGCAGCTGACCTTGATGTTTGACGATCGGTTTTATTGGCCCACAGGGAACCTGGAGCTGGCCAACCAGATCACCCGATTTGACGTGTTTGGATTTCTATCTCTGGGGCCGTATTAAAGAATTTGTGTACTCTAGGCCTGTACATACTAGAGAGGAATTATTAAATCGTGGTCGTGATGCCTTTACAAATCTTAGTCCAGGCGAACTTCGAAGGTCGGTTACCCAAGGAGAGTTATTCTCTGTTTGAATCAAAATGGTGGTCGTGTAGAACAATTCTTGTAAAGAAAACAACAAAAACATGTATTAATTATTATAAAGATTTGGCTTACATTAATTTATTATTTTTTGCTATTTTATGTTATTTTCCAAGTTTTTTGTTATTCATTTGCTATTACCTACGTTCTAAATTTTGTTGTTTTATTTTAGTGTTTTGATTGAAGTTAACTTCTACCGTTTCAATCATGTTCTTCTTGCTTCGAATAATAAACAATGTTCACGTTTCTGTGAAAACTCGCATGAAAATAGAAAATACGGAATAACAAGAAAACCGTTAAAAATAGGTATAGGGAAAGGCACAGCGAATCGATGCAGAATTAAATTCTGCATTCGATCATCTAATAATATACAGGGACAGTTTTTTCCCTCTCTCATGAAGATTGAAATGTTCTGAGTAAGCGTATATGAGTTCTGAGATCGGTTATTGTGTTTCTCGGGCAATTTTTCAACAATTCAACCAAATAATTATTGTTATTTATAACACCTCAAATCACTACGAATTCAAAATTTAGTCGATATACAATTTTATCAAAAAGGAAGAATCCATCGAACCTGCACTGAGAAAAATGTTTACTAAAAGTAAATAAAAATTCACTAAAACTTAATAAAAATTTGTATACTATTTGGGACTAATATACTGTATATTAAATTTAAGTAAACGCGCTTTCATCAAACAAGTATATTTAGATTTAGTACAGTACCAGTAAATATAGTCAACTATTGAAAGCAAATGTTCTACTATATTAAGGACAAATAACTTCGGTATTTATTTCAATATAAAAATATATTAGTACTAGCCTATCAGTTCACTTACAAGGAAACACAGGCAAGTGGTGGTGGCCGATTTAAATGAAATTTGGTGGGTTTGTAGACTGATACAGTGTAAGAACAACGGTAACTTCCAAGGATGCTAAATCGTCCGTTTTCAGGGGGTGGTACGCCGTAAAGCCAACGCTATCCTTCGGTATTTGCTTTAATATCTCCAAAACTAAGACATATCAAAAAGAAGTTAAGACAAATATATAACTGTTTTATGAGTACTTTTTTTTTGATATGTCTTATAGTTTTGGAGATATTAAAGCAAATACCGAAGGGTAGCGTTGTCTTTAGGGCGTTCCACCCCCCGAAAACGGGCGATTTAGCACCTATGAAAGTTACCGTTGTTCTTACACTGCATCAGTCTACAAACCCACCAAATTTCATTTAAATCGGTCACCACCATGCACTTGCCTGTGTTTCCTTGTTAGTGGATAATATTCTGCTAACTTCCATTACTTTAATAAACTCTCTATAGTGTTCATCTTTGTTTTGAAATACTAGAACTGAAGTTATAACTTAAATGGATGAATTGATTACTCGATGAACCAAAGTATCGCAAAATGTACTGCTAACAAACAGACGAGAGAAACGTAAAGCCATCAGTACATCAGTAAAACGCCAGTATAGCCAATGAAATATGATGAAATATGCATTTGCACATGGATTTGTATGTCCCAAGGTCACTCATGCGCAGGTGCACAATCCGATTATATTACGAATGTGTCCGATAGTTCAATTAATTTGTGTAATGAGAATTATTGACAACTGATTTTACTTTCGATACTTAATTCATTTACTATTACTCTTACACTACAGTGTACTAGCTTTTAGTTTATAAGTTAGTTGAAAGTGACATTATTTTCAAATATTATTAAACTGTGTACTTAAAAATATAGCATAGATCACCTATCCTAGCAGACCATTAATAGAAAAACAAGTTTACCAAAAGCAGTTACATCAAGTAAATTAAACTAAATAAAAATTCACCTATAATTATTATACTCTTCTTAGCTATACAGTATATTAAGATTATTTTTCTCAGTGTGTGCTTAAATCACTAACATATTCATATCATTTACTACAATTTTACATACCTAGTTGAAAAAGGAAATTCTCATGAATATTACGATGGCGTATTGTCAAACTATCTTGATATTACAGAGCAAATGCTAGAAACGAGAACGAGAACGAATAAATCTTAAATCGGAATTTGAAAAATCGGTATTATGATGTAAAATCTAGGTATGTAGTAGGTACCTATGTACTAGTTGCAGTATATGCATTACGTGCATACCTACATAATGTAGTACCTACTGCATATATTATAGGTAACACTGCAATATTCCAGGCTTTCAAGAGTTTCAGTTCAAATCATTTGAGAAATTTCAGAGTAATTATATCGTGGAATAAATAATAATTTTATGTATTTATTGTTAGTATTCTATATAATTTAAATATTTTTAATTAAAAATTACATATTTATATTTATATGATTGATATAAAACAGCAATTCATCGAGAGCAGAGTGGCGCAGTGGAAGCGTGCTGGGCCCATAACCCAGAGGTCCGTAGATCGAAACTACGCTCTGCTAGTATTTTTTTTTACACTAAAATTTTGTCATTACTTAATTTTAAATATATTTTATCATAATAATAAATTATTTTTAAATATTACAAACGTTTAAACATTTTTGCCAGTTATGTAAGCGTAACAATTATCGTAATAGATCGAACAAATTGGATATTTTTTTTTTACTTGCAGGTCTCGTTTAAATGCACAATTTACGCGAACAATTAGGAACGAAAACGTTGTTCAATCGTTAGCATTCATGCGTATCCGCCAAAACACTTTTTAAACGAAGTAAATTGAACTGAATTTCCAACTGGATACCTGTTTATACGGACGATTGAATTGATAAAAGGAATAAATAGAAGGAGAAAATACAATGAAACGCCATCGTTTGTTGTATTAATTAATAATTGAGTGTTTAATTAAATATTAAATTATTTAAAAAAATATTAGCAATTAATTAAAGATCAATTTATTTCAGAATATCAATTATTGGAAATATATCTGGAATTAAAAGATGAGGTTAACTTAATACTTGTCAATCTCCAGCATAAATTAATCACCATAAGATATCGATTGAAAGCGTCATCCGTTAACTCTGACTGAAGGAAGTGGTAAACAAAAACTTCGAGCGCAACTAAACTGAAAGTATTTTTTGTCGGTATTCTTTTAAGCATTTCCCTTCCGAAATTAATGATTGGTATCCTCCTCCAAACACGAACCATCACTAGCAAAATTAAACTTAACGATAAGTTTAATTATATCCTAAACAGAAACCTACGCAGAGCTTATTAAGTTCAAGATAACTTCAATAAACTCTATTAGTAACTAATTCCTCAACATATTTTGTATAATTAAGTTGTTTATCTTGCGGAATCGCTTCGGTTACCCATTCTATTCCATAACAGATGCACAAAGAACGTCGACACAGACATGCCAATATTAACTTGTACCCATTTTCTTAATTAAATAATTTCATTCATGTATAAACCTTTGACCATATTAGATTAATTTTCAAGATCTAAATTACGTAAATTGTGGTATTTTCTTTTGATCTCCCATCAGAGACGTGATGAAAGTGCTTTTAATAAAATTAAACCCAGATGAGTACATTTACCCGATTACTTCGTACGATTTCATCTTGTAAAAATTTGATATATTTTCTGCACGATTTACATGGTGGTCATATACAGTGTAATCCGGCTATAATGAAGTTGGATGTAATTAAATATTGCTTATAATGAACATTTTGCAAAGTCGCGGCTGAATCACCATTTAATCTCATGCAACTCAATCTTGCAGTATCTAAACTAAATATTTAACGATCGGTTCGCTATAAACGAATCGGACTCGACAACTTTTCAGTTAAAATACCTACTTCGTAATATCGGAGAACCACCGAATGATCATTTGGTAGTTCCCCAAATTACGGATCTTTTATTCTACATAGTATTCGCATTCGGTTATAGTTGCATTGGAAGTTCGTGTGTGTTTATTTATCGATGCAAAGAAATTAAAAAAAGTAATGGCTGAAAAAAGCAAAAGACGTGTACTTTTTATTCAAGATAAATTTAATATAATCGCTGAAATTGAAGCCGGTTCCTCCCAAACCACATTTTTTTCAAAAAAATGTTGCCTATCCTAGGTCATTACAACATCTCTTTTAGGCCGCGATAGCCATACTTGGTGGTTCGACTTCACTTCCGGACGGCATATTTTTAAATAAAAATATGTTTAATTTATTTGGCGTCTGGGAAAAATTGCATTATACATGTACAGTCTGTTCCAAAATTAATGTCACCCCCTGTGCCGAAAAACACATTATATCTGCTAATGCAAATTAGATGCATGAAGTTTAATCGATATTTGAACACTAAACATTTTAACCCACTAAACACCAAAAAAGTTTTAACTAAAACACCGACGCGTTTCAACAGCAATGCTGTCATTATCAAGGCGATAATGACAGCGTTGGGCGTACAGTTTCTCTTTTCGTAAGATTCTATTGATAGACGTTTGACTTATTCCTGTCGCTGCACTTAAACGGCGAGTACTTACGCCTTGGTTTTCGGTAACACGAACTAGAACTTCCTCCTATTGTTCTACCGAGATTGTTTTTGGAGCACCATTAGGACGAAAGCACCCAGTTTCTCCTAGGCGATTATACAGTTTTCTAAAAAGTTTATGATTTAGTTGTCTTCGATTTGGATATAATGCTAAATATCTTCGGGATGCAGCAAGGCCATTAAAATTTGTTTGAGCAAAAACACAAACCATATCTCGCATTTCACTATTAGAAAAGTCATTATGCCGTGGCATTTTTTTTACTACTTATTCTAGTACAAATAAAACAGAAAAAGATAAAGCTACTTGCTTAGTACTATACTCTTTGACACAAGCTTAACAAGCATAAATAATGATAGCTGTCAGATGCATTTAAGCCAACTTGGTATTTTCAGAAGAATAAGCCAACTTTGTATTTGAAGGACTAAAAATTGTATTAATAGGCCGAACTGCATTGAAACTTTAGAAGGCAAATATCTCGAAAACGGATCAAGATATCAACACCAAACAAGTATCTACCTATTTTTCATGTAAAAAAGGTTGCACTTTCAAATTTTCGATTCAGTTTATGTGATTCTACACGCACAAAAAAGATAAGCATCGATTTATCTATTCAGCAGTGTGTAATCAGCGCCACCTATGAGCAACGTTAAAACTGATGTCAAATTCTTATTCGTCATGCTAAAAAACATAATAATACCAACTTTCTTGCCGAGTTATTGGAAAATTTAGAAATGAAATTATTAACTTGAACACCCTGTATCTCTTAAACGAGCAACATTTGTATAAGGCATGCCGCGGTCAATCCTCATATTTTAGGCTCTACTATTCCCAGTTTCCAATTTCCCATTCTTAATGACTCACTGTGTATAATCTTCTCTTAGTTCAGTACAATGTTTCTCTAGTAAAAGGATTCCATCCCTGAAGTGTGATTTCAAAATATCCATATACAGTTGCAATTACTTCTTCGTTCGAGCCAAAACGTTTTCCAGCCACAGATTTCTTTCGATTTGGGAATAGATGACAGTTAGAGGGAGCCAAATCTGGCCAATAGAGTAGATATTTCAACAATTCGTATTTTTCAAAAAGCTAAATTTTTCCCTTTTGTGGACCGGTGCATCGTCCTGATGGAACAAGGATTTGTTTCTTTTGCAATCCAGGCCTCATTTCACCAATTTCTTCATCTAGTTTCTCAAGAAAATGTGCGTGGCATTCGCCAGTTATTTTTGTACCCTTTGCAAGGTAATCAATTAAAAGAATCCCGTTAGCATCCCAGAAAATAGTAGCTGTGATCTCATACAATTGCTAGGATTCCTTTTTAAAACGATCCAAACATTGTCGACACCCTGTGCGAACGAGTACAATAAAAATAGATCAAGCATTTGAACCGGACCATGTGGTTTTGATCTATCCGATCTTTATGTCAAACACTGACCTATGTAATGTTATTTTCGACGTATTCTTCTTGTTAACGCTGTTTCTACGCTTGCAACTAGGTAGAGCGCAAGAAACCATTATGTCTTGTAGTAGTTTGCTATATCATATAACTGTAAGAACTGAAATAATCAAATAATACAATCATATATGACATATACACTAGAATCTACGTATTTGACGCAAAGTGGTGTACCAATATGGCCGACCTGCGCCGTTTTCGCCACGTGGTAGCGTCTCCCTACTTATTCTATCTCAATGGTTGTTACCGACATGTGTTGTGTAATGCCCGGCGGTGTTACTTTCGACCTCGTCCACTAGAGGGCTTGAAGGTGGAATTTGTTGATTATCGTAGGTATTGTACGAATAAGGTTGAGAAGTAAGTTGCGATGAAATGTGGTCTAATAGACTTTGTAACTGGGAAGTTTCCTTCCGCCATTGCAAAAGTTTTTCCTTTAGTTATTGTGGTCTAAGCTTTATTTTTTTTACAGTTGTTAGTTTTTGGGTGGCTTTTGAGTGGCAGGGGAAGCCGCGACAAATGTCAGACGCATTAGTTCGTCTAAATAAGGATCCGTAAAAAGGGAGTTGCAGGATTTTAAGTTAATTAATTGCGCGATCGTGTGTTCCTTGTGATTTTTTGCTGGGTTTTGAATTAAAAAGAGTAAACGTATCGAAAGTTATAAGCATAATATCTGACTTGTTTATACTAATTTAGCGACATGTATTTTCAAAATTAACTAAGATAAAATTACAAAAACTGGCTACAATACATTGATGTGTTTATATACATACGAAATTTGTTTTGATTTCAATCTATTTTCAATTTCGCGTTTGTCGGTAACGCAGTTATCTACATATAGAGTAAACAAGCAATAACATGCAGCATAACCTCATGCTCATAATTCAGTTAGAAAGTCACTTGAAAATGGGTTAGGATAATGAACAAGCCACGTTTATATGAAAATTCCACACGATGCGATCGCAAAATTTATCGGTTTGACCTTCAAATTCAATACAGATTTTTGTGGTCTCTAGGGGCAGACATTACTTCTAACGAGCAGTACATCATACGTCGTTTTCCTTAAGCAAATGGATCAGCCCAATTAGTACAATCGATAGTTAGTTAATGTTAAATAACATCACGGAAAATGTTAAAAATATAGCGAATACGAAATAAAAACAAGATATAACTGGATTTTAAATTAACGCAGTTTCACATGCAAATCAATCGGGGTTAATAACAAAATTGCGTGGCAAATTTAAACCGAAAAAGCGAAATAAACACAATAAAAACTGATATTTGAAGTTAGCGTTGATACGCGACTAAAAAGGCTGGTTGCGGTTGTAAAAACTAGAATTTGAATAAACAATTTGTTTCTGAAAATACGGCGTTGGGTTGACGCACAGAATCAACAACAAGCGATTGAATCGAAACATGTTACACTGCACATTTTCTCTGAATAATTACTGTTAATTTCCTCTGCGGTTATTTGTGAAATATTGCAACAAATTTGCATGTATGTGTATCTCCGAATAAAGCTTGTCCATTATTAGGCTCGTATTTATTCATCCAATAATTACTAAAATGGTAGTGAGTATCGTGTAATATGATCATGGTTTAATAATGATGTTAAAATTTCATTATTGTGGGACGTAAATTATGTTATAATGATAGTTTTAGAATATATTAGAGATTAATGGACTTTTGCGTGAGAATTATTAAAATGCAACAAATCCTAGAATCTGACATGGCAAGATTTTATATGAAAGTTGTCTATAACGGCTTTAAAATATTATTATTTACCAAATTTCACTAAGATTGCATACATTTTTTTTGGATAAAGTTTGGGGAAGTACATGTTTGAAAATCGGCAGATGTAGGTACCTGCAACCTCCGCGTACTACTACCGGTTTCAATAGTACTGCTCATCAAAATTGCTTAAGATTTTAGTGAAAAGCACAACGGTATAATTAAAATAAACAACGCAGAAAAATAACAAAAAAGGAAACAGCATAGATAATAAAGTTAATATTAGTGGCGGCCTAAATCTTGTCTCCTATTATTTTCGATGCAAACTTTCACTCTACAACGAGCGGATAGAACTACAGTCTCTATTTCTGTCTTAGAAATACTTGGAACGATATTTCCTATTCCTACAACCAAGTTGTAACGAGCAGTAGATTGTGTTGCAAAAATAAGATGTTTTTGCGCCACCACAAATAAAAATCTAAACAAGTCAAATTTGGGGTTCTGGGTGGCCATGGAAATAAACTGGCGTGTTACATCCACCTATCAAGGGACAGAAAATTGCGAATATTTACGGAGAAATGCACAGCACACTCATCATATTGAAAAACATAATGTTGGGAATCGCTAACGACATGTCTTCTATTCTGTTCTCTTTAACGTCCTCTAGCGGTGACAGAAATAAAGACAATATTAAACAATTTAAATCACTAGCAGTAGATTTAGGAAAATCCATGACAATCCATTTTTTGGCCACCAAGCATTTCAAAAATCATAAAATTTACGTATTCAAATTCCTTTATCGCTCTCTAACGGCGACGGGCAAGATAAAATTAAACAGCTTCAATCACTACACATAAGACAACGAAAATCCTTTCTAATAAGGCCAAATTTGCTAAATTTCGTTGACGGGAAGTAGAATAATTTAAGTTTATAGAAGACATTTTTACCATCCACACGTTTCTGAAGATATCTTCGGATTGGTGCAAGATAGCGATATCCGGTTTTCGCTGATTTGCTGGTAATTTAGCCTACTTTTTTAATTTCTTGTCAAAAATATATGTTTCCATCTAATATTTATTTGGAAAAACAAAATTCCCGAAAAAAATTAAACAGCGCCCTCTAGCATGCATGTCATATATTAGATCGGTTCCAATTTGTATCTAAGCATTAGATTGGAGGATTAATGCTGTTTTCAACGAGACTAAGTTTGCAAAATTCGGTTCAACAGAAGCGGAGTTATAAACGTTCCTTCAAAACAAAGTTTCCCCTTCTCCTCTCCCCTTATTTGACGAAATACAAAAAAGTTGGCCGACGTAAAATATGCAAAATTTTCAGTAGATTTCGATTTTACATTTCATTGATTTACCATTTTTATTTTCTCTAAGGTCATTCCGGGAGAGACGCCCCAGCATATATACTTTTTCTATTACTTAACAGATGTTACTTTAACCCTTCTAGCTTGACTGTTTGAGGTATAGTCCGAATAATTATTACGTCAACAGTTTGTTGATAAGCATCGTGTAAATGGTACAGAGTGAAAAAGTAAGTGTTTTTATTTTTTGATTCCTTTGATATAATTACAAGTAGTAAAAGAAGTGCTGTAACTTTTTGTTTTTCAAAACTTCTACAATGAAAACGATATATCAGCCACTAAAAGGATTAATAGAGAGGTTATATGTGTTTTTAATTCATTACGTTTAGTTTGTACAAAATGGCGTGGTGAGGCATACCATAGAAAAACGAGATGCCCCAGAGCGTTTAACCCATATAGTAGGTTAGATGCCCCATGCAACAAAAAAGAAAGTATAACCAAGATATTTTGTTTATTTTCAGCCATGCCTACTAATAAGTATATTCGCAAACCCACAGGGGCTGGACGACGACAGTGGAGCCTAGAAAATTTAGAATTAGCTCTTGCAAGATTGGAATTCGGGGAGATAGGGGTTAATGAAGCGGCACGTTTATATGGAATTCCATCGCGGACTTTATGTCGACGTAGAACGAAGGGAATCATTCCTGAATTACCTCTTGGTCCGCAGGCTTCGCTAGTGACAGAAACTGAGAAAAGGCTTGTCAAACATATTCAAAAATTAGGAAAGGCAGGATTCGCACCTGACGGGGAAACTATACGATCTCTAGCTTTTCAGTTTGCTAAAAAGTTAGAAATTTCACATCATTTCAATCGTGAAACCCGTCTGGCCGGTTATGATTGGTTGTCAAATTTCCTTAGAAGGAATAAGGAATTAAGTTTAAAACAGTCGCAAGGTTTGTCACTAGCAAGAAGTGAAGGAATGAATCGAGAGGAAGCCAATATATCTTTTACTTTGCTGTCGGAAGTTTACAGTGAATTTGATGGATGGATCATCCTGAAAACATCTTTAATATGGATGAAACTGGATTCCAATTAAACAACGAAGCTGGGACTGTCATAGCAACGAGAGGGGCAAAGGACGTCCATACACTGATTTCCAGTGAAAGAGGGGAAAATATTTCTATAATTGCTTGTTGTAGTGCTGACAAAAACATGAATTTGGCTATGGTTTACCAAATAGTTCTAAAGTTTTCATGAACCAAAAATCTTCTTTCATCACTTCAGAGCTGTTTTTTAAGTGGTTAAAAGAACATTTTACCCCAAGCAAACCACCTGGAAGAACAGTTTTGATTCTTGACGGTCACTCGTCACATCGAAACAGTCTTGAAATGTTGGATTATGCTGAAGAACATGCGATATCTTTAGTTTGCTTGCCTAGCCACACCACACAAGCCCTTCCACCTCTTGACAGAGCTTTTTTAAATCCCTAAAGCACAATTTAAAAAAGGAGGCAAGGCAATGGATGTTGCATCACCCAGGTCGGAGTTGTGCAGGCTTCAAGCAGGTGGGCTTATTACGAAAGCCTGAGGCAAAGCAGTATCAATTGATACTGCTTTAGCTGGATTCACAGCTACTGGAATATTTCCTCTTGATTCAAACGTTATTCCTGAGCACTTCTATGCGATTGCGGATGGATCGTCGGCAAATATGGAAGTTCTTTTGGAAACAACTGCTTCTGAAGGTAAACCACAAGTTCCAGGACCATCCCATATTCAAAGCCATCCTAAATCATCTGCAAATATGGAAGCTAAAGAAGATCAGAGAGAAACACCGTCAAAATTTTTATTAGAAATAAGTCTTGTACCAATGATTCCAGCCAAGCAAAAGGGAAGAAAGAAGCAATCTGCCGAAATATTGTCAAATAAAGTGAAAAAAGGCTGTAGACAATGAAATTAAAAGGAATACTGAAGAAAGCAAAGATCAGAGAAATGATAATTTAAGTGGATCGTCTTCAGAAGAAGAATCTCTAGCAACATTAATAAAAATAAATGAAGAATCGTAGAGTTTCTGTAAATAGTGAAGATAAATTTGAGGAGGGAATTAAGGGAGATAAGAATGCAAATTATTATGCAGAATGTTTAGATGACTATTTTCATACCAAAGAGACTGTTGATTGGATACAGTATATTAAGTGCAAAAAATGGTTACACGAAACGTGTACGATGTACGGAAACAAGTGCAATGATTGTGGGCGCATCGAAGTAAGGGCTAAGAAACTAAAACGTCTCTCAAAAATCAAGTTTTAATGTAAGTCATCTCTTCCATCTGGTAGCTGCAACTAACCCGGAACACACGGGTGGGATGGCCGAAAACACAACTTCCGTTTTTATTTTTTAAAACAGTTTTAAACATGTTGGGTTTATTCGCGAGAATAAATTATGTTTCTTTGGTGTTTAATGTATACGATATTTACTTTTGTCTAATAAAAAATCAATATTTGTAATTTTTATAATATACATATTCCTTAAGTGGAGCATCTCTCCTGGAATTACCTTATATTTGTTTTGGAGTTGATGTAAATAGTACATATTACAATTAAATAAACTGATAAAATTAATTTCTATATATTCTATTTATTATATTTTTATTTATATATATATACATAAGAAAATTATTATGTGAAACTACTGATTTTTTTTCTTTTTTAATGTGTGGTGGGTGCTTAGTTGCAGTGACTCCATAAGCTGTATTACTTGTCTGGCTATCACTGCAACTCTTGCGGTGTAGTTTTTTAGTGTGTGTAAGTTGTGTTTAAATGGCTTTGTGTCAGCATCATATCGCCTTTTATGATGCCGCGCTGTTAATCACTTTGCTCCCAACAGCGAACGGCAAGTCGATCCGGGATTAAACTCTCTGAAAAAATGTCACCGTCCCTCCAGAGAATTGAACCCCGGCACCTATCGTTCTCTCACAACAATAGTCAGCCGCCTAGCCACTGCGGCCATCGACCCGTTTTAAATACTGTTATTATATTGTTGTCTTAAAGTCTAAGCAACTTCAGTCATCAAAAATTTACAGTATTAATTACATCATGCCAGTTCAAAAATAATTGCTGATTAGGCATTTCTTAAAAAATTCAACAGATTTAGTTGATTCTTAATTCGTGATATACCCGCACAGATACTGATCTTGATATTTTGTTGTACACTAGATGACATATCATCTCCCCCAGCAAAAAGAAAGTTTGTGTAGAACAATTACCGAAACAAATAAAATCTAAGCAGAACCACTATTGATGGTTGCAGATAGACAGTCAAATTTATCAAGTAGCGGATTGTCACAAATTAGCGATGGACTTTTGTTCATACCTCCTTCAATTTTGTCGTCAAAATGACGTAAACTTCGCTACAAAATTCATGATTTAAAGAAAGAGTTACACTCCAGTAAAAAGAGACATAACGAACTAAAAATAAGCAGATCTTTGAAAGTTGATTTAAAGAAATATTTTCAAATTGTAATGTCATTATTGATAGTAAAAAGTAAAGCAGTAAAGTAAATTTGTTACAATACAATGCTTTCATAAATATACTCGTAAAACCCCATGGACAAAAAAGCAACAACAAATGGCTCTTAGTATATGTATATTACAAATCTCCAAACTTTTACGAAAAAATTTAAAATTTATATTACCGCTTGAAAGGGTTATTTATAATTGGTTTCGAATTAGAAATTTAAAAACGAGGTTAGATACAAGGCCAAGAGAAAATTTGGCTGAGAAGGTTAAAATAATGTTGAAAAATTTGAAAATTAATTGGAAAATATTTTAAGAGAGCGTAAACAATTGTTTCAAAATATAAAAATTACTTCGCAGAATTCAACAATAAAATCTAACGTCTACTGCATTGCCATAAGATTCAATCCCTCAATTTTATGTAGTATTTAGTTGCATTGCGTTGCAAGTTTTTATATATTTATAGTCAATGCTCCCGCCAAAAACGGTTAAAGCGAGATCAAACTTAAAGGGGTTCCAGTTACAGTGGCCTCCACCTTCAAGTACTCGGGCACCACCTTTGATCAAAGACTTACTTTCAAAGAAAACACGCAACATATCTATATAAGCTATACCCCTTCTCAAGAGTCATCACCTAACCACTAGGACAAAACTAAACATTTTTAAAACAATTATCAGACCATCTTTTAGGCATAATGCTCCGGCTTGGGCAATGCCACTGGAGCAAGCTGCAAATAGCTCAAAATAAGGCGCTACTTGGTGCCAGAAGAGGATACAGGACGACATTACTGCAACAAAAATCTAATGTCCCAGTTTTGTGAGGCCGTACAGCAAACATATAATTCAAAAATTCTTCAGAAACACTGCCACTACCTCTAATCCCTAATAGGGAAATCATCACCCCTTGCATGGAAGACACGCATACCCAGTTGAGCCACTCAACCAACCCCAAGATTATACATCCATGCAACGGAGATCTCTGCGCCACATCCGTAAGTGCGCTGACAGTGAAATGCATTAATTAGTTGTTATTCTATTCTGTGCCAGAGGTGTATCTGTTTTAGGGAATATAAATTATAATCAAACTTTGTATCCAAAAGCATTTATTTGTCCAATAAAACAACATAAACATTACTTAAATACATAGGTAAAGAAAGCTTAAAATAATCTAGTATCCTACGTTTTAAAAGAAAACCTAAATCAAAGATATTTATGTGAATAAAGTAGATAAACTTTATTTGCTAAAAAAATCCGTAATTTTGCTCTGTACTTTATCGAACTGAATTTTAAAATAATACCGATCCAAACGTTTTACGTTATCTGTGATTTCAACTTCTGTTAATTCTTCCCACGTGTGCAAATTATTATTAGCTGTTACACACGGGAAAAATTGCTCTTCAGCAATTACATTATTACGGCAACTAACAACTTGAAGCCATTCCAACAATGGTAAATCGGCTTCGTCGTCAGATATGTAAGTGAAATTGTTTGAGGATAAAGCTTGTTTTGGCGTTAGCAAACCCGAGTGTTTACTACAGTCAATAATCGTCTTCGAAGTCACGTACTCCCACGATTTTGAAAGCAGTGTTATTGAGTCTAAAATAATTTTAAACTCCTCGTGCTGATCGACAGCATTGGTATTAAATGAAAGCACTGTACGTGGTAGTAGGTATAGACAAAAGATGTTGCTGAAGTAATCTGCAAAACCATTGACAATATCTTGAGGATCTTCTAAGTGGTTGCCAGAATAATACATGTTACCAGAAATTTTATTCCTTCCTCTTCTATCTCCAACATAGAGCCAAAACTGTTGATGGAAAAATTAGTGGGGTTATCAGTTAAAATATTGAAGTTAATGAATAAAGCAGGGTGAAAATTATCTTCAGGTACCAGGTGTTAGTTCTTAGACAAAGGAGTTTTAGCGGTGATGTTATAAAGTCGTTTCTTTAAATATTGCTTAATTTGGCCGGTATAGCACTTGTTACAGTCTTTCCAATTTATAAACGACTTTATTATGATCATCTTTTTTAATGATGTTTCTAAATTAGTGAATAAGTGTTTATTGTTAGTAAGTATGAATATTATATGAATGTTTGATTTGTTTTATGTTTTATACTTTACACAAAACGGTGATTAATTTTGTTGTCGTAAATATAATAAAAACGGTACATCTATATGTTTTATTCCATTTTAATCAAAAGACAATATTGTATTTTCTTTTATATATATGTATTAAGAGTATAATACAACATGATTCTTAAACAATCTCGTTTTATATACGTATATCTCGGTGCAAGAAGGTAATTCTTTGATTTCACCGAAATACACTTACTTTATACGTACGCGTATACGTTTTATACGTACGTCTGGTGAACGAAACATCGGCAGCTAAGCGAGCTCGGAACCGTCGTCGCCAGGCCCCATCGAGACGTGACGGTCTCGGTCACGATCAGACCCAATCGTTTCTAACGCCGACAAAGTCCGAACGCGACGAGATAATATCGCGGCATACGCGGCATCAATCCGCGACAATTATCCCCGGGTAAATCGACCAACTATACCTGGATAATTACCAACCTTTTATCGCTTATTTACTAACACGATTTTAACAACTAACGTTTCTAGGAATCCCTTTCGTAAATGCCCTAACGAAATTTTCAACCGTTAAGTTGGCGCATGCCTGTTACACGACCGACTAGGCCCCGTATATGTAGTATATCTTGATGTAGTTCGCGATGGCGCCTGTTTGTAACCGAGTTTCGAGTTTGTCGAGGCGAAATCCATGACATTGACGTTCGGATCGTGTGTTTTGATTATTCCCGGTGATGTATTAGCGAGTGCCGTATTAGATTATTAACCGAAAAGGTAGATATCGCCTGTTAATTGTAGATCTTTCCGATCGTCGATGCCAACGGACGATGTTTGTCCCGAATGAAAGGTTATGATAGCGTAAAGGTGGCAGCCATTACTGTATACGTCGTTGCGTATATTGAGGTTCGATGTTGAAGCGTATAAAACGTGTTTTATTTTAATGGTCGTATTAGAAAAGGAAAGACAAAGGAATTAGAATAAGAAAATGCGTCTTAATACCATTTAAAATTCATATAAATATGATTAAAATTACCAAGAAAGACTGTATTAGTATTAGTTTTTGATTCGTTAGGTTGCCATCTTGTATAAATGTGTCAAAAATTTGACGTTTAATATCTTGCAAAGATTAAGAAATGTGTTTGGCGCCGAGTTCGATGGAACTTTAAAATGATTTTTGGAAAGGAAGGATATCTTAAATATTTCATCTGCGACTGAGGTAATTTGTTGAACATTGTAATTAAATTAAATTAAGATAAATAGAGATTCTGATTTAGATGATCTGGTCGATTCTGTAGCTCTAAATAGCGACTAACAATTTTTTTATCAATTCTCTAAAAATCCAAGTTATTAAAATTAAATCGCTAGTGATTAGCGATAAGTGGATAACTTGGCGATTCTTCAGAAATTGTTGTTTATTTTGCTACAGCAGAGAAAATTGGCGTGAAATAAGTCCATTAAGTGTAAATGGGGAAATTTAGATCAAAGATCTTTTAAAAATAACAACGTATTATATGGAAAATATATGCAAGGACTAGTGGATAGTCTAGATTTTAAACTATACTAATCAGAAGTTTTAATTAATGTTGTAGTTAAGACATTTAGTTAAGATTCACACAAACTGCCATGAATAATGCCACCTAGCGGTAATTCAGGTAAAAACAACGTTTAGACATTATTACGAAGATGTCACTAAATTTGATACAATATGTTAATTATTATATTTAAGCTTATTTTCCTCAAGAGGAAAGAAAAGATTCGAAAGTAATCCACACACAAACGAATATTTCGTTCTATATGTCGAAAACGTGGTGACAGTTGGAACTAGTAGAATCTGTAGAAAAGAATGAGAATCTAGTGTATTTTCGTTTTTCTCAGTTGTCCGTAATTTGTGACTGGTACGTCAGCTGTCATTAATAGACGAAGCATCCGTCTATAGTTTTGTATGTAATATATAAATATTTTTGTATATATATATATAGGGTGATTGATTGAGATTGGCCATTAATGTGATCTAAACGTTATCTTAGAGAGGAACTTTTACATCATGTTGGTTAATATTATATACTGTCGCCATTTTTGGAGTGCAAATTCTGAAATTGAGGTTATGGGTAGAAGAAATCATGACGTTTCTGCTGCAATTCCTAGAATTCGCGCATTATATACAGGGTGTCAAAAATTTAATTGTTTTTTAGTTCAACTTCAGACTGTTAATAATCGATTTTTTCAAATAGATTTATTCATTTTGTTTTCAATATTTTGAAGAGGAATTAAATTGTGCATGGGACTACATATATTAGCATTCTATATATCCATCTGTAATAATTGTCGAGTTATTAAGGTTTGAGAATTTAGTCCAAAGTTGTCTCAAGCTTCTTCAGCTTTCTGCTTCAGCAGTGGTGCTTGTTTAAAATCATTGTATCTGTTGGAAATATTGCCAACTGTGCATTTGTGGTGTGGTGTCCAAGATATTTAATATACACAGTGAGTCGTTAAGAATGGGAAATCTGGAAACTGGGAATAGTAGAGCCTAAAATATGAGGATTGACCGCGGCATGCCTTATACAAATGTTGCTCGTTTAAGAGATACAGGGTGTTCAAGTTAATAATTTCATTTCTAAATTTTCCAATAACTCAGCAAGTTTTTATAGAATCAACTTGAAAATTGGTATTATTATGTTTTTCAGCATGACGAATAAGAATTTGATATCAATTTTAACGTTGCTCATAGGTGGCGCTGATTACACACTGCTGAATAGATAAATCGATGCTTATCTTTTTTGTGCGTGTAGAATAAACTGAATCGAAAATTTGAAAGAGCAACCTTTTTTACATGAAAAATAGGTACATACTTGTTTGATGTTGATATCTTGATCCGTTTTCGAGATATTTGCCTTCTAAAGTTTCAATGCAGTTCGGCCTATTAATACAATTTTTGATTTTTAAATACGAAGCTCAGGTAATAAATAACAAGAAATAATGAAATTTTCAAGTTGATTCTATAAAAACTTGCTGAGTTATTGGAAAATTTAGAAATGAAATTATTAACTTGAACACCCTGTATCTCTTAAACGAGCAACATTTGTATAAGACATGCCGCGGTCGATCCTCATATTTTAGGCTCTACTATTCCCAGTTTCCAGATTTCCCATTCTTAACGACTCACTGTGTATATTAATAGCATTGAAGTCTTTATGTTGTAAAGTTGGTAATCAATATGTCACTTACTATGCACATACACGTGCGATTATTTCAAAATTCTGCCAGTAATGGACAGAAAGAATCTAAGTAACGTGTTATTTCTATATAAAATTCTTAATAATAAGTTTGACTCTACCACCACCTCTGTTATTAACAACGCAGTTACAGAATCGACCTGAATGTTTCTAGTTTTAAGAGCTCTAATTGGGGCAAAAAATATTATTATTATTCAAATTTTTAAAATTAACAAAATTATGCCCTTAAAACTTAAAACTTCATTTTATAAAAGAAAGAAACAGCTTCTCATTCAGCTAATATAGCGTGTTGAATATTTAGTCTCAATTTATGGGTACCTAACTACAGAGACAATTTTCTTTGTTGCAAAGTTGTAAAGTGGGCCTTGCACGCAAGGAATCTAAATAAATGAAATGTTAAAAGCAATAAAGCAACGAAATAAATTGACCTTAATATTAAATTATCCCATAGAAAACAAAATCACACCTGCTTTGATTTGGTGAAGGTGGTGACCAAGCAATTGGGCCACCTTTTCCAACTCATTAATCACTGAATCTTACATTTAAATAGTCCCTCACTTGTCTTCCACAGTGAGGTGGAGCTCCATTTTGTTAAAACCATAGCTGCTCTGGACATGTCGAAGTAACAAATTATTTAAATTTTGATTATTTTGAAGGAAATTCAAGTGATTGAGGATATTTTAAATGATAGGGTCAATTCCATGATCTCTCACTCTGCCACTCCATGCAATGACGCTCCACTGGTGTTGATGATCAATTGCTCTATACAAGTGGGGACTTTCTGTTCCGTATAGTGGTATTTATTATTTATAGTGGTAAATATTTTTGATTACCCAGAGAATGTTTGCAAACATTTCTAAAAGAAGTCCATTTCTGTCATTTCTAAATCAATCATGGTGCACCATTCATCGGTCACAGAATTTCCGAGAACATGCACGAGTCTGTTATAATGCTTTTTTAATTTTAAATTTTACGTTAATCTTAGTGAAAACAGATAAAATAAAATATCATTTTGAACATGTTAGAATACAGTTTTATGTTTAAAAAAATACAAAGTATTGAAATTTTAGATTGTTAAGTTGAACACTAAACACTTTAACCCACTAAACACCAAACAAGTTTTAACTTAAACACCAACGCGTTTCAATAGCAATGCTGTCATTATCATTTTTAGAGAATTTTGCAATTTTCTGCTATTATATCAAAAAACGCGCTCTAGCGGTATCACTAAGAAATAGACATATCAAAGGTATGGAACAATAAATGCTTTTTCCAATGAGACCAAGTCTGTTAAAATCAGTTCAGTCGTTTAGAAGTTACTGCTGTTTATATAAAAAAAACATTGAATTACCCCCACCACTTTATTTTAATAGATACGTCAAAAAATGTTAAACAAAAATTACTCGAGTAAAGCTTAGCTTTAAAAAGCATATATTTTTTGGTGACATTTACTGGGTGGATTTCAGTGAAAAATCACTTTAAAGGTTTAAAATGCCGGTTACGCCCCCTGGCGACCATCTTGGAAATCTGAAAATATTTTTCACGGTCTTCTTTTGCCCAGTTTAGTAATAAATCTTTTTACCGCAAGTCTCTACGACGAATAGTTTCAGAGATACAAAACTTTGCAGTCTTATCTGGCCATCCTGTACAGGGTCTCCAGTTTCAACGTGGATCTTAGATATCTGCCATATTTGTGAAAATAGAGGAAAAAGTTATAAAGAAAAATTATCCCAATTTATGTTCTGCATAACCTAAAAATATTTTCAACTATACAGAGTGTCTCAAAAGTAGGTAAACACATACTTCATCCATTATTTTAAATGGGACACCCTATATATTTGGGCATTTTTGAATAGTGCACTAAAAAATATTTCCACCTTATATAAACTATCTTATCCCTATTCCTAATAGTTATAGAGATATTTTACGTTTTTGTAAAAACTATCCCGATTCGGTGTTTTCTGTATGTCGCGATAGCTTGATCCTGAAAATAGGTATCGACATGAAATCAAGAATATGTGAACTATATAGTCCGGTATAGACAATGACATCAACAGAAGATGGTATACCTACTTCCGGTTGTCAGAAATGATTTAACTAACTTCATTTTTTTTAAATGGCACTCTGTATATTTTGGTAGATCGATGAATTCATCATTTTAATATCTTTCCATTCATGTATATTAAGTTCTATGTTTTTGATATTTAATAGTTTTTACGCAAGCTATAAAAATGTTGTCTTCAATTTCGAGGTAACCTGGAAAATATTCCAAAAACAAAAACGCATGCATACATAATGTTTATCAATCATCACCCTGTACAACCTTGAAGGTTTTTTAAATAAAATATTGCAAAACATGTTGTTCATTTTCCTTGATTAATATACATAATCTTCGTTCATGCTTCTTGTAATTTGAATGAAGCACTGACAAGTAGTGAAAAACTTTAACGCGTTTAAATTATTTAGATTCTTTGCATGCAAGGCCTACTTTGCCACTATTTTAATGCTGTCGCGAAAGTTCTTGAATACGACACAAACAACGATCGTAAACTTTTCGGAGATTTTGACATTCAATATTCAACAGTTTAAGTATTAGATGAATGAAAAACGATTCCTTTTTTTTTTTGATATTAATATCTAATATTGTTTTGAAGATAAGTTTTTTCTATGCTGTTTAAACTATATCTCCAGAATCATATAACAAAGGTATACATTAAACCTGATTTAGTCTAGACTGAAATGAGAAGTAATCTTTCTAATGCGCCAAAAAATCTATAAAAAAAAAACTTGTAAAGTCAGTCTCGTTCAAGATTTTTTGCTATAGTAACGTGTCGTCAAGCCAACTACAAGCATAAATAAAATAATTGAGTTCTTATGCTAAAATGCCACCTGTCAAACGTTATTAAATCTTCTAATGCAATCTTTACTTTCCCCGTAAATTGTCGAGAGGAGCTGTCGTATTTAATTTGTCGGAAAAAGGTAAAGTCAACTTCTATTATTATAAAATACTTGCAACATATGTACTTCAAGTCAGTTTAAATAAATATTTACAGCTATTAGATAGGTCAATTAATATTTAGTTGGCTCACGCTCCAAAGCATCCTTGTAATTCATCCGACAAATGTTCGATAGGATTGAAGTTTTTCGGTTGCATCCTTGTATTCGCTTTGTGTCATATTTTTTGTTTGCCATCACAATCGAATAACTCTCATCGTCCATAGAAATAAATTATTCTCCCACAACTCCTGCATATGGAAAAAGATGCTCTATGTCAAGTGGAAGGCATACCATTGGCCTTCGGGCATAGAAACCCATGTCACGAAGACGATTTCTTATTGCTTGTATTAAGATCAATGTTATAGTAGTAACAGCAAATTGATCTCGAAGTTGGGTTCGATTTTTATGTGCAAATTATAAGAGGTATCGATCGTCGCTTGATGTTGTTGATTCTGCTCGATTTTGTCCTTGTTTTTTTTTCTAACAGTTCTCGTTTATAAAAATAATAGTATTGAGTACTGGATGATGTATCGATATATTGCCCAACCCCAGTATCAGTAATATCTACAATTTGGGGTGGCACAAAAATAAAATTTCCACTTCATTTCCGTCATTGTTTTTGTTGGCAACTTGATCAACATAATCCAAGCGGTATTATTTATCTATCTACGAAAGAAATGAATTACAAAATTTTATTTTTCAACGTAAGAATCATACGTAAGTAATATTAAGATCGGGACTGCAGCGTGGACATTGTACAAGTTGAATGACAAATCCGTGTTTATGGATTATATTCTCGAAAATTTTTTGATGTAAAAATTAATATAATAATAGTTTCCTTTTTCTGAAAATTATATTGGACAATTGTGACTTGAACATGTCAAAGGCCCTAAAAAATCGGAATAAATGCAAAATAGTCTCTAACTTGTGTTTCTACCTCGTTAGCGTTTATAAAGCGTTTTAACATACAGGGTGCCCGGATTTCGTAGGGACAACATGGGTAACTTTTTTGGGTTAAATTAGCAAAAAGGTGTAGATTCAAGAGCTCATTAAGAATCCTTCATTTGTTTAATATTGAAGAAAAACTGAAATCTTCTAATTTATTTTATTTGCCGTAACTTTTTTGTTACTTGAGATATTAAGATGCGGTTTGAAGCAATTCAAACTGTAATCTAAATACTTTTATTAACGCTTAATAAAACAAATTTCTTTTGCGCACATTTTTTGTAATCTCACCTAACCCCAAAATTTTAAATTGGAACCGTACAATCATGTATTGTATGATATGGAAATTTTGTCAAAATTTGGGAAATTAATCTTAGACATCACAACTTTTTGTTTATCGCGTTATCTGTGAAAACAACACGGTTCTCATTATACGAACTTATCAGAAGTGTCAATGCTATTACTTCAATTTATAACGGATAATTTTGAAAAATACGATGTATTTTGTACGTATATCAAAAGTATGTCAAGCGTAAAACTAACATTTAATAACACAAATTTCATGTGTGCTTATTATTAGTAATCTAATCTCATCTCAAAATTTTTCATTTGAACTATGCAATTTTTGTTACCCTTTTAAGAAAACATTCTTTTTAACCAATTGTTAGGTGAAATGGTAACTTGGTTTGAACTAATTCGCATGGTAATTTAAATATTTAATAAAACAAAAATACAACTGTGCTACTAAATAATGAGCAACAATATTAAATTGCTCAAATAAATCACCATCGTTTACAATGCAAAGTTGACACCGTCTCGGAATACAATTTATTACTTTGTGGATAATATTGGGACTAATGGTGTTAGATGTCTCAGATATTGCTTCTTCCAATTCTTTAACATATGTAGGACCATAGATTTTATTTTTAACAGTACCCCACAAAACATATCAGAAGAAGTCAAATCAGGTGATCTTGCAAGCCAGCAGATATCGTGCTTTTTACTATAGTGACAGATACTATCCTAACGTCACCGTGAAAGTTACTGCTGTGATAAGTACGATGTTATCGTTTCCTGTGTGTACATACAGGGTGTTAGTAAATAAGTGCGACAAACTGTAGGGGGTGATTCTGCATGCAAAAATAATGACAGTTTGCTATATAAACGTCCGTCCGCAAATGCTTAGTTTCAGAGCTATAGGGTGTTACAGTTTTTCTTAAAAACTGACGATTTATTTATTGCTCTGAAACCGGTCGAGATAGGCAAATGAAATTTGGTGGGTTTTAAGAGATGGTTATTGCGCATTTCTTGACATCCAACCAAAAATTTTATATTCATCATTGGCGTGCATACGGGTAATGATCTTAATTTTTTAAAGAAAAGAAATGGTACGCCACTGAGATATTTCAAATTGAAAATCATTTTTGAATTTGCCATTCAATTTGTGATAAAAAACCTCTCTTGCCTTTTTTTCGTGTGTAATGGAAAAATGGATCTTCATCATCGTTAAAATTAAAAATTTTTACAACTTCCGGTTTAATTTTTTACATTGAATTAATTAACCATTACTGATCGTTCAAATAAAAGAGTTTGAGGTTAGATTAGGCTACCGATAGTATAATAAATACGCTTCCTAAAAAAGAATAGCTTAATTTGTCGTGACCGCAAAAAATCGATGTGAGGTGAATTGTGTTCGTCTGGATCCCACACAACGATTCCCTTTCCAGATATTGAGATAGCTGAAATTGGAGCTCGATTAAACGACGTTAACCCGTACCGTTCGTCGCTCAAAGTTTGAAAAAATCAAAATTTTTGGCCAAAAAGCTGACATATGGAGCCATAACTCCAGAACGGTAAATAATAGAAACACGCTTAATATCTCAAAAGAAAGCTAATGGTGTTCTTCAAAATTTATATTTCAAATAATAGTTGTTGTTATTTTAAGTCAAACCGAGTTACAACAGCCTTTAGCCCCTAAAACGTGGCCTGGGCCCGGATCACCATACTCGGCCGAATTTATTCGACTATTTCAAGAAACGAGTCGACTCGTATTCTGCAAAACATTCACGATACTCGACCAAATGAATTTTGACAATATTCGGTTATTCTCGTACGTTTGCGACGAAAGAACTATTTTACAAAGGCTTTTTAGCACAGTTGATTAGTACCTATTTATTATTATATTGAATAACTTCAATTTTATTGTATTTTCGTTTTGTTTTGGTAAACATAAATCATAAATTTTACATACAACACATTCCAAAACCAGCGTAAGTAATTTTTATGAGACAATTAAAAAAAAACTATAAAAATTGCATTGATTTTTCTGCATTTTTAGAATGAAAAGCTTTCTCTCCCTCAAAAATACAACGAAATCGCATCTTCAAAATGCCTATACATCTTTCGATACCATTTCTAGCACCGCGATAGCAGCTGTTGTACCTTTCTTGTTGCTGATTTCTTGGTTATGTGAGGCTGTAATAATGCAATGAATTCTCTAACCAGCATTTTATTCAATAGAAATAAATTTATAAACTGTATGTCAGGTAGACTGAAGAGGTGCCTTCTCTCATTTTGAAGCTGTTCCCGAATAATATTGTTTTTGGTAAAGTAATGGTAATTATAATCTATTTTGTATTAACAATAAACATCGGTATCACCTCACACCACAACTTTGATTAATTATTCGGGACACGTGTTTCGAAAACGCATGGGTTTTCATCATCAACCGAATACCGAGTGAATAAATAAAATTAAAAAACCATCATTATAAACATCCCCCTACTTCTTGTATAAACAAGCAACGCATGCGAACTCTACTTAACCGGACTAATCGTTAGCACATGTTGCGAAGGGACATCCTATCTCTTTAAATTCGTAAACAAAACCGACCTTCCAAGAATCGATGGTTCTCTATTCATGAGATTATTTTCGTGTTTATACATAAAAATACTCTCGTAGGCGTCGAGTTCCCTTGGCTTATCAACGGCTTTTAATAATTTGACACTGTCTGTTTCAATATGATGTCCCTTTTCAATTAAATGTTGTGCTACTGCGGACTTTTCCTTTCTTCCGTATCGAAAGTGAGCTAGATGTTCTTTGTATCTAGTCTCTATTGACCGTTTTGTTTGCCCGATATAAATTTGATCACAGTCTTTACATGCAATTTTATAAATTCCCGACTTGTGTCCCATCTCAGGTTTGTCTTTCGTGTTGCCTAAAAGATTTTTTAACGTACTATTGGTCTTATAACAGACATTTAAATTAAACTGTTGAGAAACGCGGTTCAATCCTTTGGTTATATGGTGGAACGGTAACTTAATGAATTTCTTTTCTCGGTTATTCGATGGGACTAAAGTAGTGGAATTTCTGACGTGATTCTTATATTGGGCTTTTTTAAGCGTGCATTCAACATCTGCAGAAGAGAAACCATTATAAACCGCTATTTTCTTAATAGGAGAGGTGAACAACAAACTTCCTTTCTTGGATACTCTAGTTATTAGGAATGAACATAATAGATTGGAAATTGACATCTACAGAAAAGAAACAAATACGAATAGATTCATTCTAGCAGATTCAAATCATTGTGATCAACAGAAAATGTCCGCGATAAATTTTTTAATTAATAGATAGGTTAAATTCCCGCTAAATAAAGTGAGATTTCAGAAAGAATTAGAATTTATTTTGTATTGTTGTGTGCTACCCTGACAGCAAAACAACATGAAGATGAAGACAAACACACTCAACCGAGATGCAAAATCTGATAGAAAAGAGGATGTTTTCAGACATACAACTACAAATGTAACTCGCAAGCTCCGTTGCAGTCGAGTAAAACGAGTCGATCAATTGAGTTTCGTGAATGAGATTTTTATATTCTCGATAAAAAATGGTGGATTCGAGTCGAGTTGCGAGTATCGTGATCCGGGCCCTGCTACCACTAGGAGCATACTTCGTATATTTTGTTACTTATTTGGTGATAAATTTTGCTTTTTTTTTGGTATATTTTTGAGTTTAAACTAGAAATATCATTAAAAAAACCAGTAATACTGATAAGTCTAACGATAATGCATGACTATGCAAAATACCTAAATCTTGCTTTGGTGCAAGATGAGCTTTTGGAGCATTAAACCAAGCTTTACAATAAATTTTAACCAGGAAAACAGAAATGACACGCACAGAACTTTCTTCTTCTTTAGACATCTTATTAGACAGACAAGTTGTTAATGGCTAATAAATTGCTCAGTAGCACAGATGAACCATCAGAGCACGCTAGGGTTGTAAATCCAAAAGTTGGGAAAGAAAAATTAAAAGAGGTAGTTGATGGAGGATTTTTTGGTAAATTTACTTACCAAAGAAACGTTTACATTCTTTGACCGATTTAATATAAAAACAGATTTCCTAAGACAACATCCAAACACCTGTCCTCAAAATAATGACTTCCAAGAAGGATTGAAAATTGTCAAAAATAAAAAAAAATAAAAAAAAAAAACCGACTTTAACGATCTTCTGACAAAAGATGAAGACCAAAAGCAATATATCCTACAAGTTGTAAGCAAATGCCGAGCATTATATCCTGACGTTTCAAAAACGACTTTAACAAAAGCTCTAGAATAGATTAGATAACTATGTAAAATTATCAACTCATATAGGTACTAGGTCTGTATCTTTTCTGTGTCTGTTTTGTATAGTTTATATACCTTATTTTTATATTTTAAAATAAAAAATGTCATTAGACTTATCAGTATTACTTGTTTTTTTAATTATATTTCTACTTTAAACTCAGAAATATGCCAAAAAAGCAAAATTTATCACTACCAGGTCACGGTTTTGGGGTTAAAGGCTGTCGTAACTCGGTTTGACTTAAAATAACAACAATTATGTATAGCATACAAATTTTGAAGAACAACATTAGCGTTCTTTTGAGATATTAAGCGTGCTTCTATTATTTACCGTTCTGGAATTATGGCTCCATGGTTAACGTTGTTTAATCGAGCTCAATTTCGGCTATCTCAATATATCTGGACAAGGGAAATCGTTTTGTTTTATTAAATGTTAAAAAATAATAAAAATACATCGTATTTTTCAAAATTATCCGTTATAAATTGAAGTAATAACATTGACACTTCTGACAAGTTCCTATAATGACAACCGTGTTGTTTTCACAGATAACGCGATAAACAAAAGTTGTGATGTCTGCCCCGTAGAATAAGATTAATTTCCCAAATTTTGACAAAAATATCACGCGATTGATGATTGTATTCAGAAAAAAATCTCCTTTTAAAAGAGCCACAAAAATTACACGGTTCCAATTTAAAATTTTGAGATTAGGTGAGATTACAAAAAATTTGCGTAAAAGAAATTTGTTTTATTCAGCGTCAATAAAAGTATCTAGATTACAATTTGAATTGCTTCAAACCGCATCTTAATATCTCGAGTAAGTTACGACAAATAAAAGAAATTAGGAGATTTAAGTTTTCTTCAATATTAAACAAATGAAGCATGACAAGTAAAATTTGAAAATGGATTCTTAATGAGCTTTTGAAACTACACCTTTTTGCTAATTTAATCAAAAAAAAAAGTTACCCATGTTGTCCCTACGAAATCCGACCACCCTGTAGGCACATCCAACCTAGCTGACTGATCTTTTCGAGTGGAAAATTTCCTTTATAGGCTACACAATTGGCTTGTAGAAATTCGACTTTACGACGCTTTTTAGCCGAAATCTTGGCATTGACCACATCGGGAAGGTTCATGTAGTGTGAAGGTTGTTAGGTTGGTACGCTCGACTTCTGACGATGGCCGACCAAGAAGCTGCCGTTCGAAAGCCAAATTTCGAGTCTGCAGAGACAGTTAGTAGATTGTCCAATAAATCATCCCATTTGGCACCATACCCGTCTAAAATCGATTGTGTTGTTCATTAAACAGCAACTGGGGCACCCACTTTGTCAAGACCTTTCTGAACTGAAGACGCGTTTTGATAATGTGTTGTAGGCATCCTTTTGACTCGCCGAATTCAGCAGAAAGTATCTATATCACCTTGTTTGAAACAATGATACCATTTGGAGGTAGTGTTAGGATGTGGGCATTCACTGCCATAAGCAGGATTCAGTTAGCGTGTCGTTAAACGCAGAACTAAATATTAACAAGAATTGTTTTAAAACTGTTCAATTTTCGAATAAATTTTACAATTCTAAACAGTCACTGACTTCCAAACTCCTGCACAAACACAAATGAGGCAAACACAGCTATTCAGTCACTTAGTCCAATTTTTTTCCGTCTTCCAGATTTCTTTTTTGCTAATTGTGTTCATTTTATTTAATTTATTCAATGGAAGTATAGGTGATGATGACCTAACTAGTGGTGAGTGCTCGATTAGCTCAAAATTGTTTGAATATCCAGAATTAATTGCAATTAAAAAAATCAAATTGTTAAAAGTTTAAAAGCAAATTTACTGTACACTAAATTAAATAAAAAAAAACCTAATTTTAGATTATTCAATCTCGCTAAAAGGAATTAACTGTATCTTGTTATGTAAGCACTTGTTTACGTCGTGTCAAACTACTTTTATAGGGGTTACGTCATCAATCATCGCATCACGTTACCCAATTCTAAGTTGAATGTATAGACACATTAGAAACACCTACCTGTGTTACTTAGGCAACTATTTAAGCTGTAGAGGCGGATAGGTTGACGTGAATTCGGAATATAATCAGCTTGATGCTTTTCCGCGTTTAATTAACTAGGACGGGATTTTCGTTTTATGTCCAAGCACGATGACATAATTACTTCCTCTTTGGAATTATTAAGTAGCCTTTTAATTCAATTTAATAGTTATAGTTCTCCATTAAACTAATTTAATTTTGCAACGATTACACACACACACACACACATACATTAAGGAAATATATATTCTGCATTGTACAATATACAGCCTGTTTATTACAACAACTGTTTGCGTATTGACGCTTTATTTGAATCCTTTAGTGTGTGTGTAGGTTCATAGGATGGAACATAAATATGTATGAAATTCTCTTTTTTAATTACAGATCCACATTATGGGTAATAAGAGGAGGAACAGATTCTCCAAACGGATGCTGAAATGTATGAAGGTCAAAAGGTTGACGGATTATCATCGTAAGAAGAGGGAACAAGCCGAAAAATTCGGGTAAGGATTATTAGAGTTAAACTGTAGTTCGTCCTGTCAATAAACGTCAATTTTTGACATTCTATTGATGCAAAGGTTACTGACTTTTTGTTTTATATTTTGGTGATGGTTCTTAAGGTGACGTTACACAGTTGTGCGGGAAGTTTAAATTTTCCTCATTCTTAGAGTACCGTAGATTTCTAAACGTGTAAGAATATCGAAATTATTATAATTTCTATAAAACTATAACTGCATCGGGCAGTTGCTGATTAACAAAAGAAAATTGGAAGACCTGTAATAAAAAAATTAGTAAAAATTACTTGACGAAGTAAGGCTTTTTTAACGATATCTCTTAATCATAACCTAGATATATACATGTAGTTCCATAAAAAAGACACAGTAGCTAGAAATATAGTGTAATTAAAAAATGTATGGTATTTTTTTAATAAAAGCTCAATAATATGATGCCGAAGGCAAATGTACATGCATGAAGTTCAGCGATTGTGCAACAGATGACGCTCATTAAATGTCAATAGGTTTGTTCCTGTTAGACGTTTACAACACGACGCATGCAGTGATATTCGAAACTCGCTCTTACGACAATGCAAATGGAATAGAGTATTTTTTATGGCGCATGATAGTGCCTTTTACTATATAAAGCAAGAGACCAAATCGAACAAAGATAATAAAATTTTCAATTGCCATAACAAAATTTAAAACCTTATGAGAAATTATTAATTATTTTTTCTAAATATTTTAAATTTCTAAATATTGCGGTTTACTATTAATCTAAGGCCTATTTACGTATTTTTTTTGAAAAAAATTTTGTTTTATGTCAAATTGAAATTATTTTTACCAAATTATCGTTTTATACTATATTTGCAATTTAAACAGTTTAACAAATTAGAGGAAACAAAAAAGTATTTTTGTTATTAAATTATATTTTTAATTTGTTTCACCAGTATGCAACAGATTACTACAGAAAGTAATAAGTTAATAAGGATACTTAAAAACCTAAGAAGTTAAATAAAAATACCTTAATTTTTACATAAAAGGCTAGTTATGGGTAAGAAATAACACAGCTTGCTTTTTATTAATTATTTCTGGAAATATAAAAGTCTGATAAAACGTTTCTAATTTAGGAACTACTTCATTATTGATATAATAATAAATTGAATTGTTTGTTCTACAAACGTTTTATTGATATGTAAACTGGTACAGGTAGGTACTTTTTTTAATTTGAATTAATCCATTATTAGCTATATGATCTAGAAAAAGTTAAATATATTAGACCGAAATTTCAAAAAAATTATATATAGGACTGAATATCATATTTTACTTTTGCCTGTCGTTCCTGCATTTTCAAAAGTCTAGGGTTTTTATAAAGAATACATTGGCGAAATGATGTATTTCTTGCTCTTCTACCCATGCTGCAAATCCTGAAAAAATTACTCTACACTACTCTATGCATGTACCTAATTCTTATGCTAGCAAAACCGTTAGTAAATCGATAAGCTATCGCAGCATAAAAATATTTATATAAGTATATAACACCGCCATATACACAAACCTGGAATTACTACTGTATATACGGTATTTTTATTTACACTAATAACAATAATAGTAAAAAATGATAAAAATGCTAACAAATAAATCTCTTGCGAATTCTTGCAGGACTAGAAAAACCAACTAGCGAACAGTAGAAACACAATTAGGTACAATACGGATTGATACAACATTGATACTACATCAGATGTAGTTGTGGAGTAAAGAAACTTTCGAGAAAACGAATATGTAATTTTTTACCCCAACGTATTCATTGCTCGCTCTACCCTTTCTTAAATCCAATACAACTGACAAAGATAAACCGAGAGTCTGATTATTCAGGTAAATCCAAATACAAAGCAAATAAACTTATAGTACGGAATTAAAACAAGGTCATTAAATTGAAACGGAAATTTGTGATGTGTATAAAAATATAGTACTCTCCAGGCATCTATGTTTAGTTGCGACATAAAATACAGTTTGAACGATATGATGAAACTTTAGGCGCGGAAACGTCCCCAACAAAAGTATTTTTGAATTCTTAAATACGAGAAAAATTTTTAATTTAAAAAATCATATAAGTTATTGAAGTAATTGGGTATTCGTGGAATATTACTTGGTTGAATTGAATGAATCTCATGCCGATTTTGTATCTCAAAAATTATTCTGTACAGAACTTTCCACAATTTAGATTTGAACCTTTACATTTACATTGAACGTCGAGTAGTGTGAACAGCGTAGACACTCGCATGTGTTATATGTTTATGTCGGGGTTTTATTTATTTACCGTTCGGGAAGTCCCTTATTTTATACTTTGAAGCATGTATACTAAATGCGCCGTCGTCGTGTATAAAGGTGCAGTTGTGAATGTGCCTTGAGCAGCGCTACTTAAACTTTTTTGCGTGGCGGATCGGCAATTTTTTTCAATTGTTACCTATGGACCAGCTTGGATACTTGTAGGGTATTAAAATACGTAATGTTTTAAGTATTTAGGCTTTTATTAAAATTAAAAAAAAACCATAGACATCTTAACCTAATTTGATGAATAACTTAGGTATCACGTTTATAACTAATGTGATAGTTGAGCTTGTTTATGTTGGCATAGTTTCTCAATTCGCGGTTCTATTGTGCACAGTGAATGTCCACACTATTTCGATATTTAGTTTTAATGACGATCATTGTGGAAAAGCTCGTCTCGCAAAGCAACCTTTGAGACAAATGGTAAAAGAGTTTTTATTGCGAGCTCGTATAGCTCAGGATGTTCTACTTTTGTTTTTATCCAGAATGAGGCAAGTGAAGTTGCCGTTTCAAAAAGCGTTTTTAGTTCTTCGTTAGAAATCAAAGTCCATGAGATAATTTTCCAACTTGACAGGCAAACACGTTACATAGGGATTTCGGACCCATCCAT